>CM053790.1:409929896-410529896 GCA_028749045.1 Cupressus sempervirens
CCATGCATGGACATACAATATATATATGCTAAGCTAAATAGGAAATGGTAGGAAGTGGTGCATCATGTAGATACCGATTAGTAGGTGACTACGACTCCCTTCCTTAACCACATTAGAAATGCCATCTAAGAACAAACACACACACCATACACATGCAAGTATGGGGTAAGTATCCATAAGAAAACACATGTGATAATAAACCATCTAACTAATCAATAACTGAAAATAATGTAATAATCATCATGCATACATGAAATGTAGAGTCTAAGTAATCTCATCACATATCAACTGAATCCATAGCACAATATCTGATAGTCTCAAAACAATGCTGCTAACCATCAACACAAAACTAGCCCTAAAAGAGTTTGACAATGATAACAAAAATGCGACCTAGGGGCAGTCACTACAAAGAGAATAAACAACATACCCACAAAATTTGACACAATATATACCCTAGGAAATTCTAGCCTCCAAAAGTATCTATCACCATGTATTATTCAACAAAAATATCATTTCAATACAACAATGGAAGCCTTAAAAGCATAGATATAACCAAGAAATTCATGTGATAAGCATGAATCCATAGATCACATGCCATGCTTCCAACCTCCACAAATTATCCCTTGGCTAACCTATCTTGCCTTATCTTTCTCTACTTTCCTTTCTTTCCTTACCTCTACAACTACCCTTGTGGTTGCTTTTGTAGTACCAAGCTCCCACAAAACTACCAAGTGGTATTACATAAAATGGGTGCTAAAACCATGTGTTATGAAACCCCCATTTATCCACATTTAATATTAGGTGTTTAATTATTTTTCTCCAATATTAAATAATTACATCAAATATTATCGCAATAGATCAATAAAAATTATCAAGGATATTCCATGGGAATCTCTACATATTGCACATCCATTTAGGTGCTCTTAGATGCAATATTACATAATAAAATAAAATAATTTAATATTAAAAATATTATGCAATGTGTGAAACACCCATAATCTCAACATTTAATGTGGGTATTTGATCCAGTGGGTAAAATTATACCTATATATTCCAATGGTCATAAATACATAATCACTACAACTAATACTTTACCAGATGAGTGGATTTTATTCCTTTAACGTATATAACTAGAAAGTTGATCTCCACACTCATCCTAAATTACATCATTTGCTAGTATAGAAACCCCCAAAGTATACTTGCTTACTATGGATCACCCCTTTAGGAAAAATATGTCCAAGATCTTTGTGAGAAGTTTTAGATCAAACACAAATTCTTATTCTTTTATTATCCCTAAGGAAGCAGCCAAGTTGACAAAATAAACAAGACCATTCTAGAAATTCTAAAAAAAAAAAATCAATGAGATTGGTCAAGACTAGCATCTACAACTTAGTCTTACCTTGTGGGCATATATAAATAGTGTTTAAACTCCAACAAAGGATAATCCATTTTCCCCAGTGCATGGTTAACAATTAATTCTACCTATTAAAGTTGAAATCTATATCATAAAGTATTCCTCAAAGACTTTGTCACATATGAAGATTATAGGGTTGTTAGATTAACTAAACCAAAACTTCTATATGTAAATTTTCAAAAGATCATGAATCACTTGTAATGTTTTTAGATTTTGTAACAAAACATTTGTTACTTAGAAATTTGACATAGGTGATTTGGCTCTCATAGAAAATCAAAAGAATCAAGTAGAAAGAGAGAGACCAAGAAAGTATTAACCCAACTAGTTAGGACCATATGTTATTATTGGATCATGTGATAATGGGGCATGCCAACTAGAAACCCAAGAAGGAGATTAGCTCCATGGATACCTCAAATTTCCCAACATCTAATATCTAAAGGTCAAGTGTACATAATTAAAAGATCCTATATCAAGGTCAAGTGAACATACTTAAAATATTGTATCTCAAGGTCAAGTTTACATACTCAAATGAAGCACAATCCATTTTGAACATTCAAGCCTATTTATTAGTTGTACTAGTTCACAATCATTGGGGTAGTCTGACAACAATATCTTAAAAACTCTCAAAAACATCCAAAAATATAACAGAAAAATGATAAAAAATATCAAAGATGATCTTAAAAAATCCTAAAATTAAAAAAAAAACAAATAAACTCATCAAGTGTAATAATATTAGGGGTGTCTGTGATAAGATTCTCCATTTATGTGATATTTTGTGCATACCTCTATTAGACATTTTTAGTGTTGTTATATTCCTCAAGAGTGGAATTCTTGTTGTTTATGTTTGGCATTAGTAGTTTTTCATTTATTTCAACATATCTATTTTTTAGATGCAATGTGTTTTTATTGTTTAGTTTAGATATTGGTTCAATGGTGATACTATTTTCCTTACCTATTTTACAATCATTATGGATTTATATTTGGAGTCTATATTCTCGGTTTTTTTGTTCATATAGTGGTGAGTTATTTTGGTTGAGCAATGGTGGATTTTATGTAGACTAGTTACTCTTAGTATTTATTGATGAACTATCCTTGACAATAGTCCAATTTTTGGCTCAAATTTTTTTAGTGGTGTAGGTTTGTGATAGGTGATTTAGGCTACCTCATGGGGATATATATTCTTACATTTTTTCATATTTTCTTGAGGACTATTTAAATGAAAGTTATTTTGATCATTGGAGATAGAAAGAGAATTTATTTCTTAGTTGTCTTAGTCTCAAAATGTGTTGTTTTGATTATTGGGATTATCTATGAGAATGTTAGCATTTTAATTATTATTTGTAAAGGATTGTGTATGTGTTCAAGCTAACACTTATGAGATGACATTGGTTGATGTAATTAATTTTAGTATTATGTTTCATATTGATCCAGCCTAATATGTGTTTGAGAGGTGTATAAGTAAGTGAGTTTATTTATGTCAAATTTGCAATGTATGTGTTAATAAGATCATGGCGTTGCAAAGTTGTTGATACAAGCATTGGACTAGAGCAGAGTTCATATTGGTTTTAAGAGAGGTATGAGTTGAATATAATGGTGCACTTTAAAGGAACTATATTGGCATAGTTGATTCTTTGAGTCACTTTATTTTAGTGGATCATTGTCCATAGTGAGTTAGTGTCTAATCTTTGGGTTGTTTCTATTTTTGTAATTAGGTTCTTCTCCAAGTAGGTTTATTTCCCTTTTTATATTGGAGAAGTGAGATTTAGGAAAGTTTCTAAATACATGTGCATTTCTCATTAAACCGTTACTAGGGTTTTATATGTGCTATTACAACATCTTATATGTTTGATCCCTACCAAGGTTTTTCCTTAAACAATTTTTTCTTGAGAATGAAATATTGGTGTTATCTGTTATGGTGTTATTTTATTTAAGGTTTTTCATATGATAATTTGTGGATGGTTTAATGATTTAATCTTCTCACAATTGATTCAACCCCCCTCTCATTAGTTGTATGTGGTGCAATGTTATTCCTAATATTATAGCTCTTTGTTCCTCTTTTTGAAGCTTGACCACTTAGGATACATGAAATGACCTTTAAGAAGGATAGTATAAAGTTTGATGGAGCTAACTATGCACTTTGAAAAGGAAGTATAATTATAAAATTAATTTGCATGGGTATTAAATATTGGAATATTAAAAAAGATCCCCCATATCTTGAGAAAACACATGAAGTAGAGATGAAGAAACTATATTGTAATATGATTTTCAAGGAATCCTTTCAAGCTTTTTCAATGCCTTATCTAATATCAAATATAATAATGTAATGGAACATGATATTTCCAACATGAAGTTTATAAAAAAATGCAATCACTTTATGAAGAATACAAGTTTGTTTCTACAAGTAAAGTTATAAAGTCTGAAAGGAAGATTGGAATCTATGAGGATAAGTGAAGATGAGAACATCGACAAATATATATAGAAGATTACATAAGTTTCCCATTGAATTAGAGTGTTTTCAAGAACCCATTATCAAAGATGAGATTATGTCAAATATTCCCATATCCTTGTCAAATTTATATGAGACCAAGGTTGTCTCTATTGAAGAGATTAGAACTATTCAAGATATGATTCTGGAATCATTGGTCAGTAAGTTATTCACTTTTAAAATGAATAAAATAGGAGATGATTTACCTAATATATAATTATAATTATAATTTATTATTTCTAAAGGAAATAATAAGATTGATCATGATGTTTTTACAAACTCTACAAGTTATGCTAGATTTGGTAGACATGCTAAGGAGTGGAAATAAATTGAGGAAGAGAAAAGGAAGAAAAATGAATCATATACTATAATTTCTAGAAGTTTATCAGGAGGTGAAGGTATATACGAAGGAAAGATGCCTTTTAAGAACTTTTCATGTAATAAGATAGGTCATTTTTCATCTATATATAACTCAAGGAATTTTAGTCCTAGATATTAAAAGAAATTTTATTAGAATTTTGGTAAAGATTCTACTAAAAAAGAAATGGAAAAAAGTGAGGAGGAGATTATTTTTATTGCTATAAAAATTAAAATCTTGTAGTTGAACATAAAAATCTTATTATCTAGATAGAGAAGAAGTATGAATGAATAATAGGAAGTGGATGTTCACATCATATAATAGATGACATGAATAAATTTTTGAAGCTTGAAAAGTAGATGGTGCTATTGTTAGATTTGTTGACAATGCTCCTTGTTTTATCAAAGGAAAAGGTTTAATTATAGATGGTTGAAAAAGGTTATCATTTACAAATTGATAAATAATTTTGTAATTGAGATTACATTTGGAGAAAAGGCTAGAGGTGATATTTTTCATTTGATTTAATCAGAGAATAGGTGTTTGGTCGGTAAGTTATTCACTTTTAAAATGAACAAACTAAGAGATGATTTACCTAAGATAGAATTGGAATTTAAAGGTATTATACTAAAAGGAAAGAATAAGATTGATCATTATGTTTCTACAAGCTCTACAAGTTATTCTAGATTTGGTAGATATGCTAAGGAATGAGAATAAATTGAGGAAGAAAAATGAATCATAAGCTATAATTTCTAGAAGTTAATCAGGGGGTAAAGGTATATATGAAGGAAAGATGCCTTTTAAATACTTTTCATGTAATAAGATAGGTCATTTTGCATCTATATGTCCAAAAAGAGTTCCTAACATAACCCAAGGAAGTTTAATCCTAGATGTTAAAAGAAATATTATTAAGCTTCTAGTAAAGGTTCTACTAATAATGAAATGGAAAAAAGTTAGGATGAGATTATTTTTATTGCTATAAAAATTAGACTCTATTAGTTGAATACAAAAATCTTATTACCTAGATAGAGAAGAAGGATGAATGGATAATAGAAAGTGGATGTTCACATCATATAATAGATAGCATGAATAAATTTTTGAAGCTTGAAAAGTATGATGGTGGTATTGTTAGATTTTTTGACAATGCTCCTTGTTTTATCAAAGATTGAAAAAGGTTATCATTTACAATTTGATAAATAATTTTGTAATTGAGATTAAATTTGGAGAAAAGGATAGATATGATGTTTTTCATTTGATTTTATTAGAGAATGGGTGTTTGGTTGTAAAGATTGATAACAATTGGTTGTGGCATACAAGATTTTGTCATATAAATTTTGATAACACTATGAAGATCAATTTTACTAATTTTGTGAGGTTTTTTGAAGTTTATAAATCCTAACAAAATAATATGCAAGGAGTGTACTATGAGAAATAATACTACAACTACTTTTAAAAAAAAACATGTTTTGCTACTAGCATTTTAGATTTGGTTCATGCATATCTATGTGGTATAACTAATAAAGGACTAGGTATGGTTATAGAGATTTCAGTTTGTTCATTTATTATTATTATTATAAAATAATGTGGGTTACATTAATGAAGGAAAAAATAGAATTTGTTGACAAGTTTGAGATATTCAAGGCTAAATTCGAGACTAAGATAGGAACAAAGATAAAATATTTGAGATCAGATCATGGTAGAGAGTTCACTTCCAAAGAATTCAAATATTTCTATGAGTAACATTGAATAAGAAGGAAAGTGTCTAATCCCCTCCTCTCTTCCCCTTTGAGTTGTGTTGTTAATTTTTATTTCTAATATTTTGTATTAGGTCTTGGTATACAAGGTTGGATAAATATTTAATAAAGCTTGGATTCAATAAAAGGTACTATAGACACTAATTTATACTTCAAGGTTCTAAAAATATTTTGATTTTTGAAGTCTTTGTGGATAATATTATTTATGTAGGTGATGATGAGATGAGTATAAATTTTTATAATGAGACGAGGAAGGAATTTTAAATGTCTATGATATGTGATATGAATTTCTTTCTTGATTTTACAAATTACTCAAACTAAGACCATCATTTTCATATCATAGAGAAAGTATGTATAGGAAATATTATAGAAACTTGGGATGGAAGATTTAAATATGTTAAAATACCGACGATTATATGTTGTAAATTGAAAAGGGATGATCAATCTAAAATAACCAATTAGACTAGATATAGACCATGTTTACAGTATAGAACTCACACAAGACCTAACATATCCAGTGTAATTGGTATTATTTCTAGATATAAAGTTGATCTCAAGGAATCACATGTGGATACTATCAAAATAACATTTGTATATCTAAAAGGAATAATAGATTATGGTTTATGGTGTAACAAACCTGATTATATTACACTTTTTAAATACACTATTATAAATTTGGAAGGTAATATTGATGATGGGCACTAACAATAGAGCATTATTTTTGGGAAACAAATAGTTTCATAGTTGAGTAAAATCAGGATTTTACTTTACAATCTACTATTGAAGCTAAATATGTTGTTGCTTATATTAATTATACATAGTTAATTTGGATGAAGAAAATATTAAAGGATATACAAGTTATTTGTGATGAATTTTTTACTATTCATTGTGACAGTTCAAGTGTTATTAACATTTCAAAGAATTATGCATTTCATTCAAGGACTAAGTACATTGCAATAAAGTGTCATATTTTGAGAGATAAGGTGATTGAAAAAGAATTAAAGTTGGAGTATGTGGATACAAAGGAATAAATAGATGAATTGTTTACAAAAACCTTATTGAATGATGCATTTGGGTATCTCAAGAACATGCTTGGGATGATGGCCCCTCCTTTTTAGATTTAATTATTCATGATGAAATCAATCATGTTATCTTTAGTGACTTTTCCTATACTTGGACTTGATGTTTTTGGAGCTAATATTTATGGGGAGTAGTTGTCTTGGTTGAGAGATTGAAAATTTATTGCAAAGGATATAATTGGCCCTTTTCCACTTATATCAAAGGGCGAGAGACAATCTTGTGAAAATTTTATTTGGAGAGAGAATCATATTTTATCAGAGTTGTACTTCGAGATAGAATTGTTAGTTTATAAATTGAAAGTTTTTCACATCTCATTTTTCCATTAATGCCAAAGGAAAAGATTGTTAGAGATTGTTATTATTGAGAGATTATTTGAGGGTGGAACTTTCTTTGGTTATGTTTGGCATTAATATTATTTAATTGATATTTAAACATCTATTTTGTAGATATAATATGTGTTATTTTTCAATTTGTATATTGGTTCAATGGTGACATGATTTGTTTCACATATGCTTTCAATTGTCATGGATTGATATTCAAAGAGTTTAGATTCTATGTTGTGAGGCCTCGCCCCAACCCATCATAGCATAGTTGGTACATTATTATTTTGATAGTCATGACTTGATATGTCAAGACACTATCAGATACACTGAACATGTTATGTTATTTCATGTTGTGTGATGTTTTACTTTCAGATGTTTACATATGCTATTTAATGTTTTATGAGCATGTATACTGATGATATAGTGTAGAAAGTGAATGCTCAATTAACACTTTGATTATGCAATTTTAACGGTTAAGAATATGAGTAGATATGGGATAAACAACTAGTTATCTAAAAGATGGATGTTTTAATTTACGTGATTTCCTTGATAATATATATATAAGCATGTGATTTTCTTGAGCTATTGATGTGTACAATGAGTGGGCAGGATATTTTAGCTAAAAAATCTCTCTCTCTCTCTCTCTCTCTATATATATATATATATAAGCATGTGATTTTCTTGAGCTATTGATGTGTACAATGAGTGGGCAGGATATTTTAGCTAAAAAATCTAACTGAGAAACAAAACTAAACCCTATGTACTAATTGTGAAAACCAAGGTTGAGTCTAACAAAAGGCACAAACCCCATTGTTTGTATTTTATTATGTATCATGAGTTGTATGAATGTATCATTCTGCAATCTTTAAATGTTAATGTCTCGTAATAGTGATTTTTTAGTGTTGCTTGACACTCGTGAATTGTATATGCATTCTAGCATGATAGTTAGGGTTAACCAAGTAACCTAAAGATCTAAGTCTAACTAGGTTAGTGACCTTTTTACTAATCAATTAGTAATCAAGATTAATTACCCTAATCAAGATTAGTGAGTAATCTACATTTTTGAAAGTTGTTAGAAAGTCCTAAAATTTTCTAGCTTTTGATAAGTCCCTAATTAGTCCTAAAGGCCAAAAATCATGAAATAAAAGTACCTAAGGGGTATGGCTATGGGTTGGGGGCATTTTGTACCCCCCTAGACCCTTTTTTTGACTTTCATGGTCACCAAAATATCCTATTTTTTCTTTATTGTGAAAATTGAGTGTTTCTCCATGAGTGGGATGAGTTAAGGTCCACCTTGAGGTTAGCCTTATGGCTAGTTGAGTTAGAAGACTCTAGAACTTTGAGGCAAGTGGGGGAGTTATTAATTTTTGAAGGTGATTGAGTTTAGTGTCTTATTGAGAGGCAAATTTGAGAGGGTTTGAGTGTTCACCCAACCTCTAGTTTTAGAGAGGAATTAGGATTGAAGGAGAAGAAGAGGAAAAAAAGTTCATCTCAAATTGATTTAATTGCCATAACCTTATTGTGAATGTAGGAATCCCTCAGCTCATGTTGTTCATGTTTTGTTTCATGCTTAAGTTATTCTTTTTGCATATGTATGTTTGTGTGTGTGTTGAGTATGTTTAGGAAGGATTGAAATAGGTTTTCTTAAATGTTTTCCTTTGTATTTTTCTTTGAATTTTAAAGGGATTGTATGGGTTGTATTGACATTACTCACCCTCAGATAGGGCAGAAGTGGCCATGTATGAGAGGTCTTTAGTTGGACTCCAATAGTGTAGAGTCTCTTCTTAGGATGAGAAGAGGGAGAGAGGGTAGGCTGTTATGGGCCTCTACTCATCAGCACAAACCATGTTGAGTTTTGGGATCTAAGAATGGAAGTTTTTGAGTTTTTAGCCCCAAAAGGGCACCTATTATGGTGTTGTGTCTAACATCTCTTGTTAGAAAAATCCACCTTCTCTCTAGTTTGGTTCAATGACAAACCTGTTGTGCAAACTCGGGATGGGAGTGAATGTCTAATTTTATCTTCATCTTATGATTGGTTGTCTCCTAGTCAGTTTTCATTCTCTCCATGATCACCGTGATGTATTGTAGAATTCATAATGGATCCCTTGTTAAGGACCAAGAAGGAAATTCATAATTTTTTAGGATAAACCACAGATAGAAATAAAAACTACATGCAAATATAACCAATAAAAAAAATAATAGATCACACAGAAATGAACAGAAGACACCAAAACGATTGGTGAATAGTACCAATTTTTTTTTTTTGAGGCGATGCCTCGAACCCCACTAATTATGAAGTATGTATAGTACTTTCATGATTAGTCACCACAATCTAACAATCTCCCACTTGGGGACTGATCAAGCTCCACACTAAACAACAATCTCCCACTTGGAGATTGATCCTGTAGCAATACCACTACCACATGGGGCTACCACTAGATCAAACCACCCTGGACTCTGCTGTTCTTTTATTCATGTTCAGTCTAAAAGACCAACCAAAGCTGAAGAGGAGTTCAACTTCTCCCTTGTTACAACCTTTGTCAACATATCTGCTGGATTTTCATTGGTATGTATCTTCTCCAACTTTAACTGTCCATCCTCCAAAACTGACCAAATGAAATGGTACTGCAACTGTATGTGTTTGGTCTTAGAATGTAGAGCTGAATTCTTAGCAAGATGAATGACACTTTGACTATCTATGAAAAAAAATCATCCTTCTGAGGATGTCCCAATTCTTCCAAGAAGAACTAAAGCCATATCATCTCCTTGGCTGCGTCGGTAGCAGCAACATACTCTGCCTCTATAGTGGATAGAGCATTAATCTTCTATAACCTAGAAACCTAGCTCATGGCTGCCCCACCAACAGTAAAGACATAACCTGTAGTACTCCACCTAGTATAAATATCCTTAGCCAAATCTGAGTCAACATAGCCCTATAAATCAGTAGTAGAGACCCCAAAGTGTAAACACTTATTGGATGTTCCTCTCAAATATCTGAGAATCCACTTGATAGCATTCCAATGCTCAAATCTTGGATGACTCATATACCTACTAACGACTCCCACTACATGTGCAATATCTGGCCTAGTGCATACCATAACATACATCAAGTTTCCTACAGCTGAAGCATAGGGTACCTTGGACATCATATCCTCCTCTTCCTGTGTCTTGGGACACATCTCCTTAGTCAATTTCAAATGACCAAGTAAAGGTGTGTTGATAGCTTTAGCATTCTCCATAGAGAATGTTGCAACACCTTCTCAACATAATCAGCCTGAGATAGCGTCAAGGTTCTGTTCTTCCTATCTCTACAAATCTTCATACCAAGGATTTGTTTTGCTGCCCCCAAATCCTTCATAGCAAATGTATGTGCTAACTAACATTTTAGCCCCTTAATATGATCCATGTTAGACCCAGCTACAAGCATATCATCAACATATAAACATAAAATAATGTAGCTATCATCATCCAACCTCTTAAAATAAACACAGTAATCTGAATGACACCTATTATATCCATGCTCATGCATAAAACTGTCAAATTTTAGATACCATTGCCGAGTGCTTGCTTCAAGCCATATAAAATTTTCTTCAATTTGCACACTAAGTTCTCCTTACCTTTGACCTCAAAACCCTATGGTTGAGCCATATATATTTCTTCATCCAAATCACCATGAAGAAAGGCTGTTTTAACATCCAACTGCTCTAAATAAAAATCTTCAGTAGCCACAAGATTTAAAATAGTACGGATAGAAGTCATTTTAACAACAGGAAAAAATATCTCATCAAAATCAATTCCCTTTTTCTGTGCAAATCCTTTTACGACTAACCTGGCCTTAAATCTTTTCTTACCTCCTTCCTCTTCTTTAAACCTATAAACCCACTTATTCTGTAAAGCCTTTTTACCTACAAGCAACTTGCACAAATCCCATGTCTTATTTTTTAGCAAAGAGTCCATTTCATCTTTCATTGCAGACTCCCACTGAATCTTAGTATCCACCTGCACAGCTTCATCATAACTTTTAGGTGCACCAAAATCAGTAAGTAAAATAGAATACAAAGAGGGAGAAAACCTTTGTGGAGGTCTAATTTTCCTTGTTGACTATCTAACATTCACTGGTGTGTGTGGTATTTTTTGTTGCAGTTGTTGCACATCATGAGGAATGTCTGGAACATCAGCTTTTGGAGTATCATCCAGCACTACATAATCATCTTCTTTCTTTTCATGTTGCTGCAATAGATCTTTGTACAACACTTTCTCATTGAATATGACATCTCAACTTCTAACTATTTTAAGATTTTCAAAATCCCAAAGCCTATAACCAAATTCATTAATTCCATTTCCAAAAAAGACACATTTCTTTGATTTAGCTTCTAGCTTGGTTCTATTTTTAGAGTCTATATGAGCAAAAGCTTCACAACTGAAGGTCTTGAGAAAAGAATAACTCACCTTCTTACCAGTCCATGCTTCCTCTAGAATACCACAACCCAAAGGAGTAGAGGGACCTCTATTAATCAAATATATTGTAGTATTGACAGCCTCCACCCACATGTGTAAAGGCAACCCAGCATGCAACCTCATGCTCCTTGTGCACGCCATTATAGTCCTGTTCATGCATTCAACCACTCCATTTTCCTATGGAGTCCTTGTAACAGTTTTCTGTCTACGAATACCATTAGTGGAGCAATAATCTTCAAATTCATGACTGCAATACTCACCACCATTATCAGATCTGAGACATTTTAATTTCTTACCAGTCTCATTTTCAACCAAGCATTTCTATTTCTTAAAAGTTTGAAATACATCAGATTTCTATCTAAGGAAATAAAGCCATACTTTTCTAATTGCATCATCAATAAATGTAACATAATAATGAGAGCCACCAAGGGAAGATACCTGAGCTGGTCCCTATACATCTATATGCACAAGCTCTAATTTCTCCTTTTTGTTTTCCTTCCCAATCTTTACAAAACTCACTCTCTTTTGTTTTCCATATACACAACTTTCACAAAAATCCATATTAACACATTTCAGACCTGGTAAAACTTTCTTTGAATGAATTACTTTCATACCTTTCTCACTCATGTGCCCAAGTCTATTGTGCCACAATGCTATATTAGAATCTACAACAACTATTTGTTCTCCCTGCTCAACTGCAGCAATTGTTCCTGAACATTCATTTTTCTCTGAAACAATCAAAGTAGTAGGAACAATATGACCTATACAAAGATATAAGGTGCCTACTTTCACACCTTTTGCTACTACAAGGGAACCTTTTGAAACCTTCCAATTTTTATCATTAAAAGTAACTACACAACCCTCATCACTGAGTTGCCTGGCTAAAATTAAATTTCTACTCAGCCTTGGAACATGTCTTACCTTATGTAGTAGCCAATGATTCCCATTCTACAACTTAATCTTAATTTTTCCCTTTCCAACAATCTGACGGGGTTCATTATCCCCCAAATAAACAAGCCCAAAATTACCTTGGACATAATCAATGAAATAACCTCTATGAGGTGTAGCATGAAATGAAGCACCAGAATCTAAAACCCATGAATCATCAACACTCTCTAAAGACAGAAGCAAAGCATCCTCTTTGGATTTGTTACCACATTTTCCTCCTTGTCTCCATTTGATTTATCTCCTTCATTTTTCTTTCGATTCCAACAATCTTTCTTTTTGTGCCCTAGTTTCCCACAGTACCAACAATCATTTGGTCCTCTTGATTGAGACCTCCTCCTCTTTGAATTTCCTCTTGATTTCCCATGATTTCCAGAGTTATTTCCTCTCTCAGTTGTTCTGCCCCTGCTTTGTGCATTCAAAGCACTTCCTGATGTAGATCCACCTGAGGATTTTCTACGAGTTTCCTCACTTAAAATAACACTGATCACATCATCATATTTTAGGGTACTAGATTTAGGAACAAAATTACTCACCGCCATTACCAAGCCATTCTAGCTTTTAGGCAAAGAACACAAAATCAAGAGAGCCCTAATTTCTTCATCAAAATTGATACCCATAGAAGATAACTGACTAGTAATAGTATTAAACTCATTTAAATGATCTGCAACAGATCCACCTTCTACCATTTTCATATTAAATAAATGCTTCATGAGAAATACCTTGTTTGAAGCAGAGGGCTTTTCATATAGTGTTGCTAGGGTTTTCATCAAATCTTCTGTCGTCTTTGCTTTTGTAATATTAAATGCCATCGATGGTGCCAAGCATAACCAAATGCTTTCGAGTGCCTTTCTATCCAAAAGATCCCATTCAGCCTCTAACATAGTTCCTTGATTCTTGGCTTTGCCTTCCAACGGCTTCCATAAATCCTTCTGATATAGATAGTCTTCCATTTGCATCTTCTATAACTAGAACTTCTGCCCATTAAACCTATCAACCCTCAGCTTACCCTCATCTGTCATTGCTCCCACTCATTCGTGAGACTCCCACTTAACCGTGAGAATTTCCTACAGAGGATAACTAAAAGACAACCTCGCTCTGATACCACTTGTTAGGATAAACCATAGACAGAAATAAAAACTACATGCAAGTATAACCAATAACAAAAAATAATAGATCACACAGAAATGAACAGAAGGCACCAAAATGATTGGCGAATAGTACCAATTTTTTTTTTTGGGGCGATGCCTTGAACCCCACTAATTATGAAGTATGTACAGTACTTTCCTGATCAGTCACCACAATCTAACATAATTATAGTTGGATTTCAATTATGTTGGGAGATTTTTCCTCAGGATAATATCCTATATAAAAATGTTATGTTTAAACTTATTGTTGAAGTGGCAACGACGTTGGGTTTTCTTCTTGGTTCTTTCTTGACAAAGCCTTTGAATCAAGTAGTTCAATAAAAAAAGAGAGTAGTATTCCTTCATATGAGTTTCTTCTTGTAATTCAATTTATGCATGTGCATATTGAAAAATAGATAGAATGATGATATACCATTATTCAATTTAAGTTTCAAAGTATGTTAAAGAAAATTTGATACTTGATTTGGACTTCTTTATATTTTTGTAATTCTTAGAAAGCAAAGTAATCCTATGACTTTGTTTAAAATGCAATATTTGAACTCGATGAATGTAATCAATGTTAGAAAGAACATAATTAATATTGCCTTTATTAACTAGATATGGTTGGCTTAAATCCAATTAGAAAAAAAAAATACTCCACTTGAAAAATTATAGAAATTAGAAAATTTCCACACTTAGATAAAATATGGACTTGGCAAAAAAAAAACCCTCCCAAGAGCAAAAATGTTCACTGGATTTCATATGGGGAAAATTAATCATTCCCCCTTTTGAAATAGAGAATCTCAAAGATTCCCTAAATTTGCTTGTTGATTTCTATAAATATTTTTTTAAAATTTAAATAAATAAATAAATAATAGAAGGAAAGGAAATAACATAGGTTAATATCCTAAATATCCTAAGTTTCTAACTACTTAACTTTACATCATAACTCTTTCTAAGCTATCCTCCCTTACCCATTTTAGGCATTGATAAAAGGCCCAAAGGATCTGCATTAAAGAGTAGCACATGCCCCTATGTGAGTTGACATATCATCTTCCTAGCAAATGAGTTTTGTGGAAAATTTGATTGGAGTAGGTTGTATTAAATTCTAAACTATTCACACCTTTTTATCCCCCTTGTCTTTCTAGGCATACACTCCCTTGGCATGCATGTAATTAATATCCTTGACTCATTCCTTACCATAAATCCTTGTCTGCACTTTTTAGGCGTCAGTTTGCAAGTGGGGAAGATTGGGATTTTAAAACAAACATAGTTAATATACTCTATGCAAAAAAAATTAAAGCTTTGGCCACCCTTTGAAAAGACATCACCCTCATTAACTCCATGTCTCCTTGGTAGGCGTCCAAGGCAAGTGGGGTTCAGCACTTGGGGTTGCTTGGTCAGCGTGCCTCCCTCCTTGGAAAGTGCTTGGGGGTTAAGTTTAGTGGTTAGTTGGGGGGATGGGTTAGGATGAGGAGTGGTTAGGTTAGTAATGTTAGGGGTTATTATAGTATAGTTAGTAATTGTTAATTCTGAATTAGTAGTAAGAAAGTTGTAGTTAGTTTTGTTATTTTAGTTCATTTTTAGTTTTATTTTATTAATATAGTTAAGTCTTAGAATTTATTTAAAAGTAGTGTTAGTTATAAAGTTTATTTTAGTATAATTTTAGTTTTAGTTTAGGTGTTAGTATTTGTTAATGCAAAATTTAGCTTATAAAATTTTATTGGTTTTAGTTTGTAGTTTTAGCATTTAGTTAGTTGTATTTTTATTAATTAATTAAATTAATATGTCTTTAAATATGAGTAAATTTGAAATAATGGAATATTAGTTGTATTGTAGGTTTAAGTTAAGTTAGTTGATTTATTAAAATCATTTAAAGAAATAATTTAGAATTGTTATGTTAGTGATTAGTGTTTGTTAATTTGAATTTTAGTATTAATTAAAGTTAATAGTAGAGATTAGTGAATTAGTTTATTTTAATGTTAGTGGTTATATTGTGCTTAAATTGAAAGTTACTGTTATTGTGTTATAAAATGTTTTCAATTAGTACAGGTTATAAAATTAAGTTAGACTATTGGATTAAACTTTGAGTGTTGAATATATAACTAGATGGTTGCTTAGTATTACATGTTTAGGATAATTTGATTTATTTATTTCATTTATAATATATTACTTATAATTAAAGTAATAACGAAGCAAATGTCAAAATCAATTTAATAACGAATGCTCCAATTTAACAATCTAGTCCTACACATGGATTTTAAACCTAGATGGAATGCCAAGGTATTGATAGGAAAACCTTTTGCTGTCTTGCAATGTACCTATGTCTTAAATGAATTAAACTTATCAAACTTAGTGGTGTGATTAACCCTTTAAAAAAAAAATTTTGTGTGTGTTTTTGCCCTTGTATTTTGGGCATGACATATGTTTACCATCACATATGGTGAAGAGATGTTTTTGTTGAGTTATATTGGGTTTTATGTAGAATAGTTACTATCAACATTTATTGATAAGTTATCTTTGACAATGGTGCAATTTTTTATTCAAAAAAAATTAGTGGTGCAAGTTTGTGATCTACAATTTAGGTTACTTCTTATAGACATTTATTCTTATTTTTTAATAGATTTTCTTAAGGATTATTTATTTGGAAGTTGGTTTGATCCTTGGATAGAGAAAGGGAATTTATTTAATAGACAATTTAGCCAAGAAATGTATTATTTTTATTATTGGGATTATCTATTGGAGTTTTAACATGTTGATTATTATTGTAAAGGATTCTATATATGTTCTAGGTAACACTTATGGGATTAAATTGGTTGATGTAATTTATTTTTTTATATTAGGTGTCATATTGAGCTGACCTACTATGTGTTAAATATGTTTATAAGTAAGTGAATTCATTTGAGAATTTAGAGTGTGTGTTGATAATATCATGATGTTGTGAATTTATTGATGCGAGTATTAAATCAAAGAAGATATTACATTGGTTTGAGAAGAGGTCTTTTTTCAAACAAGGTTATTACCCTTGTCATATTAGGGCAATGATCTCTAGGTGAGTTTTTGAATGTATGTGTATTTCTGATTATACCTTTAGGAACATTTTATATGTACTAACTCATGTCATCTAGTGGGTTTAATCCTCACCAAGGTTTTTTTAGAACAAAATACCAGTGTTATGTGTTATGATGTTATTTTCTTTGCATATCATTTAAGGTTTTACATATAATAAGTTTTATATGATTTAATTATTTAATCTTATCAAAACTAATTCACACCCCCACCTCTATTGTGTGTGCTACATTGGTATTCCTAAAAACCTCAACCTCAAATGAATGAATACTAAGATGTATCAACCAAAAAAAACCTTCAAAACCCTATAGTAAAATATTATCTAATACAACAAGCCAAAAATGAAACCAAACATAAATTTCATATCAAAATAATTAGTTTCATTAATTATGAAAGGACTCATTAGATCCATATTTATTGATAATCCAATCTTTTATCAATCAACTAATCAATTCAAATCAATCAATTGATTTCCTTTCACAATGATGGATACATTGGATACCAAATAGAGCAATCTTACATATGTAATCTAAAAATAATTTTACACCCAATTAAACAAACTAAAATCAATAAACAATTAGAAAGGTTATTGACAGAGTTAGTCAAGTCATTCCATTATCAATTTATGTCTTGAAATTGTGTTCCTATGCTCCTCAAGGATACCACAAAGTAGTGAGAGTGACTATGGTGTTCCATGATCATGTTTTGTTCTTTTATTGTTTATTGAGTGTTTCAATAAATATTTGGGGCAAGGATGATTTAGGGTGAATATGATAAGTATTATCATGCATGTGAAAGACACACACACAAACACACACCCATGTTTGAATCAATCTTGGGAAAAAGTAAATAATTCATTGTTTTCCATCTATATTTCCAATTAGAGATCATAGTAATATCCAAATGGTCAATATCTAGTTGCATTTTTATCTATTTATTTTCAAACAATGCATGATGATGAAATTAGTAAAAAAAAATTTTGGTAGTGATTGGCCACATCATCAAAGCTAATAACATAAGTTTGCTAATTCTTCTTTTTTATTTCTATCAATTCATTATTCTTATTAATTTTCTTCTAATGAATTAATTCATCCCTAACTATTGTTTAGACATATCATATTAGAACTTGAATACATGGTGCATTTATGTCATAAAAACATAGGAATACATGATCAACACATATAGAAATCATCTCATTAACTGCATATAAGACATCATCATGAAGTAACACCATGAATATGTAATCATCATAACATAGAAACACAAGTGGATAAGTCATACATGTAGTGAATGCATAAGTCATCATGGTAGAATCAAGTAAGAGTACATATCATAAATTAAATGTATCTCAACACTAGTACAAACATGTGGAAAATTATATGAACAATGCCAAAAATATGTATCTCCTATATATCTCAAAAAAATCAAATGTATGAGTACCAAATGCAATCTCACAACCTCTACCAAAAATATATGTGTCTATTACAAAATGATACAATAACATGAGATAAGTACCACATGGAAATTCATGATCTTATCATATTCTATGTGGTAGCCACTTCAAGTGCATATACATGCATTATTGTGGCTATTTGTACCACTAATCTATTATTAGTTGTTGAACTTATGGCCAAATGAAATGTCAAATAGTGCCCAAACATTTAATCATTTGGTTGGTTACATTGTTACCGAGCTTCATAGAGTCTACCGAGCTTCATAAGAAGAAAATAGTATAAGACGAGCTAACAATGTCTATCGAGCTAGCCAAGAAGGAAGGTAGTGTTGACCGAGATGAAGTTTCAACTGAGCCCTTCAATGTCAACTAAGTTCTCTAGTGTTTTTTGAGTCATCAGTGCTAACCAAGTTCATGCCTACTCTTGAGTGATCAATGTGGACCAAGCACCAATACCAAATGGGATCTCACAACCTCTACCAAAAATATATGTGTCTATTACAAAATGATACAATAACATGAGATAAGTACTAGATGGAAATTAATTCATCCTGTAACATAAACTATCTAGGAGGAGGCATTAATGATCTTGTCATAGTATATGTGGTAGGCACTTCAAGTGCATCTACATGCATTATTGTGGCTATTTGTACCACTACTCTATTATTAGTTATTGAACTTATGGTAAAATCATTTGTCAAATAGTGCCCAAACATTTAATCATTTGGTTGTTACATTGCTACCAAGCTTCATAGAGTCTACCAAGCTTCACAATAAGAAAATAGTATAAGATGAGCTAATAGTGTCTATTGAGCTAGCCAAGAAGGAAGGTAGTGTTGACCAAGATGAAGTTTCAACTAAGCCCTTAGTGTTAATTGGATTTTCTAGTGTTTTTTGAGTCATCAATGCTAATAAAGTTCATGCCTACTCTTGAGTGATCAATGTGGACCAAGCACTTGTATCAACCAAGTGCCAGAGATTTTTGAGTTCACTATGTTTGTTGAGTATCAAAATATCACCTAAGTGGTCTTTAGAGCCTAAGTTTTAGTATTGAGCTAACTTACTAAAAATTATTGAATTAGGTATTATAGCTAGCTTTAGAAGGTAACTATTTGGATTTGTATATATGTAAGATATCTTTTCATATCCAAGTGTGTGAGTGTGTAACAAGTATGAAAGAGAATTAAAGAATAAAGGCTATAAGAAGTACAAGGAAAAGTAAAGTCTCATTTATCACAACAAGGTGATCATTTCTACATAAAAGGAATATCAATCACAAAATTTAGTTGTAGAGTAAAGATCAATCACTAGTTCATCCTAACAGGTACATCAATTGAATCCTCTAACAAGGTGAACTTAAGAGTCTTATGCTAAACCTCCTAACCGAGTACATATTTCATTGTATTATATAAATACTTTTACAAGGTGGACTTAATAGTCCTTATTGCTCTTAATAGGGTAGATCACTAGAAGTGTAAGCCTTAATAGGACAAATTTATACTATAGTACTAAAGCTTGTGGGTATCATCCGCACCCTAGTTTTACTTTCTATTTGGAAGGTTTCTAGGTTACCAAATATTCTATCAAATATTATGAATGTTTTATTTCTTTTAGCCTTTCATGCATGCAATTAGCTTAGATTAGCTTAAAGAGAATTAATTGGTGAATTGGAGTTAATGTTTTATTGGTTCTTGATTCACCCCCTCCCCCCCTTTGAGTCAACTATCCCACAATATGTTTCCAAAAATTGGTATCAAAGCATTTGGTTCTCACATCAAATTTTTTGTAACTTGAGAAAAGATCAAAGGAAATAGAAGTGTATAGACTTGAGAAAGCTATTGAAAATGAAAATTTGGATTTGTAGATGGGCATGGAACAATTCAAGAAAATGAAGGAGTAGCTCTCTCAATCATTAAAAATAATAAAAAATCTAGTAGTATAGATGAATGACAATCTCTACATTGAAGAGAAAATTGAAGACATTTTCCACGATAGAAGTGCAGATGAAGTTGATGTAGCAATCACAAATCTACAACAAAAGAATCTTACTTTGAAAAGAGAGCAAGAATTTTAGTTAGTTAGAATGTGTGAAGACATGGAACAAAAGGACATATCAAAAGAAGAGAAAATATTACTAATTGAAAAGATAAAATAAAAAGACAATGGAATTTGACACCTATCTCTCCAATAAGCACATTTGATAAGTCAACTCAATTGTCCAAATCAAGAGCTCATCAACTTAAGGATAGACAATGAAAGATTACAAAATGATCTCAACATAGAAAGGAAAACCAATGAAAGGATGATGAAATCTCAAGAAAGCATGAATCAATTGAATGAGAAAGCTCAATTTAGACACAAAGGAAAATCAAGATTAGGCTATACAAATGAAGTTAAATCATCTCAGTAAGGAGCTCAAAAGAACAAAAGACCTGCTTGTAATCATTGTGGAAAGATATGGCATACATAAAAAAAATGTTAGGGCAATGGTATATCAATATTTAGTGGAAAATTTTATAGTTGCAACAAGCAAGGACATAGAGCAAGTTAATACATAAAGAAAACCAAGTTCAAAGGAAAACATTTCAATTGCAACAAACAAGGGCACAAATCTTCAAAATGTAAAACCAAGAAATATAATCTAGTAGAATAGATTGTGAAAGCTATCTTTGGTTGGGATTATAACACATGGTGTAGATGTTACTTATGTGGTGAGCATAGTCATATTGGAGAAAATTGCATAAGAATTCACATAAGGAAGAGAGACCCTACAAAGAGATGTTATGCATGCACACAACCTAGACACCTAGCTAGAAACTATATGAATTGAGCTAAAGTTAAACATGAAAAGAAAGAAAAGGCTGACAATATTAGAAGTCAAATAAGGAAAAATGAATAAAGAGATCTCTAGAGAATGTGATTCAAAGTTCTCAAAATGTTGACACCCAAATCAATAAGTTGGGTGATTCAACCATTTCAAATTAATAAGCCATGGAGATCACTAGAACTATGATTTAGAAGAAAAATCCTATACTAGTTCCAATCTACAAATAAGAAGATCCAAATCAATATTTAAGATACATTGGAATCACCAAATTGATGACATTACTGAGAAAAGTTAGGTTGTAAGACCTTACCATGAAAAGTCAAGTTGCAAGACCCTATTGAGAAAATTCAAGTTGCTGACCTAACTAAGCTTAAACATAGATGGCATATACTAAGTTCAAGACATAATCGAGCTTATGCTTACTGAGTTGAAGATCAAATGTATCTACCAAGTTGAATTCATAACTATGCATCTCATGCCTGCTGAGTTTAACAAGCTATCACAAGATGTCCTATGTATGATGGATTAATGGATACTTGAAGATAGATTTTTTGTTAAAAGGAAGAAGTGAAAGGTTTTATTTTCATCATGAATTTTAGAGTGAATAGAGTAGAGCATTCCAAAACCATCAAGCAATTTAGTGCATATTTTTTAGAGTTATTCCTCCATCACTGAGTGATATGACATCTTCATCCAACAACAAGGTTACGAAGGGTTTCAAGATGCTAATAAGAAATGTTGTGTTGACAGACCTAAAGTTCAAACTTTTTCTGGTGGTCATAGAAGAATTGGACCCAGTTGGTGCATATTCACAAATTCCATCAAAATTACTCTTGATACATGATATTAGATTGTTTTATCATTGTTCACTTCAAGAATTGGGAACTCTAGAAAGGAATCAAACATATGAAGCACTATGCATGGATGGAAACCTAAAACCCAAGCATAAACACCTGAAAGTAAAGGGTTTAACTCACATTCTACATATGTTAAGGGATTTAATGGATTAGTTTTATCCTCAATCATGTTCACAACATGAAATTCTAGCTCAATAAACCCATCCACATCACAAAGAAAATGATTCATAAGGTTATCAGGTTTCCCATGCTTGATAGACCTAAAACAACAAAAACTCTAGGTTGGGTTGAGGTGATGAAGAAGACTTTTTCCAAGTGGGATGGCAAGGGAATGAAGCTTAATGGTGTTATAGACATAGAGATCAAGTTTGGAATTAATGTGATTGCTCACAAGATATATAGTTCTATCTAATTAAACAATGTCCCATGTGAAGCTATGGACTTAACATTCAAGGTGGTAAAAAATAATCTATCCTTTGACCTTATTGAGTTGCAAATGAGCTAGTTAAGCAAGAACATGGAGAGCATTTGAGCATCCAAGACTAATCTGTGTAAGTTTGGATCACCTTGTATATTTAAAAGTTTTTCCCTTCAAAAGTTACTCTAGTATGGAAGAAAGACATACCTATTTTATATCAAATCAATGAGTTTATATCTAAAATAAGAGATAATTCTGAGGGCATCATGGATGCATATTTTGAGACCTTGAAGGAAAGGATTTAGAGTAAGTTTAGAATACCCAAACAACTAGTTGATGATTATGAACAAGATATATGTTTCTTTGTGGACTGTGATAAGGTACATATTCAGGCAGTTGGGTCAAGAGTGGCATGGGTAAAACCTCTTGGTTATGAGGTAAACATTGATGACACAAGTAATATTATTGAGGCTCTTGTCAATGATCCTGTGGATCCAAAGGCGCCATATTTTGTCACATATGAAGAGGTAAAGACCAGGATTTACTTGGAAATCAAGATACCTCAAATTTTGAAGAGAGGAAGAAAGAAGGTTGAGAAGATAAAAAAGGAAACAAAGAAATCTAATTCTCCTCTTTTTTTTGCAGAAGCAAAGGGTGATGACATTGAAGAATAAGGAGCAGAGGAACATGAAGAAGAACAAGAGGAAGAAACAATAGGGGAACCTCCAAAGAAAAAGGGAAAAGTAACTATAACAAAGAGAACTAGAAGGTCCTCTCCTACATTCTTCACCAGAAGGCCTACCAAGTCAAGGACAAAGCTCAAACTTCAAGATGAAGAAGAGGATGAAGAAGAAGAGAAACATGTAACTTTTCAAAAGTCTACTCCTATCTTTGAAGAAAAATTGAGAAGACTCACAAAAGCATGAGGTATGACATATTTGAAATCTCTTAAGTATGAAACTAGGAGTAAGGAAGAGAAAAAATAGATTGAAGAAGCCTTAATGGTAAAAATTGCTAAATGGAAATACTCTTTGAGTGAATTGAAAAGCCAAGTTCTAGATACCATACTAAAGGTAGTTGCTAAGGATATTAGGAAAAAAAACCTTGAGGAAGGTTATGCCAAATCTTTCAGACAAGGAAGTGAAGGAAGCATTGACCAAACATGCACAAAAGATAGCTCCTAAGTTTAATGCATTCCTAATTTTGTCCATTGATATTGAATTTATTTTGCAAAAAAATACAAATTCATAGAAGAACATCTATGGATTTCATGTTGTAAAGCCCATTGAGAAAGTTGTGCAAGTTGACGATGTTGATGATATTGATGAAGAGGAAAGATGAGAAAACAATTAGTGAAGATCTACCTAAGATTTTGATCTTGAAAAGATTGCAGAGGAGGTAATGGCCTCCCCTCCTAATTCTCCAAGAAAAAAATTGGTTATATCAAGTTTAGAGAATGCTACTATTGGGTCATAGACAATTGAGTTAAACATTGTTCCAATGAACACTCAATTAACTATTGGAACTATCCTATTGAGTGTAATAATGATTGTTATTACTACCACTTCATCTATCCAATAATAGGCTCCACTCTTTATAGCAACATGCCAGACTGAGTCACAACAAGGTATTGTAAATACTCTTGCTATTGTTGTTGTTTCTCAAATTAGCAATGTTATTTATACTATTAGTGTTTCAATAGTAAGTGTAATGATGGTTGAGGTTAAGCCTCAACCAAGCATTGAGTATTTGAGTAAAGGCAAGGAAATTATTCTTTTCTTTGTTCCAAAGGAAAAGACTAAAGAGGTAGAAGACTTCATTGATGAATTGACTTAGATGAGGATATAATTATTCCAAATTTGGATACCTCTAATCTCACTCTTGAAGAGATGGAAAACCTTGGAGAGCTTTGGAAGAAAAGGGAAAAACAATAGAAGTTGATAGAAGAAAAGAAGAAAAGGGATCAAGTGCTAGAAGACACAAAAGGTATATTTGTTGATGCACTTAGTATTCAAATTGATTAAAAGAAACCTATATTAGACCAACTTTTTTACATAGTTCAAAAGTTTAATAAAGATCTAAGTGGACAAGAAAAACTATTGCAGAGGGTAGAAACAAAGTTTTATAACAAAGTTTTGGAGAAAGTGGTAGAAAAGATTACCCTTGATCAAATGGAATTTTTGACTATTCTTGTTACTATTGAAACTTATGTAAATAATGTTGTTCCCTTATTTGTAAAGTTAAGTGATACTACATATTTCACTAAGGAAATAAAGGACAAGTTGTCTAAGATATATACCAATATGAAGGCAAGTGCACATCAATTGTCACTTGACCTAGGCACTAGCTTTGCACATTTCATCAAGATTAGGTATCTAATAGACTTGTAGGTAGAATTGTTGAGAGAAGAAGCCAAAATATGGGTTGTGCTATCATATATTTAGAGTTTAATAATTCCCAACATGGATGTAATGTAAAAACATATTGTTCATGCTAAAACATTAATTCATGGCAACAAATTTTCTATTGCTGATCATATGATGGAATTATTAGCTGAAGTATAGATAACTTTGGACACTTCCAAAGTTTTGCAAGATAATTGGGACAAAAAAATTTCCATAATTTTGAAGGTATATAGTGATTTCCTTTCACATTTTGGTGTTACCTTGTAAATATGTGTTTTTTGGCATTTGTGTCAAAAAAAGGGGGAAATAGTTATATCATACAAAAAGGAAGAAATATACATACAAGGGAGAATACAAAGGAGGAATATATCTATAAAGGAGGAAATATATGTACAATAAAGCTACAAAACAATTTTGAAAAATAAAAAAATAGAGTTAGTATCAGCCGAGTATTCACACAACTTTCAAAATCAAGTTACAAACCTAAGCACATTGATAGGGGGCATTTTGCCTTATATTTTTTGAATTATTCAAAATTTTGATATGATAAGTGTTTTTGTCACTAATGCCAAAGGGGGAGATTGTTGACCTTATGATCAAATCATTTGTCAATTAGTGCCCAAACACTTAATCATTTGGTTGGTTACATTTCTACCTAGCTTCACAAAGTCTACCTATCTTCACAAGCTAGAAGTAGTGTAAGTCAAGCTAACAGTGTCTACCAAGCTAGCCAAGCAGAAGGAATGTAGTGTTGATTGAGTTGCAATGTCAATTGAGCCCTTCATTATAAACCAAGTTCTCCAATTTTTGTTGAGTCATTAGTGATAATCAAGTTCATACATACTTCCAAGTGATCAATGTATACTGAGCACTAGTGTCAATAGAGTGCTAGAGCTTACCGAGTTCACTGTATTGTTGACTGTCATAATATTACTCGAGTGGTCTTCAAAACTTGAGTTTTAGCATTGAGACAACTTCATGAATATTGTTGAATTATGTATTGTAGCCAACTTTAGAAGATAACTATTTGGATTGTTATATATGTAAGATATATTTTCATGTCCAAGTGTGTGAGCGTGTAACAAGTATGAAAGTGAATTGAAGAATAAAGGCTACAAGCAGTATAAGGAAAATCATAGTCTCATATATCACATCAAGGTGATCATTTCTACACCAAAAGAATCTCAATCAACAAAATAAGTTGTAGAGTAGAGATCAACCACTAGTTCATCATAACAGGTGCATTAGTCAAATCCTCTAACAAGGTGGACGTAATAGTCTTATGCTAAATCTCCTAACTAAGTGCATATTTCATTGTATTGTATAAATCCTTTTACAAGGTGGACCTAATAGTCCTTATTACTCCTAATAGGGAAAATCACCAAAAGTGATCATTTGTAAGCCTTAATAGGAAAATTTTATACTACAATACTAAATCTTGTGGGTATCATCCCCACCCTAGTTTTACTTCTTATTTGGAAGGTTTTTAGGTTACCAAATATTATGTCAACTATTATGAAGGTTTTATTGCTTTCAATCTTTCATGCATGCAATTAGCTTATATTATCTTAAAAAGGGTTAATTGGTGAATTGAAGTTAATGTTTTATTGGTTTGCAATTCACCCCTTCCCCCTCCTAGTCACCTAGCCCATAATACATTTCCAACACAAGTATCCTCCATGATTTGTTCATCCTTAATGAGGTAGTGTATCTTGATACCCTCTTCTCTAATGGTAACACTTTCTCATAATGTTTTTTTATCTCAAAGCCTAAGTTGCCTATTAGTGTCTAACACTTAGTCATTTCAAAAGAAGAATTGTATGGTCATTATGTTTTAGACATCTAGAAAAGGCTGAGGTATAGAGGAATTTTTATTTATTTAATTATAAGATGAGAAAGTCAAAAGTTGTTGAGCACCCCAGTAGAGACCGAGTTAGCATAAAAGATGAGTAACACAATGTAGACCAAGCTTTTGGAAAGTTAGTTATTGCTGAATGAATCAATATATGTCAAGTGATAGCATGAATGTTATTTATGGCTAAGCATCAAAACATTCAAGTATCAAGTAAACTAGTTTTGACATATGAGTTTGTAATGGCACAAACACTTATGTAAATCATTTTATCCAATTTCTACACAACATTTAAAGATTGTAGAGAGAGTTAATGAGAAGATTATGCATTTTTTTAGAAGGCATTAATCCAAGGAAAAGACAATTAACCAATCATAAAATCAAAAGGGAAAATGAAAAATGGATGAATTATGAACCATTGATTAAGATCTAGAACTTTCTATGATTATCTATTTAAGAAGGGTTCCAACCCTAAGATCAATATAGGGAGTGGAAGAAAGTGGGAAGGAGTGAAAAAGCTTAGAATAGAGCAAGGAGGCTAAGTTTGATAGGATATTAGATAGAGAAAACTAACAGTGAAGGA
The DNA here is from genome assembly GCA_028749045.1 of Cupressus sempervirens. NCBI lineage: Eukaryota > Viridiplantae > Streptophyta > Pinopsida > Cupressales > Cupressaceae > Cupressus > Cupressus sempervirens. The sequence continues at coordinate 409,957,302 of CM053790.1, forward strand.
CCAAATAGGGATATCTAATAAGAAGATTAGTTTGAGATATTGAATAGAGAAGATCTATAAATAGCTTTTAGAGAAAATTGAAGGATCAGATACTAAATCAATTTTGACAAATTGAATTAGGTAAAATCACTTAATAGAGTGGTTCTAATAGACTTATCTAAATATCCTAATAGAGTCCTTACTTTATTATAAGTGTAAAATATTTTAACAAGGTAAGACCTAATAGTCTTAAATACTTTTGACAGAGAAGACCCCTCACAAGGTAGATTGTTTGATATGATCAAATTATAGCCCTAATAGGCAAACTTTTTTGACACAACAAAAAAGATTTGTGGGTTTCATCCCCACCCCATTTCTACCCACATCTTAAACTATTTCTTGGTAAAAAAATCTTTTGTGTTATGTGTTGATATTTTCAAGGTTGTCATGCTTAGACAAGATTTCATTTTCACTACAAGTTTATGAGTTTATGGTATGAGATCTAAGATATGAGATGGATTAGGTGTGAATATAGTTAATTGTTTTTTCAGTGAATTTTTTTGTACATCCTGATTCACCCCCCCTCTTAGTATCTTGTTTCCCATTAAGATTTCCATTAATTGGTATCAGAGCTTAGTTCTCTTGAAGGAAGTCTAGCAATTTGAGAGTACATATCTGAAAATGGAGGAATACAAAATGGGAAAGATCATTGAGAACCATACGATTGAAATCTAGATCATAATACAACAACTTGAAGGAGCAAAATATTAGTTAAGAAAATCCTTTAAAGAAAGGAAAGATGTGGCCATTTAGCAGAATGACACACTATAGAAGGAAGTTGATGTCACAGGATTGTTTAAGATTAGAATTATTGATGACAATGATGTAGCAATAGAAAATCTACTAGAGAAGAATAAAATTCTAAATAAAGAAGTCAAAGAACTCAAAAGAGAACATCAAATTAAATTAGTAAGACTATGTGAGGTGATTGAACAAAAGAATAAAGATGAAGAAGATAAGATCATGGTTGAAGAAGCCAAAAGACAAATAACTAGTAGACTTGAAGAAAGATCATTTGATGTAAAAAATATAACAAATTAGTTGAACATGATGAACTAGTTGTTACTTGCAAATCAGGAGTTGAATAGAAAGGACATGGAGATCAAAAATATGAGATCACAGAGTGACCAAATAAGGAATGAGTTGAGATTTGTGAGAGAACTTTTGGAAAGAATAAACATACCAAGTGAATCTATTACATACTTTGAAGAACTAATGAGATCACCAAGGTCATCTAGTGACACTTCTAGTCTAGGATGTGTCAAGAACTCTACACCTACTAAGGAAGGAGAATTATCAAAGAGCAGAATGAAAAGAAATGCAAATTCAGAAGGAAAACTTGCATGTTATCATCGTAGTAAATCTAGCCACATTGCTAACATCTATACAATCAAGAATGGTATTCAAAACCCTAAAACTAATTTTACTAGTAATTATTTTAATTGCAAGAAATAAGGACACCAAGTACATAAATGTAGGTTAAAGAAAAGTGATGCATGTACTACACCTAGATTTGAAGGACATTGTTATAATTGTTAGAAAAATGGACATAGATCTCATGAATGTAGATCTGAGGCAAAATCTAACTGGACATTTGAAGGAAAAACACATGCACCTAGGCAAGGTAATTCTCATATAATTGGGATTAAAATAAATGGTATAAATGTCATTATTATGGAGACTATGGGTACATTCTAGACAATTGCATTAAAACACATTTCAAATAAAATTACAAGAAATGGTTGAATGGAAACCTAGTTTGTTTCAGCTGTCTTAAGGTTGGACATGTTAGTAAGAACTCCACGACTTGAGCACCAACACCAAATTGTGAAAGAAACAAAGGTAAAAGGAAACTTGAGATGAATAAAACATGCAAAGAGATAGTAGAAGCTGGAAGTAGTGGAGAAAGTAAAGTTGAGATCACCCAATCCAATGGAATAGGTGATCACACCACATCCAACTAAGAAAAGAAGGTATGTAAGGAACTATATATTTAATGATTTATCTTACATCAGTTCCTAGGCATTGAGTGCACAAAAGTTCATATCAGTATGAACCAAGATGCATTTGGATAAATATGAGAGAAGTATTTTGAAATCAAATCATTTACATTATTAAGTGTTGAGCATTAGTAATATAGTATGTATTGACCAAGCATTTCCATATAGACCAAGAGATTATATCGACCGAGATGATATATTGGCTGAACAAAATGGTATTGATTGAGCAAGGTGATAGTGACTGAGTGTTTGAATAGGAAAGAAGTGTGAAGACAACTTATGAAGGCTGGGATAGTTGTTATGCACCTATCTAAGTACATATACATTTATTTTAGACCTAATTGATAAGATTAAAGGTATACATCAAAATTTGATACTCATTTTCACTTTACCAAGAAATTTTTAGTGCACAAGTGATTTAAAGGTGATTAAAGAGAATTTAGCAATGAAGCAAGTGAATCACAATGTGCCATTGGAAATTTGGAAGAATTCACTAAGTAAACTTTTCAATACTAAGCTAAGTTTTTTTTGAGGTTGTCAAAGTAAATTTTTTTGAAACCTTAGTTCAAAAATGGCATCATTTGCATCTGTGACTACCAAAGAAATGTTGAAGGAGAGAAATACAGATTATGAGGAAGGATTAGTGTCCTCCACCAAATTTCAAGGATTATCCAAATATTGCATTGAATGGCGATGAATATGGTGCTTTATCATCAATTCCACCAAGGGTATTAATGATTTAGGATGTACGATCATATTTTATATACAAAGTGGGAGAAATCAGAGACTATGAACTTCATGCAGCTTATGAGAAATTGTATATAAATGAAATGTTGAAGGATGAACATAAAATTGTTTTTGAGAAAGGGCTTACCTATGCCCTATCTTTTCCAAAGTTTCCAAGGTCAACTAAATAAAGATAGTGTTGATCCAGATACATGACACAAAGATATGGTTAGAGGAAGGACCAATCAAGATTAATGAGGTCATCATATGCTAAGTTACTAGTTACCCTACTCTGGACAAACCGAAGATAATGAGATGTGTTCCAAGAGATTTTTTTGAACAAATAAAAATATCAAAATGGAATGGCCATGTTATGTCAATTGATGGGATCAAAGAACTAGTTGTCAATTTTCTAGTACATGTGATCATGCAAAAATTCTATTAGTAGATCCACCTGATCAATGTACCTTGCATTGCAGTAGACCTTAGATATATAATTGTGAAGATGGATCATAGTTATGATCTTGCCAAGCCGTAATTGTAACAATTGTTATAAATTCTTGAAGCAATAAGGAAAGCCAAGAATACATCATGTAAGTTTTGATCTTTACTTATCTATACATTCTTTTGTGTACAAAATTCATATCCTACCATCGACACCATAGCATGGGATAGGAGCATACTAGAAATGGAATAAATAAGTGACTTAATGAGTTAATTAGGAGGAAATTATGGATAATTATTTTGAGGAATTCAAGAATAAGATGAAAAATAGAATTTCAATTCCTAAGTCTATTGTAGACAATTATTTTGGTGATGTATGATTTATGGTAGATAAAATTTTTGTATATGCATAGGCAATAAAATTGAGTATTGCATGGTTAATACCTATTCCATATGAAGTTAACATTGATGAAGTAACAACATCAATGATTGCATTATTATCTGAACAGATTGACACGAATACCAAGCCATTCAACAAATATGACACAACTAAGAGTAAAATGGCATTAGAAATAATAGTGACCAAGAAAGATAGGAAAAGAAAGAAGATAATTAAAGATCTTGAGGGAAAACTTGGTGAAGGTCAACATTCGATCACTAAAGGAAAAGAAGAGGATGAAGAATTTGATGAATCGGCTAAAGCTAAATCTAAGGGCAAAGAGCTAGCTATTGTCGAGCCCAAGGCAACCAAGAAAAATAAAATAGTGATTGTTGATCCCAAAGTGAAAGAGGATCTTAGGAAAGGTGTGAAGAAGGTTGTTACAACTCTAGAGGAAGAGCCAAAGAGAAGGGTGATAACAAGATCAAAGGAAGCCCAAACCCCAACCATAAAAGAAAAATAAAGTCCATCAAAGAGGAAGCTAACCAAATCACCAAAGAAGAATTTACTAAAGAGGTTTAGGAGAAAACTAGTTGTAACAAATGAGGAGGAAGAAGATGATGAAGAAATAGAATATGGCAATCTAGGTAAACTTTATATTGTTCCTAAACTACCTCCAATGTCTATGGACCAAGTATCTCAATAGATTTGTGAGTCAACAACTTTTGTAGGATTTAAAGATATTAATTTTGTTTCTTTAAATAAAGATGATCAAGGAAAGCTTGAAAAACCTATGATAGATATGATGATACAATTGAAATATACACCTATAGAGTTAGGTAAAGGCATTCCTGAGAATTTATATAATAAAGTTGATGCTAAGTAGAAGTGGGCATTATCCACTAAAAAAAAAATTAGGGGGACCACATTAGCACAAGATGTTGCAGATTTAGGGAAGATACATATGTCTATATTCTTGATATATTTTGTAAATAAATTCATATCTAAGGATAAATCTTTAAAAAAATTGAAGAATAAGGTTCATGAAGTGGAAAAAGAGAGCATTCTTATATGGAAGAAAGCATTTGGATTGCTTTATCAATCATCTTACAAAGAAGATACATAAGAGGGAAGAGGTGAAGAAGTAAATGAAGAGGAAGATGGTACATAAGGAGTTGCTAAGTTGGCAAAGGAGATATTACAATTGGTAGAAGGGTGTGAACAAAAAGATGTTGTCACAATTGAGGACATTCTCAATTCATCTCCACTAAATCAAAATGTATTAACTAAGGAAGATTTGAAAAATGCCACATTGGATACCTTATTACCAAACACTAATCTAGTATTGTTACAGATTTAGGATTATCCAAGGATTGACATTGCTAAAATTGATGATTTTCATGTTACGTCAGTTACATCTGACATGAATGTCAAGCAACAAGGAAGGGAAATAATTTTATGTTCACAACTTACCCATGTCATAGATGGTAAACTAGAAGAGAGTAAGGAAAAAAAATAAGAGAGGACAAAGATAGAGAAACCTAAAGAATGAGAGAGTATTCAAGCTCGCATACAACTTCCAAGTGCTGGGCCAATAGACATATTGACTGTTAAACCTATACAATAAGTTAAACCTACTCAACAAGAGCCAAGGAAAATATCTAGATCAAGTGAAAAGGTGAAAAAATTGTAGATATCACTACCTAGTGACACCACCCCTTGATCTTAGATGGTGACACATACCGATGAAGCAACAGAAGAATCATGGAGTTTAGAGGAGGTAATCACATTACCCATGTATGATTTGAATAACATGACTTTGGACTAGATGCAAGAACTAAAAACCTTGCTAAGTCACAAGACCAAGCAAGAACAATTAAGAAGAGAACATAAAAAGAGGTAGGTATTATATAATATCAAGGATATTTTTGTTGATGCATTTGAAATTTCTAGTGTTATTGTGCACCATCCAATTCTAGACCAGTTAGTGTATATAGTTGATAAGGTTTAGACATAAGATATAAAGACCAATGATAAATTGATGAAGTGGTCTAGAAAGTAATTTGAGACCAAATTTTTAGAGAAAGTCTTAAGGAAATTTGAAAATAGGAAAGTTGATCTTTTTAACTTGACCACTAAGTTGGAAGGAATTTTGAAGATTATTCATTCTTTATATGTAGAACTTTGTGATGTCGAGTTCTTCAAATTGGAGAATCAACATTCTATTGATTTGATACAAGAAGACATGAAGGCCTATACAATTTCATTGAGTAAGAATGCAAGTTCAAGCTCACCTTTATATAATAAGTTGATATTTGATCAAAAAAGATTAGCTGAGTTAGTGGCTAGAGACAGTAGTATAGAGAATTAATTTTTTTCTATTTAATTCATGCTACTACCTCATTTGGACATAATTCAGAGGGAATTATTTGTAGCAAAGAACTTAATGAAGAAAGATACATATCTTTCAACTATTGAGAGACTAATTAATCTAGCTGCTTAGCTAGAGATTCACATTTCGATCATGGAGTCAGCAAGAGATAGATGGAATAAAGGACTTGAAGAAATTTTGGCGAGTCATCAAATATTTTTGGATAATTACAAGCTAACCCCTGTAAACCCCAAGTCATAAGTGACAAAAACAAGGGGCAATTATTATTCATGAAATCTACAAGCGGGAACAAATATAACAGACATAAATGGGGAGATGACACAAAAGGGGAGATTGAATATTAGAGAAAAACATGTATTTATTGTATAGAAGAGATAGAGTTTTGAAGATAATTTTACAATATTAAGGGGAGTATTATTTTTGCATGGATCGCTAAGTGATGACAATTTTTTTTTGCCACTAATGTCAAAGGGCAAGATTGTTTATCTCTAAGCCTAAGTTTCCTATTAGTGTCTAACAATTAGTCATTTCCAAGGTAGCGTTGGGTAGTCATCAATGTGATCAAGCCATCCAGAGAAGGCCAAGCTATAAAGGACTTGTTTTTATTTTATCATAAGCTAAGAAATTCAAAGGTCACCGAGAACCCTTGCAAAGATCAAGTCAGCATACAAGACAAGTAACACAGTGTAGACTAAGCATTTGGAAAGTTAGTTAATATTGAATAAATCAATAAATTTTAAGTGTATAGAAGTTGAGTTACAGGATGAATGTGAGTTATGACTAAGTGTCAGAACATTCAAGTGCCGAGTAAACCAATTTTGACATATGAGTTTGTAATGGCACAAATACTTATGTAAATCATTTTTGCTGAATTCTACACAATATTTAAATATTGTATAGATAGTTAAGGAGAAGATTGCACATTTTTTTATAGGGCATAAATCCCAAGAAAAGAAAATTAACCATTCAGAAAAATAGAAGGAAAAATGACAAAAGGATGAATTATTAACTATTGATTAAGATCTAGAACTCTTTACAATTATCTATTTAGGAAGGATTACAAACCTAAGATCATTATAGGGAGTGGAAGCAAGTGATAAGGAGCCAAAAAACTTAGAACATAGCAAGGAGGCTAAGTCAGATAGGAGATCAGATAGAGAAACTAGTGCCAGAGCACCTAGGATCTAGGCTAGGGCCCTAACTATTTTGGCTTGTAGATGATTCTAGCTAACCATCAAGAAATAAATGCTATGCATAAATCCTCATTTTTTGTGATTTTTGAGTAATGGTTAGATTAATGGGTGTGAAGGAGCTAAGGGTCTACTTATTCTCCTAGTTGCTTGGTTTGCTTAAATAAGCTTGCATAGTGTATAGGTTGACCAAAGGTTGAACACAATTCCTAGATTGGAAAAATCAAGTTAGTATTCCATTTTATGTCATTTGTGACTTGTATGGAGAGTCTTCATTTTATGAGTGACCAAAATCAAAAATTTACTCAAGCAACTTTTCATTTTTACAAAAGTTGCATTTTGACAACTTTTCAACTTTGTCTTAAAATTGAATGAACTAATTATTTTCTGTTATGGGGTCTATATAGGAGGTGGAAACACATGAAAAATACCTATATATAACCATCACACACCTAGGATAAGGGTTGGTGTGTGTAATGCCCCAAAATTGGCACATTTCCATGTTAAACCAATTCTGGTCTACTTAGTCTTTCCTAAGTCCTATTTTACTAGGCAATTCTGATTTCGATACTTGCTACTTGACCTCAGTGTTAGATGTAGAAAACCCTAATCTACATTAATCACACTCTTTATTTAATTCCTAATTATTGACTCAAATTAGCTATATTAAACCTATTAATTAAGTTTAATTTAATTTTAGGTGTTCATAGTTTAATTAAATTAAAATTACCCCTTTAGCTGATGTACAAAGAAATTAAATATGTATTTAATTTAATAAGATAATGTCCTCATTTTAATTATTGAATTTAATTATTTAATTAATTAAGATTATGTATTTATGAGGTCATATTCTATTTTATAAAATTAAATATCTTCTCCAAAAATCTCTCTTTAGTTCAAAAATAGAAACTCTAAGTTGATTGAAATCAAAAAAGGAATCAAATTAGTTAACTCCTTATTCCACTCAAAAGCCATTAGTTAACTTCTTTTTAATAAGGAAACTTTCTATTCTAACTAAATCTTCTTTAGATCTTAACTAACCATTCTAATTGATCTCGATTGTTGATCAATTCTAGAATTCTATTTAAACATCTTTCAATTCCTCATTACAAAAAGGTTGAATTGATTTTTCATCAAATTTATGTTGAAATATCCATGTGCTCATACATTCATATCTTTTTATCTTTCTTTTATATAATCTCATAGTAGTGTTAAAATGCATTCATTTAGAATAATATGCTCTTTTTATTCTTAGCTTAATATATGCATTTCATATAGATTAATTTTCATTGTCATATAGCTTAATGAAATCTTTTGTACTAGAGGTCTGGTTGCTAGCTTCTCATTCTTAGGGCAATAACATAATCCATCTAGTTAGGAGGCAATAGATTGGTTTGCCGAATTGTTTGGGGTGAACAACTCAATGTTCATTCTGGGATGTTTCTACATAAAAGGATCATGTTGAAGTGTGTGTGAAGAGCGAGGCCCACATTTCCTGCATACATTTTTGGCACCCATCATGGGGTGAGAAATCAAATTTATGGCCTCATTTGTTCTATTTTTCTACATTTTTTAGTATTCTATCAATATCATCCATACATTATTCCATACTCTTGCATGAGAAATCTAATTTTCAAATGAAGAAATCGAGATTTTTCCCCTTTCTTTGCACTTCCTCATACAAAAAAGTGTAAATTGTGTGGTTTCTCACACGATACTCACCATTTTCTTACGTGGGCCTATGTAGGATTTTGCACAAAATTTTGCATCAACAAATGCAAATGAAGTTTTTAGAATTTAGTTTTATCACCATATTTTAACTAACAAGCTATTTCTAAAGCAATTTTATTTCTGATTTCTAATTTCCAATAGCTTAACAATGGTTTTCAAGATGCTCATCAAAGAAAGCTTACCACAAAAACTTGAAACAATACTGATTTTTTGATTGCAGGACATTTTTCAAAGATATGCATATCAAAGAAATCATTTCAAACCCACTTAAACATTGTGTTTCTTTTACTACTTTCTTACACATAGTATGAATAGGGCTTGTGAACTTCATAGGGTGCAAGATAAGGGAATAGAGGAGTATGCTCTTTACTACTTGGAAGTGATGCCTAAGAGTAAATTAGAAACCTAGATGCCTTTGAAAGATGGTACCTGAGGGAGGCAAGCAAGTGGTTCTCTTGTATGAGTCTTTTCTATGAAGGGATGATGATTTCCTTTAGGGAATTAGAATTTTGAGAAAGGACAAGTTAGGATCGATAAGCTAACTTGGTGATGAATATGTCTTGTGTGTTTGGGTAAGGTGACATGGTAGAGGAGTATGTTCTTTCCCCTTGAGGAAGATCAAACACTTGAACCCTTAGATTTGAACCACCAGTTTGAGTCAACCTTTTAGAGGGCCTGCTGGAGGGATCCAATCTCTAGGAACAACCCAAGTGAGCACACTCTTTTCAGTGGAGGCTTCAACTCACTATAATAAAGAAGCTTTGTTGAGAGAAAGACTTCAAAGCCATGTTGATTCCATATTCTTCATTTTGATAGCACATATTAAGAGGAGGCTTTGTATACTACACTGGCCAGTGCTAGCCCCAATTTTTCTAGTCAATTGTGTACACTTACAGATGCTAGTGTGGGCTGCTAGTCTCAACTTTACTTGCAAATCCAAGTAAAAACCTCTTAGTTAGTTTCTACCCAATTTACCTCCAAAAGGGGGCATAATCTTTGCACAAGAAAGTGGAAGAATCTCTCCTATAGATACTCACCATGGAATGTACCTAGACACTAGAAGGTGGTAGACACACTTGACCCCTACCAAAAGTTGTTCATTTAGAGCATATGTTATTGAGTCCTTGGAATACACCAAAAACATGGGTGCCCTCTAGTGGGATGACATAGCTGTGCGAGGTGAATACGTGCACATAAGTTGTGAGAAAAAGGTTTTGCTTCCTCTGCCATTTTTGGTTATAGGGACAAAGTGTGTCTTTTTGAGTCTTTAAACTTGTCCAAATATGTCAAACAAACAAAAGGTGAAGACTCTCCCATTACTCTAAGTTTCTTTTCCCTCGGTTGGATTGTGTGTGACTACAACTTGCTTCCTGTGTCTATCTGAAAATAATTATCTTTTTGAAAACTAGAATGTTGTCCAAAACTTGAAAACCACCTTGATATATGTCTAAAACTCATAAACACAACTAATCATTTGTTCAAAACTATTAAAAACATTGAAAATATCTTCAAATTTAGTAAAAAACTAGTTCTACAAATTTTCACATGAGAAAATGCCCTATCAACACTTCCTCACATGGCTCTATGTAAGTCCTCGCATGACCCTCTGTGGATCTCCACATGAGATTTTTGCAAAAAACTATCTTTTATGCTAAAAATCTATCTTTTTGTTAGTCTATCAACTCCTTGCACAACTTTATACAAGTCCTCACATGAGAAAATTGGTCAGAAATTTATTGTTGTAAATCTTCACCTGGTTCTTTGGGCTTTCTCGCATAGGATCTTGTCCTAAAAACTATCAAACTATAATGTTAGAGTTATCTACACTCTAAGTCTAACTTGTATCTACAAAATTTTACCACTTCTTTGTTTGCAAACAATATCAAAACAATGACTTCTTTCTTAATTAAAAACTTGCAAACTACTCATGAACTAGTTTCTTTACTTGTCTATCTTATTCTATCCTTTTCTATTTGTCATACTTGGTGTCACAATAGTCATAAATCTTTGTTGTTCTAGCCATTACTCAGATGACTTGTACCTAACTATACAACACCCTTATCTCACTTTTTGAGGCTATGTTCTAGTGTGGTCCTTGTCTAGGCTTTTTCTCCTTGTCATTGTCTATGACTATGGCAACAAGAAGTGGAAATGTGTTTTATCCTCATAGAATTAGACAAGGTAGAGCTAGGGGTCATAATCATGGTAGAGGCCACCTTTTAGCTGATACACAGCCTGTGTCTAGTATGTGTATTGAGAAGTCTTCATGATCTCCTTCATCAATTTGATTACCTTGTATTCAAAGAACATTTTCCATAAACTTACAAGAAACTAAGAATCCCTTGTATTAAGAGGATCATGAAACTAGAAAAGGTCCTACATCTCCAAACAACATAGCTGAATTCTTATTTAGACAACCTTTTCAACCAACATACACTAAAACTTATCACATCCCTAAAATGGTTGATCAAGATCAAGAACATGGAGAACATAGTGGACAACAAGATCACCATAGGAATGAAAGACATAAGGAACCTTTTATTGATGTGAATGAGGAAGATGTAGAAATACTTCATGAACATATCAAAAAATGTTGTAAGGACAAAAACTTCCATAAAGTGATGGAAATTTTTCTTAGTGAAGAGAAAGAGAAATAATTTCTCAAGAGGGAGCCAAGCTACCTCATCACTTTAATGTTGAAACAATCATTACACCTGAAGGGGAAACTGAAATGTCTAAATTGCAAACTAACTAAAAATCATGCAAGAACAATTAGCCCAAATGATGCATAATAAGGAAAAACCTATAAAAACATACACCTTAGACACTCTTTGTCCATTTATTTTTGAAAAAAGTACAAACATGCCTCCTTTTCCAAGAGGAGTTGAGTTTCCCAAGTATGATAAAAACTTTAGAACTTTTGATCCCTAAGATCATTTGCAGGATTTTGGTGCCTTGTCTATGGAATTTATGCATAATTAGACATATCTCATGTATCTATTCCCAAGAATTCTAGGTGGTCAGGCCATGGAATGGTTTTCATGGTTTCCTTCTATTATCAAAATGCTCAATGAGATTGGTAACCTATTTATTGAACAATACTCCAACATACAACACCCAGTTAACATATAAGACTTGTGTAACCTTAAATAAAAAGTTGGGGAACCTTTCCTCACATTCCTTCAGAGATGGAGACAAATTTACACCAAATATTCATGCAAAATCCCTAAAATAGAAAAACTTGACATCTTCATTGATAATTTTTTACCTGACTTTAGGTATAAAGTTTAACTTCAAGGTCCATACACCTTTAAAGACATGGTCACATAAGCTATCCAGATAGAGGAATTTGTTGTAAAAAAGGGTAAATTAATTCTTTAGAAGGACAATAAAAAAGGATCCACCTCTAATAAGGAAAAATCCAAGTATGTGAATAAAAACTAAGAGGTTGTGCATGATGGAGTTGTTAACAACATTACTCCTAAGCTTGCTAAGGTAACTTTCAATCTTATAGACAATCTCAAAGCATCCAAGAATTTTTAGAAAACTCCTTCTAACAACAAGACATTTGGAAATAAACCAAAGAACTCATCTTGGGTTACATGCCAAAAATGAGAATATACACATCTTGGTGAACCTTTACATGTGGTCTACAAGACCATACTACAAAACAAGCTCATTTCTCTATTAGATAACTCTCATTCTTATGACCCACAACCACAACCACCATGGTGGAATAAAACTACATTTTATGAATACTACTAGAAAAAGGATCACACAACTAGCAACTATATCAACCTATATCACAAATTTCAAGACCTAATCAATGATGGTGACATTTTTGTGGATGGAAATAATAAGAACTTGGATCACAAGGCTTTAAAATAGCCATTCATGTCATATTAAAAAGGAGAAAAATCAAAAAAAAAATCTCATAACAAGATCAACTATACATACTCTAATGATGATGATGATGAGATAGTCCACATGGTTGAACCAATGGATGTTAAGTATTGTGACATTATGACCATCAAGGGAAAACAAGACAAAATTAAAACCTAAGACACCATTTATCTTAAGGGGCCCTGCATCTAGTACATCTAACAATAAACCATCATAATCTTGTGCCAAAATTGTTATGTGTTCCTATGCTAATTTAGTACTCAAAGGCACTATACCTTCTTCTCCTCATGTAGAACAACACAAAGACAAACCTCTTGTTGGTCCATCTAGAAAAGGAACAAAAGTTACAACATTATCTATGGCTACTAGCTATAGTATCCTTGATCAATTACAACAAAAAAATGCTCAAATCACAATCTTGGAATTGCTCAAAATCTCACCTACTCATAGGAAGATTCTCTACAAATCCCTCATTGAGGAAAATATACCTCAAGATGTTGATGTTGATCTTGAGAGGTTCAAATCTATGGTAGGTCATTTGACCTCACCTTACTATATGTCCTTCTCTAAGGAGGATGACAATTCACTGAGTCATCCACACAAAGAACCTTTGCATATTGAAGTCATGATACATTAATGTGTCCATTATGTGCTCATTGATAATAGAGCTGGTTTAAACATTGTCTTTACTACTTTACTTAGACAATTGGGCTATTCTAAAGAGTCCATTGATGCCTGTCACAAGATGACTACCAAGCAATATGATGAAGTTGAACATAAATCTTTGGGTCTTATTGTCTTGCCACTCTAAGTTGGTCCTTTACCCTTAGCTTATAACATCCTGGTAGGAAGACCATGGATACATGAAATGCACCCTATACCCTCCACTTATCATTAATGTGTCAAGTTCCCATTTCATAGCTCTAAAGTCACCATAACTACAATTACTACTATATTTGTAACATACTAAAATCTATTGAAAGCTTTGTTTTTGATAATAGGGAATCTACAGACCATCATGATAATAGGCTGAAGTAAAATGAGTAGTCACTCAAGCTAAAATAAACTAGAATGGGTGAGTATCACATGGAACTAGTTCTATCTTTGAAATCTCTTCCTGAGTTGCCTCATCATTATGGGAGACCATTTGAAATGAAGAGACCTTTTGTGTTGACACCTCAAACTAAGTACAATGGTACCTTTGTCAAAGCTACTATACCTCTAGCAAAAAAAGATGAAAATAGAGGTATTTCCATATGGATATATAAAGAGGAAACTCTAGTTGACCTCACAGAACAGTCTCATGAAATTACTCCTAAAAAGTATTGTCCAAGTCTTAAACTCATGAAATTATTTATCTACAAGGGAAATGGTCCTATTAGATGCAAAAAAAATGGTCTACTTGATCCTATTAGAGCAATAGCTAGAAGGAATCAAGATACATCAGGTCTAGGCTTCAAGAGGATTCCCTTCCATCTAGGGATCAACAAATTTATAGTAGAACCTAAGAGTTCATTTGAACATGAGTCACAACTTGAGTCAAATGACCATGGGGACAATGTTGATGATGAGGATCCTTATCCTTATCTGATTCCTGATGATCTTGGTAAATTCTTCATAGAACCAGATGACTGTGTACTACATGTTAGCACTATGGATGGTGATAGTGATTCTTTTGATAATACTATTGATTCACACTATACCCAACAAGAACAAGGAGAACTTAATCAAGCTTTAGTATTGAGAAACTTTGTAAAAATCCAAATGATGAAGGAGAATTTTTCCCTATCATTGTTGGGGAATTCTATAGTTTATCTCCATGTAGCATAGGTTCTTGAGAGTATGAATTTGACTCTCTCTCAGAAGAAACTACAGACAAACATAGAGATCAAGTTCATGTATATGAAATTCAGCTCAAAATAGGTGAATCATCTAGGATTAGGTCAGACAATTCATATCTAACTAGTGTCATCAAGTCTTTGATTAATGACGGTAAGACTCACAAGCATTCAAACACACTTATGGATGAAGTCACTCTAGGTCTCAAATTTCTTGTCCATGTATTTGATGATTATACTATGAGCACTATCCAACCTACCACATCTCTTTCACTCACCTATCTTGAGCTCATAGATTGGAATTCCAATGCATCTAGTGAAATCCCTACATTCTAGAATGACTAGGCTCTTGCTTGCTACTTAAATTTTGTTGAACCTATAACGTCTTCCACCAACAAAAAAAGTATCAACATGACTAAATCTGACATCAAATATCTCAGTCAAACAATAAAAAAGAAAAGAGATAAAAGGTTTGATGGTGAAAACCACATTGTGGTAGTATTAGAACCTAAAATAGTAAAATTAAAAGATGTATCTAAAGGTGAAAACCTCTTTGAGGCACCTATGGATGAGATATTTGATGCACTTCCTAGTCATTTTTAGGAAAGATCATCAATGTTGATAGAGCCAACACAATAGATCAACTTGGGAATAGAGGAACATCTTCACATGATACATCTTGCATACTCTCTATCTCCAAAAGAAAAAGAGGAATTCATTGCCTTCTTCCAAGAGAAAAAGATAAATTTTGCATGGACATACTCAAACATGCTAGGCTTAGATCCTAATCTCATAATGCATCATTTATCTATTGGACTAGGAGTTAAACCAGTCAAACAAAAACTTAGAAAAATGTATCCTCATATTGCATTACTTGTCAAAGTTGAACTGAAAAAGCTTCTGAAAGCTGGTTTCACACATGCTATTGATTATGTTGAATGGATATCAAACATTGTTCCAATCTCCAAGCATGAAAAATCTATTAGAGTCTCTATATATTTTCAAGATTTGAATTTAGCATGTTTGAAGGATGATTTTCCACTCCCCAACATTGATATGATAGTGGATATGATGGTAGGATATGAAATTTACTCATTATAGACTGATTTTATAGTTATAATTAGATCAAAATTGCACTAGAAGATAAGGAAAAGATTTCTTTCACTTGTGTATGGGGAACCTTTTGTTGGAATGTAATGCCATTTGGTCTTAAAAATACTAGTGTCATTTATCAAAGGTAGTTACTACAATTTTTCATGACATTATGCATAAAACAATGGAAGACCATGTGGATGATACTTTGGTTAAGAGCACAAAATGCCATGCTCACCTTCAAGATCTAGGACCTATCCTAGATCATATAGAGAAATTTATTTTGAGAATTAATCCAAAAAAATGTGCATTTGATGTAACATCTAGGAAATTACTTGATTACATTATCTATATAAAAGGAATCAAGGTTAATCCATAGAAAGTTCAAGCAATCATGAAAGTACCTCCACCTTGAAATATTAGTCAGATGAGGGGCTTACAAGGAAGACTTCAATCCATCCATAGATTCATCTTACAACTAGTAGATAGGTCACAAGCTTTTACCAAGTCTCTACATAAAGATGTGAAATATAACTAGAGCAAAGAGTGCAATTAGAGTCTAACAATGATAAAGAAATACCTTGTTAATCCACATATCTTTATGTCTCCTACCTATGGGAAGCCTCTTATTCTATACATCTCAGCAACATAATCATCCCTTGGCATTTCGCTAGCTCAAGAAAACAATGATAACAAGGAAAGAGCTATTTACTATTTGATTCACATGCTAATTTCTTATTAAATGAATTATAACATCATTGAGAAGGCTTTCTTGGTAGTCATCCTTTCTTCCCAAAATTTGAGAAACTACATGCTCACTCATACTATTTGATTGGTTGCTAAAATTGATCCACTGAAGTACTTATTCAACAAGGAAGCTCTAATAGGAAGGTTAGCTAAGTGGCTCATGATACTAAGTGAGTTCAAAATTCAATATGTTGAGAGAGGATATCAAAGGATAATTGATCACTAATCAATTAGTAGAAGCACCAATGTAGAGTCTTCTTCCACTTAATATTGACTTCCTTGATGAATCAATTCTAATGCTCACATATCAAACTTGGTTTGATGGTTCCTTCAGACAACAAGGATCTAGTGCTGGGATCTTGTTCACAACACCATAAAGGTATTCACTACCTAAGGTTTAAAAGATTATGTTTCCTTGTAAAAACAACATTGCAAAATATGAAGCTCTCATTAATGGCATGAATATTGTAGTTGAATTGAGAGTGGATGAGTTAAACATATTTGGTGGTTTACAACTCATAATCAACTAGGTCAATGATGTATATCCAAAAAAGGATGAGAAATTGATCCCTTATAAATGCATGGTGGATGACCTAAAGAAATACTTTACTCATATCACTTTTCAAAAAATTCCTTGTGCAGATAACAAAGCGGTTGATGCCATGGCTACTCTTGCCTCCATGTTATAGATGCTAGAGCATGATCTTTAACATGAGTTCCTGGTGGAAACATTACTCCACCCTACCTATAAATCCCTTGAATCTTAAATGATCTATGCTATTATAGGATATGACTCATCCCACTACCACCATATATATTCTTACTTGTGTGGCCAAACAATTTTGGACAATCTAACCCAAAATGAAAAATACAACCTTATTTGCAATGCATCACGGTATGTTATTATTAGTAAAGACTTATTTAGGAGAGGTCTTGATGGAACACTCCTTAGGTTTCTACAACCTGATGAGTAAAAATGTTCATTAATTGATGTGCATGAGGGCATTTGTCAATCTCACTCTAACGGCTTGACACTAGTTTGTAAACTTGTTAGAGCTAGTTACTATTGGTCAAATATGGAGCAAGAGGCAATCAAATATGCCAAGTCCTAAAAAAAATGCCATCTCCATGGAAATCTGATTCATGATCCAACCAAGGTCCTAATTCCATCTATCATGTTATGGCCATTCCAACAATGGGCCTTCAATCTTCTAGGTTAGATTCACCCGTCCTCTTCAAATGGACACAAGTTCATCATTACAACTACATACTACTTCACTAAGTGGGTAGAGGTAATCCCTCTCTTTATAGAAAATGGAAAAACTATAGCTCTATTCATTATGAATTACATCATATGTAGGTATGGTGTACCTTCCTCCATTATTACTAACAATGGACAATTTAAAAACAAGGATCTTAAGGAGTCATACAAAAAGTTTAGAATTGCACAACATTGGTCTTCTATTTATTACCTCTAGGGTAATGGTCAAGTAGAGGCATCCAACAAGATGATCCTTAAGATCTTGCATAACATAGTTAACAAATCTGGATAGGACTAGCACCTTCAAACTAATCTAACTTTATGGGCTTATAGAATAAGTATCAGAACTCCAACAGGTACAACACCCTTTGCTTTAGTATATGGAGCAGATGTTGTGCTTCCAATTGAGGTTGAGATTCCTAATTTATGAGTCTCCATGAAGGGCCTCACTATTAATGATGACTATAGAATATCTCAGCTTCAAGAGCTATAATTGTTAGATGAGCAATATCAAGTGTGGTGTGATAATCTTCAAGCTTATCAGCAACATATCTCTAGAAGCTACAATAAGAAAGTTAAGCCACATGACTTCCAATTGGGTGATCTTGTTTTGAGAGAAAACCTTGAGAATCAGCAACAATGAGTACAAAAATGGAAGTTCAAACCAAATTGGCTTGGTCCATACATAGTTATTGTAGTGTTTGAATTTGGTGCTTACCAACTTTTAACAGCCAAGGGAGAGGTGCTCAAGGAGCCCATCAACACTCTCCATCTAAAGCAATTCTACAACTGATCTGATTACAAAAGCTCTCTATATATACTTAAAAGTCTTGAAAAAATAATTACCTTTGTGAAAACCTAGAAATAGGTGCCTTGGTAATACCAAAAAAATTGAAAATTAAAAAAAAAAAAAAAAAAATTTTGAAAAACAAAAAAAGTGCCATTAATGAAAACCTAGAAATCAGGCATCATGGTAGCAAATAAAGAGTCTCTACCAAGAAGGTGAAAACCTAGTAAACAAGCACCTCTTGTTTCAAATGCTATATCTTACAATGCATCTTCTGGCTCTTGTACAATTTCTTTCCCATTTTAGTTTGCTACTTTCACTCATGTATCCATGGATTGAATCTTGTCATAACTTAGGGGTAACACCCTATGATGTCATAGGATCTCTCTTGCATCAATCACCAATTGTTCTAACTGCATTTTCCCACTATCACTAGTGTCACTTTGAGATTCCTCTCATGGATTATCTCTTTCATGATAGTCACTAATTCTAATTTTGTTTGCCTACTGTCTCTAGTGTCACTTTGAGATTCCTCTCATGAAAGATCTCTTTCATGATAGTCACTAGTTGTTCTAACTACATCTACCTATTGTCGCTAGTGTCACTTTGAGATTCCTCTCATGCAAGATCTCTCTTGTATTAGTCACCAAATTTTCTAATTGCATCTATCACTCAATTTCCTACTAAGGTTCTTCTTACTAAAGATTCCTCTTTGACCTCAGTCACCAGTTGTTCTAAGTGTGTCTATCTACTATTGTCATACTACTAAATAGATTTCTTTCATATGTATTTTAAACATTGACACTTGACATGAATCCCATAACATAAAACATTAAACTCAAAATGATGATTTTCTTTGGGATATACTAAGCTTTTCTTTGTTTATTTGGTTTTTTTTTTTTATCATGTCTCCTTGAGTAACTTAATGATGTCACTTTTGAATAGAGAAGTGAGGACTGGGGGCATGATCTTTTCTTTTCTTTTTGTTTATTGCTTTAGTTTCAAGTATTTGAAGCATCCATATAAAAGGGGCATCCAATATAAGAGCCTCTATCTTGTATTGGATGGTCGTGTGTACCTCGACTCATTTTATATGGATTCTTCATTGAGTTTGGTTCTTCTCCTTTCTTGTTAGAGTGAACTCTTTACATTATAGTAAATACTAATACTCGTCCTGCTAAGTAAATGTATAGGTCATTGCGAGTGTACTTAGCACACTTTTGTCTAAGGTTATGAACACAAGGGTCATTGTGGATATAATATTTACTAATTACTTAGCATAAGATGGATCTTTCATGTGTTTGGTGTGTTTGCATGCAAGAAACATTTTGGTCATCCTAGCATTTATACTTTGATGCTCATGTTCACTTGCTATATCAAAAAGGACAAATGTTCTGGTTATTCTAGCTTCTCGAATGATTACATTTAATCTTGAAAAAACTAGAACATGTATCATATTCATATTTCTATGATTGCAATATCAATGGGAATTGTATGACATCTAGGATTTTGCTATACACTGAGTGATGATAATTGTCGAAGCTTGGTAACCAGTCTTATGGTTGCATCTAGCATAGGGTTGTATTGCATAAGCACATGGTTTGATCATTGATTTACTCACATCCTTTTTGATGAGGGATTGTTGGCTTCTTCAAAGTATCACATTTTTTCATGGCTGCACAAGCATCTAGTTCTTTGATTTGTCCTCTTGATCTTCATGAGATACTTGTCACTATCAACAAAATAAAACACTACATGAGATGTTAGTTCATTCACATTTTACATTTCATACATAATTCCATAATTCATCTCATATACACTACATTTATACATTATATCAAATTTACATTCATAATCATAGCATAAATATCTCATGTATAATAAGCTATAAAGAAAGAAAGATGACACATGCAAAGATAATTGAATCAAAATCTCATATATATATGGAGTCAATTGTACATTAGTGCAAAATTGAATGCTATTTGAGCATTGTTAATCTCAAAATGGTACAAAATGGTGCTGGCACACCAATCAATACATAGCAAGAACAAAATTAGAACAAAATGATCTAACTCTTTGCTTCCTTCTCACCTCTTACTAGCGAAGGAGGAGGCATATCTGGTCTCGTAGGAGGCCATGCACCTCTTGACTCTTTGGCATATTATGAAAATTGAGGCACCTACTCTGCCTCATCTAGAATTATTGTGGCACATGCCACATAATAATAAGCTGCTCTTGCTAGCTGCTGCTAGATCTTGTCTTGCTACTACTCTAATCTCTGAGCCTCTTGCTCCAGCTACTCCTATAAGTTGTAGATCTCACGATCTCACTTTGCAATCTAGGTGTCTTGGACTGCAACCTATATATAGCTTTGCTAACTACCGATGTGTTGTCTACACCCTATCTCTCAACCTCCTCAAGGCCTCCTCGGTCTATACCAAGATATCTCCACCCTAGGCCCCTACAGTAGGCTGATCCTACATCTCCTCATTACCCACCCCCTACTCTACCTACTTGGCTAGCTACTTCGCCTCTTTACATGGTCTTCGGGTGTCTCCTCTTATGGATCCTAGAGAACCCATCTCCCCTCATATCCAGTGCCACCAACATTTGGGTCTAGTCTCATTTTTCATAGAGGAATAGTCACCAGACATGTCCTCTACCTGACTCTCTCCTACTATGGCTAGTATGGTGGTATATATGTTTCCTATACTATAGTTGTATTAGTCTATCTATCCCCACTAGGTCTATGAATTAAGCTGAGGGGTGGATCACAAAATGTGCCTGATATGCCAAAGTCATCCCCCCATCTACTATAGCTGGCAAGTAATCCTAATAGGTAGCCACTATAGTCTATACATTGATCATCGACCATCCAAGGTCTAATCTTGCTGACCACCCACAATCTACATCTATAGCGAGCTATGCATACAAATGATACTCTTGAGATATATGATGGGGTTGACCATATAGTCACCACATGTGAGTCAATGGGAATCTCTCAATCACCTAGTTGAGTGATCAATTAGTGGTTGAGAAGCAAAGATATATCCAAGCTCTTAGGGAGCATCATCCCATCCTTGTGTCTCCCTCCATGGTCACCACACCACTACTACTAGGTCATGCAATCAACCTCTCCATTGGTTAGTCTTCCCCAGAGCTGCCTAGGTCAACTACCCTCTATAACTACATATATAGGGCTCCATGGGCTGCCTCTCATCTGCAAAAATAGTTCTCATTATGGGAAAATGCTTGCATGGCCATACCTGAAGAACATAGAGCCTGGAAGCTATGCTCTTCCTTCATGGTAGAAAATCTCATGCATCTCATGGAACATGTGGGTGAGCATGCATTGATCCCATCTCTAATGCTCAAATGCCCCTAGCAACATCTACAACATTTGTCCACATCTACACTCTAATCTATGCTGACCTCTCTTTGGCACTAGGAAGTGGTTGATAAATATGCCCAATACTATTGGTAACTTGTGAGTGGGCCCATATGTGTGTACCAACTCATCCCATGAGATGACTCTGCCCATTATTAGTTCCTCCTAAAAAATGGCCCTTAGTGCCTCTATACCTATCAATGGTACTATGTCATAAAACACCTGTGGCCCATGGAATGGTATGCAAAGTATCCTATAGATATCCTTAAATGTGATGGTCATCTCTCCTTGGGGCAGATGGAAGGTATTTGTCTCTAAATGGAAATGCTTAACCAGTGCAGTCAAAAGGCTATAATTCATAAGTAATGTGAGAATCCAACAAAGATATGATAGTCTAAGTTCATCAATATGTGCCATGTCGGCATCACCTAACTATCATAATTGAGCTCCATAAGGTAGGTAATGGGATCTAAATTTGACATTAGGAAATGTAACCTGCATGCACAAAAGCAACATGCAAATGATTAGTTTCAGATTAATGAACAAGACAAATAAAAGCAAAAAATCTCGATGAGAATATCAATTTTTAAACATTAAAATTTGCACTTTACACCAAAATTTTGTTCAAAAATTCATGTTCTCGCATCAGATTGCACATCTTTGTGCAAGAACACACTTTGTTATGTGAAAAGAGACAAAACTATTGGCAAAAAAGTCACCATTTTTAGGGCTTCTCACATGAAAAATGGGCATCTTCTGGTGAGGAAACCCATCACACTAGGCAAAGAAGTATTGGCCTAGTACTTCTTTATGTGAAGGATGATTGGCTTCGTGTGAGGAGAGACATTTTCTCATGAAAATTGAGACAAAAAATTCAAAAATATCCTAAAAATGGCTTGAAAAGCATGAAAAATTCAAAATGAAGCAATATTATTGATGACTCACCAGATGTCCATACTTTTTCGGCCACCTATGTCATCTGGAAAGCTTGAATAAATGCCTATGCATGCGGACCACCATCTTTCTCCTCAGAGCTCTCTTCTTCAAAAAAGGCAAAAGAACAAATGAATTGAAAATTACCCTTTGAGCCCTTATATAGGTTTTTACCTAATTTTTTAAAGTGCTTCAATTGGCATAAAAATTGTCTCCTCACTAATTTAGCTTCTCTGAATCCATTTTTGGTATCAATTTGAAATTTGACACACTTAAATAGCTCAAAATTGCATTTTGAAATTTTAGGATTGATGCGATGGAACACTTGTGCAGTCTATCTTTCTAATACTTTTTAAATCTTGGAATATTTTCAAATCACATTTTCTTCAAATTTTTCAACATTTCTAGAAAAAGTCAACTTTCATCAAACTTGGTCTTTTGGACATCAAAATCACTTTGAATTGACTCCAAATTCTATTCAGATTCTTTTGATCTGCTCCAGACTCCTCTGAATCTTTGATTTCTTCACTATCTCTTAATATACTATTTTGCATCACTATTCTAGTGTTACCATCTTTCAATTTCATGCCCAAGGGGGCCTGATGATTACATCATTAAATCTTTCAATAATTGCCTTCAACTCAATTAGAATCATATGTCCTCATCACTTAGGGCATGTCATCACTCTGTGAATCTTGTTCCCCTCTATTTAGCATTATATGTCATCTATCTTATCTTCTGATTAACTAATCAATCATATAATAGTTCTTGTCAAAGTTCAATGGACAGGTATTAGGATAGTCTAACCCTCACTCTTGAGGATCAAGCCTCATTCTGGGGATGATTCTATGACTCATGATAGGTCTTGTTATCTCTTTCATGGACCAGAATTCAGGTGTTCTATCTGGACTCTAGGGGATTAAGCTATGTTCTAGAGATCATTCCAAATTCTTGTTGAGGGTTAAGCTTTGTTTTGGAGATAATCCTAACTCCAATTGAGAATTAAGTCTCATCCTGGAGAAAATTCTAGGCTCTTTCTTTCAATCACTATTCAATGGATAGGTATTAGGGTAATCTAACCCCAACTTTTTAGAATTAAGCCTCATTTTGGGGATAATCCTATGAACCATGATTAATCTTGTCATCTTCTAATGGATAGGTATTGAGACAGTCTAACCCCGCCTCCTAAGAGTTGAGTCTCATTTTGAGAATAATTTTATGAAGTTTGACAATCTTTGTCTTATCAATTCTGGTATCTAGGTGTTCTATCTAGATCCCCTAAGGTTAAGCTTCATTCTAGAGATAACCTTAAAAAGCTAATCAACTCTAGTGTCTAGGTGTTCTATCTAGATCCCATAAGGTTAAGCTTCATTTTGGACATAACCTTAAAAAGCTTATCAACTTTAGTATCTAGGTTCTATATCTAGATCCCCTAAGGTTAAGCTTCATTCTAGATATAATCTTAAAAAGCTTATCAATTGGTCTTCGTATTATCAATTTCTGAACCAATCATATTTCTTTATCTATGCTTCATACTTGTAATTTCTTTAAATCAAATGTGCTACTCGCACATTCATTCAAATAGGGGCAAATGTAATGCCCAAAAATTGGCACATTGCCATGTTAAACCAATTCTAGTCTACTTAATCATTCCTATGTTCAATTTTACTAGGCAATTCTAATTCTAATACTCGCTACTTGGCCTGAAGATTAGATGCAAAAAACCCTAACGTACATTAATCACACTCTTTATTTAATTCTTAAGTATTGACTCAAATTATCTACATTAAACATATTAATTAAATTAAATTAAATTATTAGTGTTCATACTTTAATTAAATTAAAATTACCTCTTTAGCTAATGTACAAAGGAATTAAATATGTATTTGATTTAATAAGATAATGTCCTCATTTTAATTATTGAGTTTAATTATTCAATTAACTAAGATTATGCATTTATCAGGTCATATTTTGTTTTATTATATAAAATATCTTCTCCAAAATTCTCTCTTCACTTTAGAAATGGAAACTCTAAGTAGATTGAAATCAAAATAGAAATCAAATTAGTTAACTCCTTATTCCACTCAAAAGCCATCAGTTAACTTCTTTTTCATAAGTAAACTTTTTATTCTAATTGAATCTTCTTTAGATCTCAACCATTTATTCTAATTGATCTTCACTATCAATCATTTTTGGAATTCTATTTAAGAATCTTTCAATTCCTCATTACAAAAGGTTGAATTGATTTTGCACTAAATTTATGTTATCTATTTGCTCATACATTCATAGCTTGTCATCTTTCTTGCATTATAATCTCACATTAGTGTTAAAATAAATTCATTTAGAATAGTATACTCTTTTTATTGTTAGCTTAATATATGCATTTCATATAGATTAATTTGCATTCTTGTATAGCTTAATCAAATCCTTTTTACTAGAGGTCTAGTTGCTAGCTTCTCGTTCTAAGAGCAATAGCATAATCCATCTAGTTAGGAGGCAATAGATTGGTTTGCCAAATTGTTTGGGGTGAATAAATCCATGTTCATTCTAGAATGTTCCAACATATAAGGATCATGTTGAAGTGTGTGTGAAGAGAAAGACCCACATTTCATACATACAATGTTCTTATTGTATGAATTTCAAGTTTTGAAGGAGCAAGCTTTGAGCATTCTTCTATGCAGCCTTAGCACTTGGTCATTGACTCCAATGTAAATACATCGAAGTGATTGAGTTTTCTTTATGGTTGGTTAGTAGATTTTTTTCTTGGGTTCCAATTTTGATTTGAAGGTTTGGAGTACTTTTTAAATAGGGTTTTGAAAATCATTTTGTTCTTGTCAATTCTTTGTCCAGATTTGGTGCAGTGTAGAAATAATGGCTCTTCCTTGAGTTCTAGTAGTCAAATCACTATGGCCTTTTGAAATCAAGAAGAGAAACCTATAAGTATTTTAATTATGCAATTAAAAGTGCTAGAAGTGAGTTTTTTTAATTTTACAAGTAGGCCCTAGTCGAGTACTCCCATACCTGGCTAGGTGCTTCTTGTTGTTGCGGTGATTGGGAGTTGAGGAATGTGATTGGTTTGTGCCAATATAGGAGTTGGATTTAAGTAATGAAGTAATAAAAAGCCTCGTTTTGGGTTGGACTAATGGGCGATTGATTTAGTATGAATTAGAAGGTCAAATGTCTAATGTTTCAAGCAAACCCTTATAAACCCAAGTAGGGTATTATTGCCAAGGAGGTGTACAGATAGATTAGAGCCCTAAAATATAAAAAATCTAAAGGATCTCTAAAAATTTAATTTAGATCATAAATTATGTTTGGGGTTTATTTTTAAGTTTCCTTGGTTATTGGAGAAAAACCTAGATACAGGGCCTAATCGAGGCTCTAGGGCTACTAGGCCTAGAAGAAGAATTGATCTAATTGGTGAAGTATGTTTGTGGGAAAAGGCCCAAAACCACTAAAAATGATTAAAAATAATTCATAGAATATATATTGAAGGTTTGGTAATTCCTACTTGGTCAATACCCCTATTCTTGCAAAGATAGCAAGAAGTGCCTAGTAGGAAGACTAGGCAAGAGAGGGAGAGTGGAAGTGACACAACAAGTTGATGAATTAGGTCCTGTAGAAGAGGATGGGAGGGATGATTCTCTAGGGGATAGGGAAATGAGATATCCCTATAGGCTTAGGAAAATCCATGGAAGGTTGACTAGGAAAACTTAACCTAGTTCATGGGTTTAATTACATCAAATTGGTGTTAGAGTAGGAAAGATTTGGGATGGCATTGTATATGTCTGAGTTAGTGGGTGAGGCCACCATGGTGACTAATTTTGAATTGGCTAAAGAGGTCATAGATAAGAAGGAAATAAATAGGATTCTTGAGGAAGCTTTAGAAGATATGAAAGAAAATTTAAATGAAGTTGTGGAGATGACTGATAAGGTGAAAGAAAAACTAGATATAGATGAGGATAAAGGGAAGACAATGGATGAAAAAGATGCCATCCTAGAACTAGAGCCTCTAGTAACATAGGAACCATTTTTGAAGGCCATAAAATACCTCAGTGGGAAGGTATTAGAAGGAGTACCCCTATTCAATGGCAAGATGGACTTTAAGCTAGTCATGGAGTGGATAGAAGGTATGGATAATCAATTTGAATGTAAAGGAATCATAGAGGCACACAAGGTGAAAGTGGCCAAGGCTAGGTTAAGAGGACCAACTTTGGCATGGTGGAAGTTTCTACAAGAAGAAAGGGAGAAGGTGAGAAAGAAGCCAATAGTTGATTGGAAATCTATGTTGACCAAGATCAAAGAACACTACCTACCTGAGGACTATGAGATTCAGTTTTATAAGAAGAGGAAAAGCCTTAAACAAAAGGATATGTATGTGGCAATATATACTGAGGAATTCCAAAAGTTGTGCCTAAGGTCCAAGGTCAAAGAAGATGAGATTTTTAGAGTGGCTAGATATTTGGGAGGACTAAGGTGGGGAATCCAAGAAGATATTAGTTTGTGGATGCCTACCACACTCTATAAGTGCTATCAAATGGCACTCAAGGTAAAAGAAACAAACAAAAAGAAACAAGATACAAAATCAAAAGGAAGAGGCAGAGGAAGGGATTCTAGAGGGAATAGAGGTGGCTATGGGGGCAGATCAAGTGACTCTAGATCACATGGGGATACTAAGTCTAGTGAATCAGGTAATGATAGTGGCAACAATAACAATTATGTAAGGGGAAATGGTTACAATGATAGAGGCAAAGGTAGGTCAAGAAACTACAATAGAGGTTCACATTTTTCTAGTATGAAGTGTTATCATTATGGAAAACTAGGTCACCCTACCTATAGATGTCCAGAGAAGGCATAATCCTCACAAGGGGAAAGGAAGGTTAATTATATCCAAGAAGATCAAGGCTTCAATATAAATTAGAAGGTGAGTCTTGACTCAGAGAAGGGGGGAAACCTAATTCTTAGGAGAGTCTTATTGAAGGAACCTAGCAAGGAGGAACCCAAATAGAGGAGGGCACTTTTTAGAGTCAAATGTAAGAAGCAAGGTAAATTGTACAAGGTAATAGTGGATTTAGGATCAACTAACAACATCATATTAGAGGAGGCAAGTCAAAAGCTGAAATTCGTAAGATTTCTAAATGCCCATCCTTATAAGGTTACTTGGTTAAATAAAGGTCATAATGTTTTGGTAAATGAACAAGCTTGGGTGGTCTTTTCAATAGGATAATACTAAGATAAGATACTATGTGATGTGCTACCTATGGATTCTTTTCATATTCTCCTAGGTAGGCCTTGGCAATATGATAGGGATGCTACTTGTCATAAAAAAAATAAAAAATTGTATATTTAAGAAGGATGGAGTGGCCTAAAAATTTAGTCATTAGTTGAAGAGGGCAGTGATGTAACCATAGATCAAAAACTCCCATTGATGAGTGGGAAAGTATTTTTGAATGATTTTAAGGAGGATAAAGAATTCGGGTTTGCAATCATGTTGAAACCTACTAAAGAAAATATAAGGAAGTCAATTGTCCTACCAAAGGAAGTGCAAACATTGTTGGATCATTCAAAGACATTATCAGTGATGGTACACCCTCTACACTATCACCATAGAGAGAAATCAGTCATCAAATTGACTTTGTGCCAAGGGCTTCATTACAAAACAAGGTTTCTTACAAAATTAATCCTAAATATAACAAGGAGATTGCTAGACATGGGCAAGAGTTGCTAGATCAGGGTCTGACTAAGAAGAGTATTAGCCCATGTGTTGTTCCAATAGTGCTAGCACCTAAGAAGGGAGGAAAATGGAGGTTGTCTAAGTAGGATAACCATCAGGTATAGGTTTTATATCCCTATAATAGAAGATATAATGGACTGTCTAGGGAGTGCTAAGTACTTTTCCAAGATTGATCTAAAAAGTGGTTACCACCAAATAAGAATGAAGGAAGAAGATGAATGGAAGACAACCTTCAAGATCACTAAGGGCCTATATGAATGGTTAGTTATGTCATTTGGCCTATCCAATGCACCTAGTACATTCATGAGGCTCATGAGTTAAGTATTGAAGAACTAAATAGAAAACTTTGTAGTATTATACCTTGATGATATACTAATATACAATCAAAATAAGGAAGAACACTTGAGACACTTGGAGGTTGTGATGAAAAGATTGCAGGAGGAACAACTAGCTATCAACATAGAGAAGAGTCAGTTCTTGAAGTAGGAACTAGTCTACCTTGGGTTTGTAGTTTTATAGAGTGAACTGAAGATGGATGAGGAAAAAGTTCAGTTTATACTTAGTTGGCTTACATCAGGGATAGGTACTACAATAAGAAGCTTCCATGGTTTGACATAGTGCTATAGGAAGTTCACTAGAAGATTTAGTGAGATATGTGACCCTATTTTGGATACTATCAAAGGTGGGTTAAAAACCAAGTTTGAATTGACCACAGAGGCAGATGAGAATTTTGAGAGGTTGAAGAAAGAGGTAGCCACCAAGCCTATATTGGTATTACCTAGTTTTCATAAGTTGTTCATAGTAGAGTATGATGCAAGAAATATTGATGTGGAAGTAGTATTGAGTCAAGAAGGGAAACTAGTATCCTTTTTTAGCAAAATACTAAATGAGGCTAAGTTAAAGCATTCATCATATGACTTGGAACTATATGCACTAGTTTAGGGACTTATAAAATGGAGACACTACCTCCTACTAAAGGAATTTTTTGTCGATACTGATAATTAGGCATTGAGTTATATATACTCCCAAGAGAAGTTGAGTTTGAGGCACATAAAATGGGTGGATTTCTTGTAATCATACACCTTCACCATAAAGCATAAGAAGGGTCAAGAAAACAAATTTATTGATACCCTAAGCAAAAGGTTGTTAACCATTCAAGAGATCAAATTAGAAAGTATTGGAGTTGAGATTTTTAAGGACCTATATGCAGAGGATGAGGAATTTTCTAATATTTACAAGATATTCCTAGAATTAAATAATCATTTCCATAGTCAATAGTCTAATTTTACCTTGCAAAATGGGCTATTTTTTAGGGGAAACCAATTGTGTGTTCGTAGGGGATCCATGAGAGAAAACTTGATCCAAGAGAAACACAATGGAAACCTTAGTCAGAATTTTGGATTGAATAAGACCATAGAGATAGTGGAAATCTTTTACTATTGTCCTAGAATGCAAAGGGATGTGAGGAAGTATGTTGACCAATGTGTTGGGACTCAAAATCAAAGCCTCAATTTTGAGAACCATTGAAAATTTTAAGCCCTTAAGAGCTTTTTAATGTAAGTCTACCTGGATTTATTTGTGAGGCCTAATAGGTGTTTAATGTTTCCAACACCTTGTATTAAATATATCCCCTCATATCATGAAGATAAACTACCATTTGGAGTCACTCTGTGAAGTTTCATTTTGAGCAATGTTCAAATCTGCATTTTTGCTGAAGTGTCAAATAGTGACAGGAGGCTATGTTTGCAATTGGTTATCTTGAATCTAGTAATGTTTTATGAGTAACTAATTTGGTAATATTTAGTTCCCATATTAGAGAAACTATATTTTAGATTTCAAGTCATTTTGAATTCGTTTGACTAGGATTTGAATCCCACAAAGTTGGTTGTTTATTGATGTCATGCTAATGTGAATTGTTCTAAATTCTAGGAGGCCTTGTTTGACTTGTTATAACTTTGAACTAGTTTACCAAAATGAGAAAATTACTATTGAATTGCATTCTAGAGGTCAGAGACTTGTTATGTTTCAACTTTGAGCTTATGATGAAACTATTTGATCAATTTTCAAACGTGATTACGAATGCAATTTATAACTGTTTACTATTGTTAGTAAATGCAGATTGGTTGGTACCCCTATTCATGATGTCATAACTCAAAATCCATGATAGGTGAGATTGAATGGATTGCACCACTATTCTTTACTCTAAAAATACTTTGAGTGTGTCAATTTTAAAAACTTGATGAATTTGTCTGCACACTTTGCCAGGTCCATTCCATTTGCAAAAAATGCTTTTATGCCATTACTTGCAGTTTGCAAATCTAAATAGCCCACTTTGACTGCTTGCCATTTGCATCTTGTTATTCATCAAAAGCCCTAATTACAAATTCATATTATCCTCATGATAGTGAACTCATGCCCCAGTTCCCATTTCCCCAAGTGTCAGTTTATCTAGTTTTTGAAACCAAATCTGAACGTGTTCTATGATTTTTTGACATGTTTTCTTACAAGTAATTCTAAGAGGGAAACTTCAAGAGTTAATATCTTTTGACCAATAATTTTTTATGAGACAAGATTCAATAGGGTAAGAGTGTGTGGAATAGAGAATCAGTAGTTTTGATCCAAAGCCTAGTCAGGTGTTTGGATCAATTTAAAGCCAGTCAAAGGACCTCCTGACACAAAATTGATAGTTTGCAGATAGGATTAAAGTGAGTTACAAAATTGTTTCCAGTGGTCAATTTTGTTTCAAATCACTATCAAATGATGAATGGATTAGTTTAAATAATCAAGTATTTGAATTTTTTTTTTTAAAGCCGGGGCCTGACTAAATTCATTAGATTTGTGACAACTAGTAAGGGTTTTGTATGTTTCAAGAAGAGTGGTCATAATGCTTCTAATTATTATAAACTTTCAAAGTATAGATATTGTTTAGCAAGACCAAATGGATCTATGGAGGCATACACTTGATGAAATTAATTTAATATGATAGCTACATAAGAGGAGGATGTGTGAAGTGGATGCATAGAAATAATAGTTGAAGTAATTATCCAAAAGAGGATACAATTTCATTGAGGAACTAAACCATCAAGTGTATGGATGAGGTGGTGCCAATAACATATGCATAAATATATGGATACATGTAGAAATAAACAAAGTGATGTGCAAAATCTTATTTTCAAACATATTCCAACATTCTCCTTAAAAGTATCGTTGATAGGAGAAGGCCTTAGAAGGCAATGCCTCCAAAGGAGAAATTCACACAAGGGAATGACCAAAATAGGTACTGTCGAGACCTTAGGAGGAGGTGGTCCATGGATATATAGGGGTGCCTAAAGTAAAGGCCATTCATCTCTTAACGTCAACCTATCCATGTCTCTCAAAAAAGAGATGAATGTTGAGTCTTGTGCAGTAATGGGAGAGTTCCCAAAGATGCAGTGCCTCCAAAGGAGAAATTCACACAAGGGAATGACCAAAATAGGTAGTGTAGAGAACTTAGGAGGAGGTGGTCCATGGATATATAGGGGTGCCTAAAGTAAAGGTTGCTCATCTCTTAACATCAACCTGTCCATGTCTCTCAAAAAAGAGGTGAATGTTGAGTCTTGTGCAGTAATGGGGGAGTTCCTAGAGATGCATTGATTTTCTCTCTTGGATCTACACTAGAGATGAGATGTTACCCAACATGGAGGAAACCATGGTCTCTTGGCAGAGGTATGCATAGGAGAAAGGTTAGGCAACAATAGCCACCAAAGGGGTTTTAAATTGCTAATCACCATTCATAACTACTTTTAATTTGAGTATGGTCTTCTCCAATACTGATTGGCATTCTCCCCCTAAAAAATCCTTATATGGAATTTGCATAGGTTTAGAAAGTGTGAGACAAAGTCATGGATGAGGGTAATAAGTAGAAACATAGAACCAAAGGAGGAAGCCGTAGACCAAAGACAACTTGGTTGGTCTGCATAAGGGAAGCATCATTAAGATTTTCCCACACCAATAGTCTATAGTCAAATAACCAATGGTAGCAAAGGTGCTAGCTCCAATAACATCAATGGTCATTTACCCAACAATAGAGGTCTAGATCCAAACACGGGGGCAAAAGCATAGATATCCACAATGAGAACAAGGACGCATTTGGGCACATTTGGCTTGTTAGAGCAGCCATCAAATCACTGTGTGAGCTTATTTGATTGAAATCCAAATATAAATTGGCTTCATTTGACCAAGAGGCATTAGGCATTTGAGTTTAGTAGATCATGGAAGGACCAATTGATGAGTAATGAAGAACTATGAAGAGAGATGTTATTCTTAGGATTGGAAGCATTTGTTTTGGTTAAAACTGTTTAAACATTTATCCCACATTCTTGCTATGGGGATATTTTATACTCATTAAATACACTAGCACATAGTTCTTAAGTGTCTTAAAAGACATGGGTTTTAAAGCTTGAGATAGCTAGTGTGGGGCCCATGGTCAACCAGAAGGAAGAAAATTTTGATGCCCAAAAATGCAAATGAAGATGCTGATGTGGATTTTAGATGGACCAACTAAATTGTGACATGTGGCAACCTATATATTGACAAGTGGAAAAATATACTTCAACCTGGTGCAAAAAATGAGGTGCTGATGTTATGAAGGCACATTCTTGCATGTGACATGGTAGTTACTGATTGTGCATGGAAGAAAGCACCTAGTTGACACGTATCAACAAGCCCCAGCCAGAGATGATGTGGCAGGCTTTGACAAAGTAGTGAGGTGGTAGAATACGTGGACCTAAGAGAAAATTGAGGATTGATACGTGGCATCCATGGATGAATCACAACAAGCTCAAGATGAATGCACAAGATTGTGCCACATGGTGAATCTAATGGCTGGTGCTTCCCTACTTTGTGGAAGTGCTCAAAAGATAAGGAAATCAAGAATCTTCCTGGGTGCCATGTGGAAATGGGCCTAGGTCAGATGCCATGTCGCAGTCTAGTTAGCGTGCTCAAATGGTGATGATGTGGATGGTGATTGTATAGGTGGACCAATCAGGTGTTGCCAAGTGGTAGCCTAGTCAAATAGGATTGACCCAAAATTCAAGGGTGAGAAAAATATATTTTAAAATGTCAATTTTAAAATATTTTTTCAAAAAGAAACACGTACACAAATTTTTAAATCTAAAAGAGGTTTATCCTAAAGTTTAAACTTTAGGAAATTTCAAATTTTTGAGTATGTGTAAGTGACAATAAAAATGTAGTTAGGGTTGAATTCGGTTAACTTTTAAATTAGTTAAATGGGGATTTCATTAGCATATCATGACACATATAAGATATTTTGGCAAACAGAATGATTTTCATCATTGAATAGGAGATATTTCAAGTTAGTTATGGAATAATGATGAATACTAAATCAAGTCAAATGGGTAGAAAGAGGAGAGATGATTTATAACAAAAGAGGCTGAAATTTCAACTAGACACATGTTGTTTTCAAATTAGATCCAAGAATTCACTCCTTGTCTATATCTTCTTCTTTCTCATCCATTGTAGGGGTTGGCAATTTTCAGTGTGATACTTCATTTTTGGTTCTAGTTTGTTTGTGAGACCACTTTGTTGGATCCAAAACTATGATTCTACCATTATTATTTAGCATGTTTTCTCTTATATGACAACAGTAGTGAAGGTAATATAGAAAGCTTAGATCTATTAAGTGTTTATAGTTTTGATTTCATGCATCTAAATGTATTGTTCAAAGAAATGAATACAAATGACCAAGAATTTCTTTAGTTTCATCTTGATTCTCATCTCCTATCTCTATAATTTGTAGTCTTATGTGGTCTAGGAACAAAGAATTGAGACCCATTTGTATCCCTTTTAAGGTTGTATGCCTGATATGTTTTTCTATTGGAACAAAGGGCCAAGTAAATGCTTGATGTGTTTGATAGGATTGCTGGTTATTTTGAGAAGGATACTTCATAAGAATGAGGTCTTTATGAACATCGATATTTGATTCACAAAATGATAAATAGATATGATATCTTGGTGTATGAAATATATCACATATATCATAGATGTATGTGTTTAATTCATGGAATTTCCCAATAGATAAGGCATTGATCAGCTATAGGATCATTTGTTATTACTATTGCATATTTGGGGTTTGTGCTAATAATCAACATCATTAATCAAACGTTCTTCCCTTTCATATTGAAGAGCTAAAAAGTGTTTCCCTCACTCAGCTTGTGAATTTCATAGAGTTGCAATTTGCTACTACATATCTTTTTCATTGCATGAGTATAGGAGAAATGAGGGTTTTATCTACTTTTTAAGATTCATGAATATGTTTTAGCACTAGTACCATATAATTGAATTTGAGGTTCACCCACCTAGGTTTTGTAGAGCCTGAATTAAAAGAAGGGTCTAGCCTTATAGTTGGCCCAATGCCTAAAATGGTATGTTGAAGATGAGAGTTAGTTTCCCCTAGATGTATCTTATTCTCATCGAGGTAATTTGAAATTTTCTTTATTTCAAAACACCAACAAAATGGCGACTCTGTTGGGAAGTTTTATTGAATCTAAATGATAGAAAAACCTTGAGAATTTAAAGAAGATTCAATATAATAGGAAGAATTTTTTACAACAACAGGGTTATGAGGAGTTTTCCATTTCTCTACTAAAGTTTTGTGTTCCCCAGTTAAGCTTTATTTATGGACAATAGTATGTTGTAAAATTGGATGTAAATTGTGTTCTATGACTGTTGTAAGTCTATCTTCAATTAATTTAGTTTTGGAAAGTGTTGTTGAGAAAGTTCAAAGTCAAAAATTGATTTATGAATTGTATTTTCTATTCAAGGTGTTAATGATTTTCAATTTTCTCCTA
This sequence comes from Cupressus sempervirens, assembly GCA_028749045.1. NCBI lineage: Eukaryota > Viridiplantae > Streptophyta > Pinopsida > Cupressales > Cupressaceae > Cupressus > Cupressus sempervirens. The sequence continues at coordinate 409,992,734 of CM053790.1, forward strand.
CATTGAAGGTCTTGTTCAGATCTGTCAATTGACAAATTATGTTTTATTTCTAATGAAGTGTGAGTGGTGACTCTCAAATCTCTGTACTAGTTTATTCCTAGTTGATTTCATTTCAATATTTTGAAGGACTTTCAATTTTATGGGAAGATCTAAATCTTTTGATAGTTTCTTGAAAAGGAAGTTTAAATTCTTGATAAGTTTTAAAGTGCTATTTGCAATCTACTATAATAAGAAAGTGAAATGTAAAAAGAAAATTACAGTAATGATTTCTTTATCCCCTTGCAAAGAGGTGGCAAATCTACAAAATTTTATCAATGGTGTGAAGAATTTTTAGTATGCACCCATGTCCAATCAGTAGATCAAAGTCTTGCATCAGCACTTGAGGTATTTTGATTTTCATGTTTCTCTTTCATGGAAGTCAAGTGTTTAAAAGGGTTGCCTCTATTCAGTGATTTTTAGCACTAGAAGGAAGAGGTAGAAATTTTGTTTTAGGATGGAGTTAGATCTCAGATTTGAGATTAGTTTTCCAAGTTCTGAAAGTTTGGAGACTATGAGTAACAAAATTGTATGTTAAATAAATTGGTCTACAAAAAGATTGTCAATGTTATAAGAATTGAACTAGGAAATAATCAAGGTTTAAAGGCCGAACAATGTTATCTAAGGCTTAAATTAGTAATTAGCAAGATGCCTTTTCATTCTAGACCAGAGGAATCTTCCCTACTTAGTGTTTTCCTTGATGTTCTAGTGCCTAATTCAGTTAATTGGCTAGCACCTATAAGATTACAAAGGTTTTTGCAAGTTGAAAGATTCATTGAGGAGATGGAAAATGAAAATTATAGAGTTCATGATATATCTCCTAATGATAATAATGAGTGTGTTGAAAGTCAAGGTAGTAATGAATATAATGAATCCATAGAGAAAGATGATTTGTCTTTTAAATGTGAAGAGGTGGATTCAAATGCAAATGAATCTAGTAATTGCAATCAGCATGAAGAAGATGGATATGAAACTGAAAATAAATTTTTTTATAGTGAATATGAAGTTGAGGAATTATATAACAATAGTAGAGGTAGTTATTGCCATGATAAGAATGAATTTTGTAATGATGCTAATATTTCAAATTGTTATAATAATAATTTTGTTGTTGAAAGTTCTTCATGTCATTCAGATGATAATCATAGCCAGGAGAAGATTTGTGAGGCAGTCTTCTTGAGCCTTGATGAAATTTCAATTTTATTGGCTCCTGATTTTGAAAAGCATGTAAGTGTTTATAAGGATGCTCATATTTCCCCTCATAATTCTTTTTCATTCAGTCAAGTCATTTCCCCAAAGTTTGATTTAGAAAGAGATATAGAATCCAAACAATCTTTGTTAGATTTTGGAGGTGTATATGATAGTACCTCAAATGTCTTTGCATGTGATGACTTGCTAGTACGAGGGATGTTAATGAAGGGAAGTTTGATGTTGTTTCAGATCCTCCTCATGTTGATTTTGCTACAATATGTTTTGAATTCTCATGTAATAAAGAGGAAAATAATGAATATTGTCAATCCAAATATGAATTTTCTTTATGTGTTGATAATTCTTGTAGAGATAAGTTCAAGGTTCATTTTGACATTCAGTTAGGTGAAGAAAATGATTGTGATCAGCATAGTGTAGATCAACACTTTCAGAATAAGTTTTCATACTTGGTTACTAATCAATTGTTTGAGTGTGAAGAGGTTTCAACAAAAGATAAATATTATTTAATGAATGACATGCTTGCAAGTAGAAAATGATCAGATTTCATATACTCTTCACATCTGGTTACACAAGGTGAGTTACAAAGTTTTGACACATGCAACTTGGTGAATAGTGTAGAATATGAAGTTTTTGTGTTTCCAATTGACGACATGCATGAATCATTGTTGGATTTTCATTCTCAGTTTAGTTTTTATAATCAAGAGCATGCTGATATACATTTTCATAGTGAGCAAGATGAAGAAATTATGTCTAATTTTTGTATGCACTATGAAAGTGATGATGACAATTTTGTTTTGCCTAAAGAAGTGATTGAAAGTGCTAATGTGTTAGGTGAAACAAAAGAGAATCATATTTTCATCTTGCCTCATCAAAGTTAAGATGAAAATCAGATTTATGATAGATGTAAAGGCTTTTTTTCAAGTTCGGTGGCCTGTCGCCATCATTTGTACATAGTAGGAGTAGATTTATTGCTTTCAATAAAGTTGTTTCAGAGAAGTTTTTACTATCAAGTGCGTGGTTGGATTCTTCTAGAGATCTAAATCCTTTCCATTCCTACAAGGGACATGCATCCCTAGACAAAGCCATTTTTAGGACTCAAAATTGAAGCCCCAATTTTTAGTACCATTGAAAATTTTAAGCCCTCAAGCACTTTTTAATGCAAGTGTACCTGGCTATACTTGTGAGGCCTAATAGATGTTTAATTTTTCTAACACCTTGAATTCAGTATATCGACTTGTCCCATGAAGATAAACTTCCATTTCGAGTCATCTGTGAAGTTCCATTTTGAGCAATGTTCAAATTTGCATTTTTGCTAAAGTGTCAAACAGTGACAAGAGGCTCTGTTTGCAATTGAATATCTTACACCCAATAATTTTCCATGACTTACTGCTTTGGGAATGTTTAATTTCCATATCAAAGAACCTATGTTTTATATTTCAAGTCATTTCAAATCCGTTTGGCTAGGTTTTGAATCCCTCAAAGTTGGTTGTTTATCGATATCATCCTAATGTGAATTGTTTTGAATTCTGGGAGGCCCTATTTGAATTGTTATAACTTTGACCCAATTGAAAAAAATGAAATTTTTTCTATTGCATTGCATTCTAGAGGTTAGAGAATTGTTATATTTCAATTTTGAGCTTATGACGAATCCATTTGATCAGTTTTCAAATGTGATTCCAAATGCAATTTATAACTTTTTACTGGTGTTAGTAAATGTAGATTGGTTGGTACCCCTGTTCATGATGTCATAACTCAAAATCTATGATAGGTGAGATTGAATGGATTGTACCACTATTTTTTACTCTAAAAATACTTTAAGTGTATCAATTTTTAAAACTTGACATGTTTATCTGCACACTTTTCCAAGTCCATTCCATTTGCAAAAAATGCTTTTCTACCATCATTTCCAGTCTGCAACTCTGAATAGCCCACTTTGTTTTCTTTCCATTTGAATCTTGTTATTCATCATGAGCCCTGATTATAGATTCATATGTCCTTATGATAGTGAACCCACACCCTAGTTCCTATTTCCCCAAGTGTCAGTTTACCCAGTTTTCAAAACCAAATTTGAATGTGTTTTATGGTTTTTTGACATGTTTGCTTGTAGGTAATTCTGAGAGGGAAACTTCAATAGTTAATATATTTTGACCAAGAATTTGTCATGAGATGAGATTTAACAAGGTAATAGTTTGTGAAATAGAGAATCAGTAGTTTTGATTCCAGAGCTTGGTTAGGTGTTTGGATAAATTTTTTAAGCTGGTCAAAAGATCTCATAGCATGAAATTGATAGTTTGTAGACAAGATTAAAGTGAGTTGCAAAATTGTTTCTAGTGGTTAATTTTGTTTTGAATCAGTATTAGATGATGAATGGATTACTTTAGATAATCATGTGTTTGAAAACAAAAAATTTTAGCCGGACCCATTTTGGGGCTCGATTGGTAAGGGTTTTGTATGTTTCAAGAAGAGTGTTCATAATGCTTCTAATTATTATAAACATTCAAAGTACAGATATTGTTTGATGAGACCAAATGGATCCATGGAGGCATATACTTGATGAACTTAATTTAATATGATAGCTACATAAGAGGAGGATGTGTAAACTGGATACATAGAAATAATAACTGAAGTAATTATCCAAAAGAGGATATGATTTCATTGAGGAACTAAACCATCGGGCATATGGATGAGGTGGTGTCGAGAACATATTTAGAGATATACGCATACATGCAAAAATAAACAAAGTGATGTGCAAAATCTTATTTTCAAACATATGCCAACATTCTCCTTAAAAGTATCATTGACGAGAGGTCTTAGAAGGAAGTGCCTCCAAAGGAGCAATTCACACAAGGGAATGACCAAAATAGGTAGTGTGGGGACCTTAGGAGGAGGCGGTCCGTGGATATGAAAGGGTACCTAAAGTAAAGGCCACTCATCTCTCTTAACATCAACCTATCCATGTCTCTCAAAAAAGAGATGAATGTTGAGTCTCATGCAACAATGGGGGAGTTCCCAAAAATTTGTTGTTTTTCTCTCTTGGATCTACACTAGGTACAAAATGTTTCACAACTTGGAGGAAACCATGGTCTCTTGGTAGAGGTATGCGTAGGGGAAAGGTAGAACATCAATAGCCAGCAAAGGGGTTTTAAATTGCTCATCACCATTCATGGCTGCTTTTAATCTGAGTACAACCTTCTTCAATACTGATTGGCATCCTCCCCTTGAAAAATCCTTCTACAACATTTGCATAGGTTCAAAAAGTGTGAGACAAAGTCATGGATGAGGGTAATAAGTAGAAACATAGAACAAAAGGAGGAAGCCATAGACCAAAGATAACTTGGTTGGTCTGCATAAGGAAATCATCATTAAGCTTTTCCCACACCAATAGTCTATAGTCAAATAACTAGCAGCAGTAGAGATGCTAGCTCCAATAGCATTAGTGGTCATTTACCCAATAATAGAGGTGCAAATCTAGATATGGGGGCAAAAGCATAGATATCCATAGCGAGAACAAGGACCCATTTGGGCACATTTGGCTTGTTAGAGAAGCCAACAAATCATCATGGGATCTAATTTGATTGAAATCCAAATATAAATTGGCTTTATCTAACCAAGAAGTATCAAGCATTTGAATTTTAGTAGATTATGGAAGGACCAATCGATGTGTAATGAAGAACCGTGAAGAGAGATGTTAGTCTTAGGCTTGGAAGCATTTTTTTAAAAAAAACTGATAAACATTTATCCCACATTCTTGCTGTGGGGATATTTTATACTCTTTAAATACACCAGCATACACTTCCTAAGTGTCTTGAAAGACATGGATTTTAAAGCTTGAGACAATTGGTGTGGGGCCTATGGTGGGTTAGAAGGAAGAAAATTTTGATGCTTGAAAATGCAAACAAAGATGCTGACATGGATTTCAGATGGAGCAATCAAATTGTGACACATGCTAACATATAGACTAACAAGTGGTGAAAGATGCTCCAACTTGGTGCAAAAAATGAGGTGCTAACATGGCCCAGTGTACCACATGTCACAAAGGCACATTCTCGCATGTGACATGGAAGTTGTTGACTATGCATGCAGGAAAGTGCCTAGCTGACATGTGTTAGTGGGCCCTGGCTAGAGATGATGTGGTAGGCTCCGCAGAGCAATGAGGTGGTAGAACACATGGACTTGAGAGAAAATTGAGGATTGACATGTGACATCCATGGATGAATCACAACAAGCTCAAGATGAATGCATAGGATTGTGCCACGTGGTGAATCTAATGGCGAGCACTTCTCTGCTTCATGGAAGTGCTCAAAAGATAAGTAAAGCAAGAATGTGCTTGGGTGCCATGTGGTAGTGGGCCTAGATCAGATGCCATGTGGAAATCTAGTTAGTGCACTCAGATGGTGATGATGTGGATGGTGACTATATAGGTGGGCCAATTAGGTGCTACCACATGGCAGCCCAGTCAAACAGGGTTGATCCAAAATTCAAGGGTGAGATAAATAATAATTTAAGATGTAAATTTTTAAATGTTATTTCAAAAAGAAACATTTACAAAAATTTTTAAATCTAAAAGAGGTTTATCCTAAAGTTTAAACTTTATTAATTTTCAAATTTTTGAAAAAATGAAGTGTAGACTTGAAAGCATAACAAAGGTATATTTTTTTCAAAATGGCTTTCTGGGGGTTTCTGGTATGCTAGTATAGGAATATTATATATCACTAGAACTAAGAGAAGATGAACTTTCCAATTCCAAAGTTTTTTTGTGTGCAGGAATTCATTTGTTCAAGTTATAAGAGGTTGTGTCCCATATTCTTAATCTACAACTGCATTTAGGTATTTAAGTTCAAAACTAATTTCTAGCAGGGTGATGAGCTAAGTATGTGTAAGTGACACTAAAAATGTAGTTACGGTCAAATTTGGTCACATTTTAAATTAGTTAAATGGGGATTTCATTAGCGTATCATGATGCATATTAGATATTTTGGCAAACAAAATGGTTTTCATCATTGAACATGAGATATTTCAAGTTAGTTATAGAATATTGATGAAACTAAATCAGATCAAATGGATAGAAAGAGGAGAGATGATTTACAAAATAAAGGATGAAATTTCAAGTGGACACATGTCATCTTTAGATCACATCCAAGAATTCATTCCTTGCCTATATCTTCTTCTTTCTCATCCATTGTAGGGGTTGGCAATTTTTAGTGTGATACTTCATTGTTGGTTCCAATTTTTCTGTGAAACCACTTTGTTGGATCTAGAACTATGTTTCCACCATTATTCTTCAGCATGTTTTCTCTTGTATGATAGTAGTAGTAAAGATAATATAGAAAGCTTAGATCTATTAGGTGTTTTTATGTTTTGATTTCATGCATTTGAATATATTGTTTCAAAGAAATGAATACCACTGAGCAAGAATTTCTTTAGTTTCATTTTGATTCTCATTTCCTATCTCTATAATCTATAGTCTTATGTGGTCTAGGAACAAAGAATTGAGACCCATTTGCATCCCTTTAAGGTTGCATGTTTGATATGTTTTTCTATTGGAACAAAGGGCCAAGTAAATGCTTGATGTGTTTGATAGGATTGCTGGTTATTTTGAGAAGGACACTTCATAAGAATGAGGTCTTTATGAACACCAATGTCTAATTCACAAAGTGATAAGATAGATTTGATATCCTGGTGTATAAAATATATCACTGATATCATAGATGTATGTGTTTAATTCACAGAATTTCCCAATAGATAAGGCACTAATCAGTTGCAAGATCATTTGTTCTTACTATTGCATATTTGGGGTTTGTGCTGATAATTAACATCATTAATCAAATGTTTTTCCATTTCATGTTGAAGAGCTATAAAGTATTTCCCTCACTCAGCTTCTAGAATTCATAGAGTTGCAATTTTCTATTGCATAGCTTTGTCATTGCATGAGTATAGGATAAATAAGGGTTTTATCTGCTTTGTTAGATTCATGAAAAGATTTTAGCACTAGTATCATATAAATTGAATCTGAGGTTCACCCACCTAGGTTTTTCAGAGCTTGAAGTAGAAGAAGGATCTAGCCTTATAGTTGGCCAGATGTCTAAAATGGTATGTTGAAGATGGGAGTTAGCTACCCCTAGAAGTATCTTATTCTCATTGGGGTAATTTGAAACTATCTTTGTTTCAAAATACCAACACAATGAATGGTATGCCAAAAAGCCAAATGTAATGCCATAAATGCAAGATTGTATCAACCTTTAATAGTACAAAATAGACCATGAGAGTACATTAGTATGGATTTCATAGTAGGTTTACCAAGGAAAAATATTGGTTGGGATAGTTTTCTTGTTGTTGTGGATAGGTTTACTAAGATGAGCCACTTCATCCCTTGTAAAACCACACATAATGCTATTCACATTGCCCATCTCTTTTTCAAAGAAGTTGTGAGGATACATGGTTTGGCTATCAGTATTGTATCAGATAGGGATGTCAAATTCATGGGACACTTTTAGAAAACCTTATGGAGGTGATTGAGGACTAACTTGGCTCACAGTTTAGCTTACCATCCACAAACTAATGGTTATATCAAAGTGATCAACAGAGTACTTGGGAACATATTAAGGTGTCTAACAAAGAAGTATGGTCGAACTTGGGACCAAGTCCTCTCACAGGTAGCATTTTCCTATAATGATAGTGTGAATAGAACTGCAGGCAAAATCCCTTTTCAAGTAATATATGGATATTAGCCAAGGGGTATTTGTGAATGCATAGAATGGAAACAACATGAAGAGATAAGTGGACATGCTAATGAATTTTCTCATTCAATGAGAGAAGTGCATGAATAGATAAAAAAGATACCAAGTGAAGCTAACCAAAAGTTGGAGGCTAAGATGGATGAAAGGAGGAGGGATATACAGTTTGAGGTAGGAGATGGGGTACTAGTTCACCTTAAAAAAGTTATCCTCCCAAAAGGTGTACCTACAAAGATCAAAATGTGTAGGATAGGACCTTGTAAGATACTTGCCAAGTATGGTCCTAATGCATATAAAATAGAACTTTTTCAGGACTTGGACATCTCTCCTATTTTTAATGTGAGAGATCTAACTAAGTACAAGGGATCTATTATGGAAGAAGGATACCAGATCCAATGGTTGGAAACATTATTCAAGAAGTTAGGATTCCACTTTAACCTAAAACACAAGATGAGAAGATTTTGGATTCAAAGGTTAAAAAGAAGACTAGATATGGCATTTAAATGGAGCATCTTATCAAGTGGAAGGACAAGCCAGAATTTGAGGCAACATGGGAAACTAAGAGTGAGTTCAAGAAAAGAGTAATCCCTACTAAACTCCTATAAGTTGATCCACCATGAGTTCATTGTTCCATCAAAGGATGGTGCAGGAGCTCTTAGGATCTAGGCTAGGGTCCTAACTATTTTGTCTTGTAGATGGTTCTAGCCAACCATCAAGAAATAAGGGCTATGTATAAAGCTCCAATTGTTTTGATTTGTGAGTAATGGTTAGATTAGTGTGTGTGAAGGAGTTAAGGATCTACTTAGTTGCCTAATTACATAGTTTTCTTAAATAGACTTGCATAGTGTATTTCTTGACCAAGGGTTGGCCAGAATTCCTAGATTGGAAAGATCAAGTTGGTAGTCCATTTTAAGTCATATGGGACTCCTATGAAATGTCTTGGGTTCATGAGTGACAAAAATCACAATTGCAAAAGTTGCTCAAGCAACTTTTTGTTTTTGCAAAAGTTGCTCAAGCAACTTTTTGTTTTTGCAAAAGTTGTATTTTGACAACTTTGCAACTTTGTCTCAAAACTAAATGAACTAATTATTTTTAGTTATGGGGTTTGTATAAGAGGTGGAAACATGTTCAAAATATCTATATATGGCCATCACACACTTAGGATAAGGGTTAGTGTCCTTATTAGATGAATTTCAAGTTTTGAATGAGCAAGCTTTGAGCATTCTTCTACACAGTCTTAGCACTTGGTCATCGAATCCAATGTGAATGGATTGAACTGATTGAATTTTATTCATGGTTTGTTATTAGATTGACTTCTTGGGTTCTATTTTTGATTTGAAGATTTGGATTTCTTTATAGATAGGGATTTGAAAATATTTTTGATTTTTTCAATTCTTTGTCCAATTTGAGGTAATTTAGAAAGAATGTCTATTCTTGAGTTCCAGTAGTCAAATCATCATTTCATTTTGAAGTAAAGAAGAGAACCTTGTAAATATTTTAAATATGCAATTAGGAGTGCCAAAAGTGAGTTGGTGTTCTTATTGTATGAATTTCAAGTTTTGAAGGAGAGTGCTTTGACCATTCTTATACATAGTCTTAGCACTAAGTCATTCAATCCAATGTGAATGGATTGAACTGATTGAGTTTTCTTCATGGTTGGTTAGTAGATTGTGTTCTTGGGTTCTAGTTTTGATTTGAAGGTTCAGAGTGCTTTGTAGATAGGGTTTCAAAAATCATTTTGTTTTTACAAATTCTCTATCTAGTTTAAGGATAATGTAGAAAGAATGGCTCTTCCTTTAGTTCCAGTGGTCAAATCATCATGACCTTTTGGAATCAAGAAGAGCCCCCTATAACTATTATAAATATGCAATAAGGAGTTCCAGAAGTGAGTTTTGTTAATTTTACAAGAAGGCCCTAGTCAAGTTTTCCCATACTCAACCAAGTTCTCCATGTTGTTGTAGTGATTTGAAATTGAGGAATTGGATTGGTCTATGCCAATCTAGGTGTTGGAGTTGAAGAATGAAGTAATACAAAGCCTTGTGTCAGGTTGGATGAATGGGTGAGTTGATTTAGTATGATTTTGAAGGACAAATACCTAATATTAGAAAGAACCCTTAAAAGTAGGGTATTTTCCAAGGAGGTGTATGGATTAATTGGAGCCCTAAAACCTACAAAATTTGAAGGATCTCTAAAAAAGGTTAAGGGTCTACTTAGTCTCCTAGTTGCTTGGTTTGCTTAAATAGAATTTCATAGTGTATAGGTTGACCAAAGGTTGACCAAAATTCCTAGATTGGAAAAATCAAACAGTAGTCCATTTTAAGTCATATGTGACTCCTATGCAAAGTCTTGGGTTCATGAGTGACCAAATCACAAAGTTGCAAAAGTTGCTCAAGAAACTTTTTATTTTTTGCAAAAGTTACATTTTGACAACTTTGTAACTTTTTTTAAAAACTAATTGAACTGATTATTTTCAGTTATGGGGTCCATATAGAAGGTGGATACACATGAAAAATACCTATATATAGCCATCACACACCTAGGAGAAGGACTGGTGTGCTTATTGTATAAATTTCAAGTTTTGAAGGAGCAAGCATGGTCTTAGCACTTGGTCATTGAATCCAATATAAATGAATTGAACTGATTGACTTTTCTTCACCATTGGTTAGTAGATTGAGTTCTTTGGTTCCAATTTTTATTTGAAGTTTTGGAGTGCTTTGTAGATAGGGTTCTAAAATTCATTTTGTTTTTGTCAATTCTCTGTCTAGTTTTGGGGTAATGTAGAAAGAATGTCTCTTCCTTAAGTTCTAGAGGTCAAATCATGATGGCCTTTTGGAATAAATAAGAGAACCCTAAAAATATTGTAAATATGCAATTAGAAGTGCTAGAAGTGAGTTTTTTTGAAATTTTACAAGTAAGCCCTAGGCAAGTTTTCCCATACTTGACTAGATGCTTCTTGTTGTAGTAGTGATTGGAAGTTGAGGAATTGGATTGGTCTGTGCTAGTCTAGGAGTTAGAGTTGAAGAAAAAAGTAAGAAAAAGCCTTTTGTTAGGTTGGAAAACTAGGTGAGTTGATTTAGGATTAAATTGAAGGTCAAATGTCTAATGTTGCAAGGAAACCCTTTGAAACCCTTAAAAGTAAGGTATTTTTCCAAGGAGGTGTACGAATGGATTAGAGCCCTAAAACCTAAAAAATATGAAGGATATATAATAATTATATTCAAATAATAAATTATTTTTGGGGTTATTTGTAATTTTTCTTGATTATTGTAGCAATACCTAGACACAAGGCCTAATTGGGGCTCTAGGGCTACTAGTCCTAGAAGTAGATTTGGTCTACTTGGTGAAGTGGGTTTGTGGAAAAAGGCCCAAAACACTTCAAAAAGCTTAAAAGTAATGTGTAGAAGACAATTGAAGGTGTAGGAATTCCTACTTGGTGCATATCACTATTCTTGCAAAGATAGCAAGAAGTGCCTAGTAGGAAGACTAGGTAAGAGAGGGAGAGTGGAAGTGACACAACAAGTTGATGGATTAGGTATTGTAGAAGAGGATAGGTGAGAGGATCCTCTTGGTAATAGGGACTTTAGATAGACCTATAGGCTTAGGAAAAGTCTTGGAAGGTTTAGTAGGAAGACCTAACCAAGTTTGTGGGTCTAATTACATCAACAACCTAACAGTAAAGGATAGAACAGAGATAACATATAAGGAGATTAGTTTGAGATTTTGAAGAGAGAATGTGTAAATATCTTTAATATAAAAGTGAAGTATAAGATACTAAATCAGTTTTGACATATTGAATTAGGGAAATTCCCTTAACAAAGAGGTTCTAACAAACCTATTTAAATCTCCTAATAGAGTCCTTACTTTATTATCAGTGCACAATATTTTAACAAGACCTAACAGTCTAAATGATTTTGACAAAGAAGAACACCCATAGGGTAGATCACTTGATATTATTAAATTTTATCCCTAAAAGGAAATTTTTTTTGGTATAGCAATAAAGATTTGTGGGTTTCATCCCCACCCCAGTTTTACCTTCATCTTGAAGTGTTTCTAGGTTACCAAGATCTTTTGTGTTATGTGTTGATATTTTCATGGTTGTCATGCTTAGACAAGATTTCATTTTTATCATTACAGTTTTATGAGTTTATGGAATGAGTTATAAGATATGAGATGGATTAGGAGTGAATATATTTAACTATTTTATTAGTAAAAAGTTTTATAGATCCTTATTCACACCCCCCTCCCCCCTCTTAGTATCTTGTTTCCCATTAATATTTCCAATAAATGTCATCATTGGTACTTGATCTCTCCTTGATACTCTTGACAATATCTTCAAGTTCTATCTAAACCATCTCTATGGGATAAATCCTAAATACTATCCAAGTAGGCTCTCATCTTATCCCCAACCTATCACTCCATCTCATCCACTATTGCAACCCTATGATGTTGCATTATTTTAGTTTGATTCTATTGCTCTAGTTTTTGTAGTATCTAACTAAGAAGTTAAATCTTTAATCTAATCTCTCAACCTATGCACTATCTCACTCTCTCTTGCACCCCCCTCACCCTCATCTCCTCTATTAACTATGTGGAAATTTCCTCATCACCATCATCATCAATTATATATTTGTGTTATTAGTGTAGTTATATGAATTTGAACCAAAGTGTTTTTTCTCTATCACTCCTCACTCTCACCACCTATGTTAGGACATCATCTCTTTATTCCCACACTCTCCTAGTCACTTTAGGTTGATCCTCCTCCTCCTCTCTTGACTCTGCTCCTCATCTACCACCACCTCCACCACCATCTCAATGATCACCATCCCCACCATCTCCCCCTAACCTACTATCATTCCTCAAAATCCTCTTATTTTGCTTCCACATCCTCTCTCTCTCTCTCCCTACTAACCTCTCCACATGATCACCTTGTCACTAGCTATATAATATTAGTGATATAAACTAGCTTATGAATGGTTGAGTATGAAATGTACTATATATTGGTACTTTTGTCTAAAAAATTAGGCCTCCAACTATTAGAGTACTTAAATGGTTCTTTTCTATTTTACTCTTATTTTAAGTTTACTTAGGTGAACTCATTTATTAGAAGGAATCATTTATTTTGGATGTTATAATTAGGAGGATATTTTAGAGTCATACTTTTGAATCCAAATTATCCTAATATATGGTTAAGTCTAATTTAGACACCACCCTTTTAGATGGTAGGTAGTTAATTCCATGAGAACTCTACATTGTCCAAGTTGAGATGCTTGTCTCAACCTTTTCTAGTCCTCCTACCAGATCTTTAAACAAACTAGCTCTTATGTATTTCAAATTTGGAGATATATTGTATATGCTAGGTTAGTATAATAGAGATTTCACTTGATGTTGTTATGCCTTTGATCATATACATCAATATTGTCTAACAATGTTATTCTACCTATTTTATTTTTAGTTTTGATATTACACTTTCAATTCAATTTTGGGTTATATATGTTTCATTAGAAGATTATAACATGGTATCAAATCCTATTTTCAAATACTAAAAAAAATAGAGTTCTTATAGATTCCTGTATTCTTTTATCTTATGTTTTATAATGAACTAGAGAATAAAAAAGGATTTATGAAGACCTATTAATCTCTCTTTTCATACATGATGTTTTTCTTTATTTATTGATCACAAAAAGCTAGAGGATTTGTAGAGTCATTTTGATAGTTTTATTACACTTAGAAGGATCAATAAAGTCAATATCACCTTTTTTTACATCTAGTTTGGAGTTCATTTACATAAGTTATAAGCTCGTTCTTGTAGCTCAAATCTAGAGGATGATATTTAAATAAAGCATTCAAGGCCAAATTGACATTTTTATTGCATCTAGAAGGCTTGAGTGATGACTTTTTATATAAAATTTTCCTTATTTTGGTGTTTGGAGACCTCTAAGAAATTTTTTTTTATAGTAGTTTTTTAGGTCACATGGAGCATCTCTCAGCATCTCTCTCTCTCTCTCTCTCTCTCTCTCTCTCTCTCTCTCTCTCTCTCTCCCCAATCAGGAAGTTCTCCACATTATAAAGAGTTTCAAACCCACTCAACCCATTAATGTGGGACTAAACATTTTGTAAGAACTTGCCGACTTACTATAATTAATTTGATGCCCATATGAGTATCAAAGTAAGTGGTCTTTCTTTTATTAAGATGGTCATTAAACAATCAAATTTAATCTCATGTTCTATTTTCTTACCCCTCACCATTTGTATTTTAATTTGACATTCCAACTTTAAAAGTCCATAACTTAGTCATTTGGACTCCAAATTTGTTTCAATTTTTTTTTTCCTTTTTTTGTGTTGGGGGAGGAGGGACTCTGAAGCTTCATCCAAGCTCATATGTACATATTTTGAAGTGCCTTTTTTTCAAGTTCTAGAAGAATCCAAAGCTTCTATCAAATAATAGTCTTTTTTGGACAAAAATTAAAATTTTATCCTTTGGCTGAAATTGGCAGTTGTAATAATTTAGTTCCAATAAATCCAATGTACTAATTGTGTAAGTCTCCCACTCCTTTCGATTGGAAGTTGTAATTGTAAAAAAAAAACCCACTTTGATCTAATTTTTTGTAAATGTGGTAAATATATATGTACCAAATTATAAAGTGTCAAATCATTGCATCTAAAATAAAATAATTAACAATGTCATTACTCATACCCTATAACTATGATGAATAGTAGTCTAAAATGGAAATCTAGATCAAGAAGTTTCAATTATATATAGTAACAATGGGTATTGAAATTGAACCAATGTTTCTTGTAGAAAATCTTATGTAATACAAAAAATGTGATAAAGTATATGTTACTCTATGTATGGTTATATCTCCAAATCTTTTTTATGTGGAATCTATTACAAATACTATAATGTATGAACAACATTAGAAATATTACTTTGTAAATGATATGAACTATGATGGCATCAATTGGAGAATGATTTGGTAGGATTAAATCCATGTAACTTTTATATTATTGAAGACTTCTTTACAAAGTTGAAGGCTTTAAAATGTAAACTAAAATAATGTGAAATCGAGGAGAAACTATTGGAAGTCTTATTGGGAAACAAGATACAAAGAGTGGGGGTGAATCAAGTTCTCTAAAACTTTTTACTATTAAAAAAAATCTTAATTTAACTATATTCACTCCTAATCCATCTCATATCTTAGATCTCAAACCATATAATCATAAAATTATAATGCTAAAATGAAATCTATCAAAGCATAACATCGATGAAAACATAAACACATATCACAAAGATTTTGATAACCTAGAAACACTTCAAGATGAAGATAAACTTGGGGTGGGGATAAAACCCATAAATCTTTATAGCTTTAACAACAAAGTTTTCTTGTTAGGGCTACAATTTGATCACCTCTAATGATCTACCCTATGAGTGGTTTGCTCTATTAAAAGATTTACAAGATTGTTCAGTCTTACCTTGATTAAAGGATTTTACACTTATAATAAAGCAAAGACTTTCTTAGGAGATTTAAATAGGTCTATTGAAACAACTTTTTAAAGAAATTTTCCTTGACTTAACCTATCAAAACTGATTGGATACCCGATCCTTCATTTTTCTCTACAAGATATTTACTGATCTCCTCTCTTCAATATCTCAAACTGATCTCCTTATCTGATAAGCTATGTTATGTACTTCATTGCTAGGTTGCTTTATCTGATCTTCTATTTGACTTAGCCTTCCTTTCTCTTTTCTAAAATTTTTTGCTCCTTCACACTTGCTTCCATTGACCATTCCATTAACATACATATTTTAGGGTTAAATTTCTTCTTAAATAGATAATCATAGAAAGTTCTAGATCTTAGTCAATGATCCATATTTCATTCTTTTATCATTTTACCCTTCCAATTTAGTAATTGGTTAATCTATTTTTCTTTGGATTATGCCTTTTGACAAAATGTATAATCTACTCCTTAATTGTCTCTATAATATTTAAATGTCATATAGAAGTTGGATAAAATTATTTACATAAGTGTTTATGCAATTAAAAACTCATATGTAAAAAATGGTTTACTTTGCACTTGAATGTTTTGATGCTCATTCATAACTAACATTTATGTTGTCACTCAACTTCTATAGGCTCGGCATATATTGAATAACTTGGCCATTGATTAACCTTTTCTTCACTTAGTATTCATTATTTTACTTGGAATGTATTCTTGCTTATTTTGTATTGGGTTGCTCAACAACCTTTGACTTGTTCAACATATGATGAAGTATAGACAAGTCCTTTTTAGCTCAACCTTCTCTTGATGTCTCAATTGTAGTGATGACAAACCAATGTTCCCTTGGAAATGACTAAGTGCTAGACACTAATTGGAAACTTGGGCTTAGAGCTCAACAATCTCCTCCTTTGATGTTAGTGGCATGAATACTTTGTCATGACCTAGAAATCCATACAAAATTACAAAAAAATAGTACTCCCCCTAAGACTTTGATTGAATCTTCAAAAATGTATCTCTTCTATACAATATATACATGTATTAAATGTTGATGCTAACTCATCTAATAATTCTAGTTCTAATCTTCCCTTTCTATATATTAGATATTTCCCCCTTTGTTGACTCCTTGTTCCAGTCATAAGTAGATTTCCCCCTTAATTTATGTTATGAAGATATTTCCCCCTTGTTTTGACACTTATGGCTTGGGGTTGGAAAGCGTCAATTGGTACTTACATAAAATTAAAATTGACTAGCCAAAATTTCTTCAAGTTCCTTATTAAATCTATCTCTTTTTGTGATATCCCCATCAAAATAAATATAATTAAAATATAGAGAAAAAATAAACCAATAAAATAATAAGATAAATAATGATATAGCTCTGATTTATTATAATCATATCATATTGCTATTAAAATATGAAAATTAAATATATTATGCAATAGTATTAAAATAATAATAAGAAATATAACTTATATTACTTATTAATATAATAACTTATATTTATAATTTAATAATTATTTATAAAAGGATGTTACTCTTAGTACGAGAAACTATATATAGAATATTATCATTAAGAAACAAAGAAATCATAAATACATAGATATGTGTGTACACTGGATTGTGTCACACTCTAAACCCTTCTGTCCAAACAATTCCATGAGTTGGAATGTTCGGATGCCGGCTTAGAGCTCCCTATCCACGGAGTGCAAGAGAGTGTATTTCAAGTTCAAGGGCTCTCAGTTGAGCCTTAGGAATACTCTTCTTGCTAGTAAACCATGCAATGGGAGGTTCCAAAGACAAGATGCAAGAATGCAAATGTCCCAAGGAGTTCCTCAAGAATGCAATGCAAATGAAGATTAAGCTAGAATGAAATGTAAAGTGCAACTATTCTAAGCATGGATGAGAGTGTTACAATCCAAATATTAAGTTATGTGAGATTAAGCTACATGTAAAAATAAAAACTAAGCTAAGCTAGAATGCCATGGATGAGAGAATGTAGACAAGAAATAGAAGTTCTCCACAAAGCTCCAAAGAAACCTGTTAGAAAACCTGCAGCATAACAATATTCAAAATGAGGATTCATTGAGGGGGAAAGCTATCTCCCTTTTAAAGATGTATGGACGATAGAGATCAAGATGAAGATGGTGGATGATCAATGGTGGAATTTGAAAAGAGGAGTGATCCATGGGCACACACAAGTCAACCAATAGAATATAAGTTGACTTGTCATATAAGACAAAAGTCACAAAGCCTTTTCTTTTAATTGCAAAATAGAAAAAGGACTTTATGTGTGCACTTTAAGTGGGTTAGAAGAATGGGGTCTTTTATTTAATTAAAAGGGGACATGTTATTTTAATCAAATAATGAACTTAGGATAGCATAGTCAAACTATAGGTTATAATCAAATAAATTGATTATTAGTAATTTGGTCTAGGTAAATGATTAAATTAATTTAGCCAAAATGTTGAAAAGGGGGCTAATAGTCTAGATGACCATTTTTAGGTGATTACATTTGCCCTTCTTTGACTAATGCGTGATCGATCTGGGAACACATTATGTCAAAGAAAATAGAAAGCCAAGTAGGCGGTGATAGATATAGACGTCTGATTCCAAAGAATGAAATGCAGAAATAGATAGCAAGTCCTAAATGCATAGCCTTATAGTGGTAGTACTAAACATTAGGAAGATGATGTTAGGATCCAAAAAGAATTTTAACACCTAGCAACGTGAATAGATCGAGAGCAAGTGATAAGGTCAAACAAATGCTCCTAAGAAATAGATAGCTGTAATAATCAACAATAGAGTATTTCTGCCCCCTTGGGATGGAAATTGAAATGAGGTAAGGGGATGCAAAAATTGGCTAGACATGAGAAAATTAGAATAGAGAAATGTCCAAGATGACAAATAGATGATTAGAACCCAAGAATGACTATAAGAAATTGATAAAATGCCCCAGTTTGACTAGAGTTGACCTTGAAAGATAAATCATAAAAATTAGGTCAAATTGAGTAGAAAGAGGATTTAGATGTGAAAAGGTGAATAGAAGTAGATATGAACCATATAAATGATGGAGAAATTAAGAAATGAAGATGCCCCAACGATGATTCAAAGATTTAGACCTCAAAAGGCCAGCTAACTGCTCAGAACAAAGTAAAATTTTAAAAGACAATTTTGACCATCAAGATGAACTCGAATTTGGATTTTGATCTCGAAAATAAATTTACGATGTTGAAATTTTTTAAGAGGTCAAAAATTTATATAATATGATGATAAGATAGAAAAGAGATGAAGTGAAAGATTAAGAAGGTGAAAAGACATGAACAAGAAGAAAGTAAAGAAATATATGAAAGGAGTTAGCTGATATGTCCACAAAAAGATGAAGAGAGAGCTCTCCCCATATGCAAGAATGCAAGACTAAGCTAGAAAATGAACCTAAAATGCAAGCTAATATGCAAAGTGGTTTACTAGCAAGAAGTGCATAACATTTAGACTCTTAATTTCATCATTGAGCATTTATTAGGGACATATGAGATCATACAACCATTACTAGTATAACTATGAGGATATGAATATGATCGATATTAGATAGGTATGTGGAAATCCAATCTAAGCATCAGAGACATGTAAGTCAAGATAACTACACGATTAGATTCCCTAAGTTTAATTTAGCAAGATTACACCTGTATCAAGGCCTAAGCACCAGGATAAACCCTGAGTGTGGTCTTGCAAAATAGTCAAGGATGATACATTTATAAGTCAAAATGTTGAATAGAAAAAGCACAAATACTTACAACACTATAGACAAACAAAGTATACCCACAAGCAGAAATCAATAAAATATGTCCCATGCCCCCAGTCTTCTAGTCAACGACATCCTCAAAAGACTATTAGGGAGGGAACAATGGCAAAGAAATCATCATATACAACACACAAAGTAGATAAAGATCAGCATAGCTCAGTCGTTTAAGTGTTAAAGTGTGTGTGTGTGTATGTCACTTGGCCATTTCTTCATGAATTGATTCTGATAGTGAGAAATATCATGACATTAGAGACCGTAGGTAAACTAACTGAAAAGTGTTGAAAAACACTTGATGTTAAGGTGGGGGAAGTGTTGAGAAACACTATTTTGTGAGTTGTCCAAGAAACCCTAATGCACAAGAATACCTCAAAAAGGCTAAGTAGTTATGCCCCCGAGATCAGGACAAGAAACAATTCCAAGGTAGGAAATGTGTAGCGAAGTGGATGATTGAGACAGATAGACATAGGTGTGAGGGTTTCAAGTAGTGCCTGTTTCCAAGATTTCATCACTTGACAGATTTTTTCAGGGCTTTTTTTGGTGATACATCAAAGCGCCTTTTGCTAGGTTTTCACTAAGATGATCATTTTTTCATGACATTTTTTGATTTTTAGGATTTTTTCACATCATATATGATTTTTCAGATTTTTTAGAATAATTTAGAGATCACTAGTTCTCAAGCAAGATCACATAATTTTCTTCCAATGTCTAGCAAGGTATAGGACATGATGGAGAAACAAGCTGATAGATAAGCAAAGATGTATAAGAAAGGAATGTGAAGCAAGTGAAAGTGATCCTCAAGAATTGACTCCTCAAGAGTACCCAAGCTAGGGAAAGAGGTGAAATAGTCATATGAAGCATATTTTGGATAAGAAATGGAAGTAATGAGCAAGATAGCATGTAGGATAAGCGGTGAAGCCAACAAGTGAGATAGCATGAAGCATGTAGTCCAAAAGAGTAGACATGTCAAGAGATCTAAAAACCATTTTTATTTATCATGATCAAGACCAAGGGGTCAACTAGATAGCATAGCAATGTGATAGAGTAATAAAAATAAAGCTCAAGATGGAGGCTATGAGGGAATGAGAAAGCACAAATAGAGAATCTCATGGATAAGATAGCCAATATGCAAAGATAGCTCAACATTGTCAAGATCAAAGAGAGAAGAGGGGATAGATGGATGATGGAAGAATTACGCATGACGCCTGTTTGCCAAGTTTTCATCATGGTACTTATCCAAGGTGCCACAAGAAGTAGTTTTCACCATAGGATAAATTTATTTCTCTTTATTTTTGCTACCAAGTTGCCACAAGAAGTGGTTTTCACCAAGGCACATTTTCATTTTTTTAATATTTTTTCATTTTTTTTTTTTTTGAATTTTTTGAATTTTTTTTTTTTAGAAAGATCTCAAGATTTGTCAATTTAGATAGTACTCCTATAGGAAGAATAAGTCATGATAAGCCAAGACCATAGATAAGTATGCTCAAAGATGCTAATAGGGTAATGGAAGGGAGATGATAGTAGGAGTATATGAAGGATAAGAGTTCATGTCTTCAAAGAACTGAAAGAGCATGGATAGCAAGTGGAAGCTATAAAGGATTTCATGAGGGTAGCTGAAATATTGGGCAAGATCAACATCGACACACACCTTATAGGGTGTTGGAATGATGTAGGATCCATGGAGGAAGTAGCTTTAGGTTTAGATATATGAGGTGGTAGAGAAATTTTGGAAGAAGGTGGAGTGGAAGGCTTTGAAATAGTTTTAGGAAGATGTTTGGAAGAAGATGGAATGGAAGCCTTTGGAAGCTTGAATGTCAACTATGAAGTATTTTGAATATTCAAGTCTTTTAAAAGAGACTTGGGAATCCATATAGCTTTAGATTTTCCTTTCGATACGTCAAAACACATTTCTTCAATAATGGGTTTAGGAACCCATATTTTCTTTGATTTATATTTTTTAATAGTGGACCTTTGCAGAGTTTTTTGTGCATTCTCCTTCTTAGCATTCACATGTCGATTAGATGGGACATAGTGATCTTCATTTTTCAATGGATTCTTATGTTTATTCTCACTTCCAAAGGACTTGGGATTTGTGGATGAATAAGGATGATATGACTAGTTTAGATGTATAGATGGGTGAAAAGTCATCAAGGATGAGTGTCTTTGTTGATCTTGAGGTATTATAGGAGAGCTAGGGAACGAGCTATGAGAGAATGTAGAAGATGGAGGAACATAAGGCCCAAAAATGGATGGAAGGTTTGAATGCTTTAGCTTAGATGGATAAGGACCAAGGATAGATTTAGAAGATGCAAAGGGATAGTGAAAAGGGATATCAACATCTTTAGAGTGAGCAATGTGGTCAAAGCCATCAATAGACTTATGAGTACCTTTGATAGGAACACCATTTTTAATAGGAGCACTTGAAGCTTGAGCACAATTTTGAAGTGGATATGGAGAAGTAGAACATGAGGGGACACTTTGATCTTGACAAGTAGCTTTGGATAGCATATGAAGAGAACTTTTCTCATAATTTTCAGTAAGCTCAAGGGAGATAATGGAAGTACTATCTTCATCATACTTAGGAGGTGGACGAGATATAGGACATGGAGGGGAAAAATCTTGAAAGAGATGAAAGGGTGCTTGATCTTGATATTTCTTGACATTTATAGCTTTTTCTTTTTGAGAGTCCTCTTGACATGGAGCCACTTCTAAGGACAAGGGAGAATGAAGAGTGAATGGAGTAGTGCTTGGATTAGGCATAGTAGTGCATAAAAGTTGAGGATATTTAGGATTAGTAGCATGGAAAAGGTTTTCAGCCAAGTGAAGGTTAGCTTGAGTTTCTTTTAGAGGTAGCCCTTGAGGATACACGTAGTCAATGTGGAAAGTATTAGGTTCTTTATTTGATGGAGGCATGTTTGAAAGATTTGAAATTTTGGGAGATGCACGAGTGTTGGAAGAAGTGGAGGTATCAAGGAAACCATTGCTAGAAATAGGTTCATTAATATGATCTTTCTCAAGAAAAGTATCTTCATCGCATGAGTCATTAGAGGTATCAATAATTCCATTATCAATAAGATCTTGGATTTTATGTTTTAGCTCAATGCAATCTAAAGTACTATGCTCATTATGTTGATGATAAGCACAATAGATATCCAAGAATGGGTTTCCATTTGAGCTAGAATTTGGTAACATGATGATCTTATTGCTAAGAAGTTTTTGCAAAGTGTCATCATAAGAATCTTCCAAGGGAGCAAAAGTTCTATTAGAAGTATGTCTAGGATCTTCTTGTTGTTTCTCAAGTGAATAGAATACATTCATGTCTTCATAATTATCTTGGTCAAAGATAGGTCCATCACGAAATTTTGGCATAGGCTCAAAGAAGGTATCACTTGCTTGTTCTCTAAAGAGGTCTTTAGATCTAGAAGATGAAGACATTTGATGTCTTGAAGTAGAGCATGTAGACCTAGAAGAAGAGGACGACCTCAAAGAAGGTGACTCACATGCATGTAAAGACCTTAAGGAAGATTCATGTAATGATGCAATCTTCTCCTCTAACCTTTTCTCAAGTTTAGATTTCATTTCTGTCATGCTCTTAGAGAGATGAAGGTAAGAAAGATCATTTGTCTCTTCTAGTTCTTTGTATTGTGCATATAGATCTTGAAACTCTTTAGTGACATGGATGATATCATGATCATCTAGATTTGGCCGAGATTTGATAGCACAAGATTTGAATGCCATAGTGGTAGATAGATAATCAAGCATGAAGGAGACTAGAGGAAGCTAACAAGGTGACACAAGATAGCTTGATGTCCAAACTAGAGAGGTAGATTATTCACTTTCCAATATAGTAGAGAGAGATGAAAGTGACTTGTCAAACAATATGTCCAAGAAACTTATGACATGAATGACTCAAGTCAATAGCTAGGCAAGATGCCCAAATAGCCAAATAGATAGAGCAAGCGGGGTGACAAGTGAACAATTCTCCAACCCAAGAGTGTAGTCAAGAAATCAAGGTAACCATTTTAGCAAAAGGATAACTAGAAATTAGGCATAGACCATGAAGATAGAAAGACCAAGAGCACTAAGACCAAAGAGCCATTTTAAGCATGTTCAAGAACTAGAGACATAGCAAATCAAAGTCAAATGATGAGACTCCCCTTAGTAAGAAACACAAGAAAAATGTTTGCATTTGATGTTTTGACTTGGTTGACAAAGTTTGACAATAGTTGATAGCATAGAAAGTTTGATGTTCAAAAGTAATTTCTTTCTAAGCAAGATGGTGACACATGGAGTAGTCTTCAAACAATCAAGCAAGGGACAAAGCAACCTTGCATGATACAAGCATATGTGAGGTCTTAAAAGAAATCTATATAACTATCATCATGTGTATGTTCAAAAGATTTCCACGGGTCTAGCACATTCGAGAACACATCAAGCAATATCTACCTAAAAGTCATGGTTCATTACTCAACAACTTGGCCCATGCTTGATGCTCCTTTGCCTCACACCGAGTGGTTGCCCAAAAGAGATATTGGATTTGTCATGAAAATGCCATAAGCATAACCAAGGGAACACATATGGTGAGTGTAAATCTTGGGGTGATCCGAGTAGTCCACTAGGATCAATCCTTGCACCAAGAAGTTGAGCGGCTAAAGAGTGTAGTTACTAACTTAGGGTGTTTAGATAGGGCTTCCATTCATAGTGTTCCTCTTGCTCCCAATTACAAGACACCTCACCTTGCGATGAGTAACCGATCTTGCGATCAAAAGAGTACCTTAAGCATTCTTGCCTAGTGATCTCCCTATGGTCAAAATCCCATAAGCAATCATACTAGGCAAAGACAAACACTACGTCTACCAAATTTTTGTGTCCTTGGTAGCCTTGAGTTTATAGTGAGTTGGAAGAGCCAGGTAATCTGCTTGTCCCCACTTGGGTTGTTCCTCTCAGGTTGTCCGAGAGCAGGCCCTCTAAAGGATTCTAACTACACAAAGTGGATCAAATTTTGGAAATCAAGATTTCTAGTTCACCACAAGGGTGAAGAGCATACTCTCCTATTCCAATCATTTTCTCCCAAACACATCAAGAAGATTCAGTTACCCCTTGCTTTTGAAACCAAATGGCAAGTCAAGATTTCTGATTCACCACAAGGGTGAAGAGCATACTCTCCTATTACCAAAAGACTCCAATCACAAGTTTTATGTGCCTATAAAAAATGAACAATTAGTCAATGCCACACATGAAAATAAAAAAGCAAAAAAGTTTGAGTTTTTATGCTTTGGGCAGCCCTACAAACAATGTTAGTAGCCCTTGCGCATTTGAAGCTTTGACATGCGTTCTTTTTATGCAATGTTTTAATTTTTTTTTTTTCATAAAGATGGCAACCTGTAATCATGACTTGTCAGCACCAAAAGTTAGTGTGAATAACATAAAAATATGCAATAAAAAGTGGTGAGTTGCCTCAAAAATTCAATTGATCTTCCAACCAAGTGCATGCAAAGAAAGTGCAAGTTAATCACAAATGCTCTCATTTTTACTCTTTGATTTTGACCTAGTCAACAAGATTAGACTTGTTTGCTATGATTTCGTATCCAAAAATAAAAATGAAAAGAAGAGACCTCTATTAAAAATCAGAGAGATTTCCAAAAATGCAAGAAATTTTTAAAAATCTCTTCATTTGCGCTCTAGAGATCAATTTTGTCAAAATAAGTCAAATTTATCAAATCTAGTTTTTGATCTTTAATAAGACCTCAAAATTAAAAACACAAAGAAAGAACCCCCATTAGAATTGAAATTTTTTTTTGAAAATGTAATTTTTTTAAAAAAAAATTCTGATTTGCGATCAAAAATGGCTTTTTATTATAAAAAAAGAAAAACTCATAACTCCCGAAAATCATGTCAAAGTGCTTTGAAAATTGGATTGAAAAATTTTGAGCATATAATAAACTTGAAAAAAAAAATTTAGAACCAAACTCCAAGCGGTGTAAAAGATATGATCAAATATTTAAACCAACTAAGTTTTTGGCCTTCAAACCAATTTACTTATGGGTTGGCTTTAAAACCAAAGTGATAATTCTACAAAAGCATTTGATTAGATCCAATATGCTGCTATAAAAAACCAAAGATGAAAAATAAAAGCAAATGGAGCTAGAAACTTGATTCAAGCCCCACAGTGGGTGCCAAAAATGTACACTTGATTTGCGTCACACTCTAAACTATTCTATCCAAACGATTCCATGAGTTGGAATGCTTAGATGCTGGCTTAGAGCTCCCTATCCAGGGAGTGCAAGAGAGTGTATTTCAAGTTCAAGGGCTCTTAGATGAGCCTTAGAGATACTCTTCTTGTTAGTAAACCATGCAATGGGAGGTTTCAAAGACAAGATGCAAGAATGCAAATGTCCCAAGGAGTTCCTCAAGAATGCAATGCAAATGAAGATTAAGCTAGAATGAAATGTAAAGTGCAACTATTCTAAGCATGGATGAGAGTGTTACAATCCAAATATTAAGCTATGTGAGATTAAGCTACATGTAAAAATAAAAACTAAGCTAAGCTAGAATGCCATGGATGAGAGAATGTAGACAAGAAATAGAAGTTCTCCACAAAGCTCCAAAGAAACCTGTTAGAAAACCTACAACATAACAATATTCAAAATGAGGATTCATTGAGGGGGAAAGCTCTCTCCCTTTTAAAGATGTATGGATGGTAGAGATCAAGATGAAGATGGTGGATGATCAACGGCGGAATTTGAAAAGAGGAGTGATCCATGTGCACACACAAGTCAACCAATAGAATATAAGTTGACTTGTCATATAAGACAAAAGTCACAAAGCGTTTTCTTTTAATTGCAAAATAGAAAAAGGACTTTATGTGTGCACTTTAAGTGGGTTAGAAGAATGGGGTCTTTTATTTAATTAAAAGGGGACATGTTCTTTTAATCAAATAATGAACTTAGGATAGCATAGTCAAACTATAAGTTATAATAAAATAAATTGATTATTAGCAATTTGGTCTAGGTAAATGATTAAATTAATTTAGCCAAAATGTTGAAAAGGGGGCTAATATTCTAGATGACCATTTTTAGGTGATTACAATGTGGAGGTATGGAGAAATACAAAAAGAAAATATTTATATTTGGTCTGCAATTGGAAAAAATATAATAAATTACTAAAGGCCCCAATTGGGGACATTACACTATTGATATTAATCATTCTAAGGATTAGTCAATAGAAAATTAATGATACCAATTACAATAGCCATCAAGACAAGCACATCAATTTTATGAAAAGGCATGATATTAATAACAATAAACTTTTAAGAGTTTATTTTAAAAATGTTGAAAGTTATTACAAGTGAAGAGACAATTAGTCATGAAGAGGAGCATTTAGCACTAAGAAAAGAGAGATGCTAAAGAGACGTGTCTTTTAACTCTTATGTCTCAACATTCCCAACATGCAGTATAAGAAGGCAATCATAATCATTCAAACAACAACATGTGAGAGAATTTCTTATTTATTTGGATCCTGTAAGAATTTCTCTATGATAGACCATATTGCCTTTGGCATCCATTTTGGTGGAAGCATATAAGATTATAGTTAGAAACAACATCACTAGAGCATATTGCTATTGTCATATCAGATGAGGCCCTTTAAAGAATTATTCAAAGCATAGATCAAAGGATATATTGGAGATGGCCTATAAAATTTGCATATTCTTAATAGCATATCAGATACAACAAGTAATACAAGATACTGGGAATTCCCTCAATCATTTCTTATAATTCATGCATATTTAAAACAACAATTACATCACCATAATATTGGTTGTTATGAAATCATAATTAGTTGTATATAAATTTAACTCTACTCATTATATTTCATATGCATTTGGAATAAAGCCTTAATTAATAGGATCATTAAAAAATTGTCTTTTATACATAAGAAATGTGAAGAATTACACACTCTCCCTTGTTATAGAAAAAGGGAGACATTACACTTTCTGATTAAATGACTTGAATGTGAATTTCTAGCTAAGTAACTAAATCAATTAGGATTTCTATTGTTGAAAGATGGGGATCTTTCCTTGTAAGATCCTAAGTCACTGATAATTCCTATTATCTCCAAATGGGGTAGTAGCATGAATTTAATATAAATTAATATATTCTAAATTATCAACCTAGCTAATCTCTACTGATCAAATGTCAACTTATTGTATGAAGGTGAGCTTAAACTTGTGTTCTTTCTCAACAAAATTGTACAAGCCTTCATATCTGCCTATATCATATCAATAGAACATTGATTCTCCAATTTGAAGAACTCAAAATTTAAAAAAATCATATACAAATAGCAAATGAATTTCAAAATTCCTTCCAACTAAGTAGTAAGGTTAGAAATCTCAACCATGCTGAGTGCAAGTTCTATTGATACTTTATCCAAAACTTTGTGCTCAAATTTCTTTTCAGACCATCTCATCAATTTTTTATTTGTCTCTATAACTTCCATTTAAATTTATCATCTATATACATGAGGTGATTCAAAATTTGATGTTTCTCATTAACATCAAAAATCTCAAAAGCATCAACACAAATATGTTTGGTATTATGTAATACCTTCTTTTTCTTGTTTTCTCTTCTCAATTGTTCTTATTTTGTCTTGTGAGTTAGAAACATTTGCAATTCTTACATCTATTCTAGAGTCTTTTTATTCAGATCATACATAGGTAGTGTGATGACTTCATCTAAACTCATTATCTCCTTTGGTCTTTCATCTTTCTATGTCACTATCTATGAACGAGGGGTTCTATCACTAGGTAGTGATATTTGTAGTCATTTTCCCTTTGCACTTGGTTCATATGTTTGTCTTAGCTAATTTTGAGTTGATCTAATCTATTGTACGAGTGAAATAGTTAATTTCTCTATTAGCACAACACTTGGCATTTGTATAAGAGCTTGAATAGCATCTTATAATTTGGGTTTCTCTATCTTTGTCATCGCTTTCTCTTCTTCTACCTCTTTGTCATCCTTTCTATCATCTCTGACATGAGTGAATTGCAGAAACACAATTTTTGCCTTACCCTATCACTCAACACTCATAACAAAAAAAATTGTAACTGATGTAACTTGAAAATAATTAGTTTTTTCACTTTAAATCCTTGTATAATCCCATATTTGTAACAAAATTGGATGGTGCATAGTAGAGAGGTATCTAAGGCCTTTGATTGAGAATTTTTTCAAATCTTCCTTAGTTAATATATTTTACTTATGTAAATATGAATTAGGAATGTCCTCTATAGTGAAAATATCTTGTTGTTCACACCCTTCTACTATTTTTCTTATCTCTTTTACTGTCTTGGCAATTTCTTCTTCATCTTGCTCTTCTAGCTCTATTACATCTTTGCTTTCTTCCTCTTCTTCTTCATTAGCCAATGGAACAAGAAATCCAAATTATTCCTTCCATATAGGAATTCTCTTTCTTTCTACTTCATGAGATTTATTCTTCAAAATTTTGTATGACCTCTCTTTTGATAATAATTTATTTACAATATCTTGTAGGGCTATAGACATATGTGTCTGTCCCAAATCAAGCATTGTCTTTGCTAAAGTGGTCTCCCTTATTTTTCTTTCATTAGATAATTCCCACTTCCACTTAGCATCTAATTTATTTTATAAATCTTCAGGAATACCTTCACCTAACTCTTTAGGTGTATACCTCAAATTCAGCATCATATCCATCATAGCTTTTTCAAACATCACTTGATCATCTTTATTTAAAGAATCATAACTAATTGTTTTGAATTTTGAAATCCATTCATTCTTTGTATATGAAACTTTGTGATGTTGAGTTATTCATATTGAATAATCAACATTCTATTGATATGATATAAGAACATATGAAGGCTTGAGAATCTCTTTGAGAAAGATAGCATGTTCAAGCTCACCTTCATACAATAAATTAATAGTTGATGAGAAGAGATTAGTTGAGTTGATGGCTAGAGATAGTGACATAAGGAATAAATAAATTTCTATTAAATTCATGCTACTAACCCATTTGGAGACAACTTAGAAGGAATTATCTGTGGCTCATAATCTTACAAGGAAAGATTCCCATCTTTCAACAATAGAAAGCTTAATTGATCTAGCTGCTCTAATAGAAATTCACAGTCAAGCCATGAAATCAACAAGAGATAGATGGAATAAAGGAATTGAAGACATTTTGGCTAGTTTCAAAACATTTTTGGATAAGTACCAACTGAGCCTACCAATCCCAAGCCATAAGTGCCAAAAAAAAGTGGGAAATATCTTCATGACATAAATTAAGGGGAAAATCTACATATGACAGGAACAAGGAGTCAATAAAGGGGGAAATATCTAATATATAGAAAGGAAAGATAAAAAATAGAATTATTAGATGAGTTAGAATCAAATTTTATAGACATGTCTATTGTGTAGCAGAGATACATTTTTGAAGACCAAATCACAGTCTTAGGGGGAGAACTTCTTTTGTAATTTTCTATTGATTGTCAAGTCATGACAAAGTGTTTTTTTCCACAAATGACAAAGGGGTAGATTGTTGATCTATAAGCCCAAGTTTCATGTTAGTGTCTAACATTTATTCATTTCCAAGGTAGTCTTAGTTAGTCATCATTACAACTGAGCCATCTAGAGAAGGTTGAGCTATAAAGGACTTGTCCATACTTCATCATATGCCAAACAAGTCAAAGATTTTTTGAGCACCCCATTAGAGACCAAGAAAGAATACATGATAATTAAAACAATGAAGACCAAGAAAATAAAAGGTTAATCAATGATTGGTTAATTTAGTATAGGTTGAACCTATAGAAATTGAGTGAAAGCATGAATGTAGTTATGACCAAGCATCAAAACATTCAAGTGCCAAGTAAACCAATTTTGACATATGAGTTTGTAATGGCACAAAAATTTATACAAATCATTTTAGTTGACTTATATATGACATTTAAAGATTGTAGAGATAGTTAAGGATAAGATTACACATTTTTTCAGAAGACATTAATCCCAAGAAAAGAAGATTAACCAATAAGAAAATCAAAAGGGTAAAATGACAAAAGGATGAAATATGGATCGTTGATTAAGATATGAAAAGTCTTCCTAATTATTTATTTAAGAATGGATCTAATCCTAAAAGATGTATGCAAATGGAATATTGATTGGAAGTGAATGTGAATGAGTGAACAAGCTTAGAATAGAGAAAGGAAGGCTAACTTAGATAGGAGATCAAACAAAGAAACCTAATAGTGAAGGAAAAAAAAAAGTATATCAAATAAGGAGATGTATTTGAGATATTGAAGAGAGGAGATCCATAAATATCTTGTAGATAAAATCAAAGGATTAGGTACTGAATCAGTTTTGATAGATTGAGTCAGCACAAATATATTAAAAGAGTTGTGTAGACACCTAAATTTATCCAAAACCTGTTCCTAGCCAATTAAATAAATATTCATTATTTATTTAATTCCCCTACCTTAATTAAATAAATTTTACATTTATTTAATAACGTTTGCATTACCTTGATTTAAATAAACTAAGAATTATTTAAATCCTAACCAATTCCCACTTGCATCTAACCCCTTTCACTTTAATTAAGTATGTCATTTACTTAATTAATTCCTTGCCTAATCCCACTAGGAATTAAATATTGCATTTAATCCTATTTGAGCACATGGATCCTACTTTTAACTCTCACCTAATCTCACTAGCCTACCTAACCCATCATGCTAAACCTACCCAGTTCCTTAATCATGCTTTCTTTTTCTAATCATCCTAGCTAATCACCTCTTAATCCTAAGTGTGTTCTCACACATGTGTGAGAGATGTTCACACTTTTCTCATCCCTCATATCTTGCATGCCTCTTGCATACTTGTCCTCTTGCATGAGAATCGAGTTGTCTCACACATGTGTGAGAAGCCATGCTTCTCACACCTCATTGATCATGCCACTTTCAAAGTTGTCTCACACATGTGTGAGAAGCCATGCCTCTTACACCTATCATTGACATGTCACCATCAAAGGTTGCTCACACATGTGTGAGCATATTGCCCCCAAGAATGGTCAAAACCCTAATCCATGTGGAGTCTATTTGGCCTCCACCTCATGGACACCTCATTGATTTTGAGAGATCCTAGCCATCCATCTTGCATTCAAACTTGGCCATCCATTTTCCTATAAAAGGAGAGCCCTCTCCTCATTTCCACATCTACTATCTACCTCATTGTTATGCTATAGGAATAGTGAGCAACCACATCCCACAACAATGAAATCATCTACACTTGATGATTTCATGAGGTTTACATTAGTAGTTTGAGTCATTGTAATTTCATGTTTTCTTTGTGTTACATGTCTTCTTTCATATTTTGAGATTTTGCATGATAATGTAGGAATGTGCATTAGTTGCTTAATGTGTTTTTCTTTAGTTACATTTTTATGCAACACATTTTGGCATGCCCAGTGGGACCCACGTCCCTGGTTTTATTTCAAAATTTTGCAAATAACTTTGGTTCAGTCATAAAATATCGCATTTTCATCTCCGTAGGTCGTAGTGTCATCTGCATTTATTGTCTGGGCAGATTAGCATCTCCGTAAACTAGCGTCTGCACAGATCAGCATCTCCGCAGACCAGCGTCTGCGCATACTAGCCTCTCTGAGTGTCATCTCTATGAACTAGCGTCTACGTGTGTCATCTTCGCATACTAGCATCTTCGTCGATTACCCACTTAAACCATTCTGTCGTCTGTGACTGTATATTGTCGTCTTCACAAAACTTAGTCTGTCGTCTGTGTTTTGGCAACGTGTCTTCGAAGTCTATATTGTCATCTTCGCATTCTGGCATCTGCGTGCTTTGTCATCTTTGCGTTCTGTCATCTGTGCTTTTTTGACGACCTATTCTGTCATCTCCATTTTTTGGCAACCTTCTATTGTGTCATCTGCGCTATTCTATTTTCTGCGCATTCTGTGGTTCTGTATGAATTAGGTCATTCTGAGCATATTTATGTATAGAAAAATAACAAAAAAAGTTAAAATAAAATTTTCCCATAGTTAGCCTTCATTTTTGAGATTTTGTTGAAGCTAATTAACTTGTTTATTGCAGCATTGTAGATGAGAGCATTTTAAACACCTAACCATATTTTCTTGCAGGTTTTTCTTAATATTTATTACTCTTGAAAATTAAGCTTGAAAGACTTAAAAAACAAAAAAAACAATAGTGATTTTCATCACTAAGGAAATTTGTAGTGATTTTTATCACTTGGACTCAAAAGTTAATGAACTTGTATGACTTAATCACTTTCATTTGAATGGATGAATCTTGGCATAGAAAACATTTGGACTTGGTGTTTAAAATTGACATGCATGTTTAGGGTAGCAAACATTTGGATTTGGTGCATAAAAAGAACTCACACTATCTTGAATGCATTAAGGGACAATTTACATGTATACCTAGGCTAGATCACATTTGGATTTGGTGCTTAAAAATGAAGTCACACACTCTTGAATGCCCTAAAGTAAATTGATTTTATTTTTAGCATCTTTCATTTTCAACAATTTTGCTTAGGCACTTGCTCAATTTACTTTCTTGTTGACGAATCTGCATTTTCATTTACATTGGCGCTATTTCAAATTAGAAAGAACATTGTATGCTTTAAACACGTGTGTCTTCAAGTAGATTACATAACCTAAAATTTCATTAAAAATGAATGCATGTCTTTTTTGAACCCCAAGGCCACTTACGTATACTCTCCCCTCACACCTTCAGGTGATCTTGGGTGCACAAGAAATAAGTGGTCTTGTTTTTCTTTTTTTTTTAGGAGGCCTGCTTGGGGATTTCATCACCCCTTGGGATGACCTCAACTCTAGTGTTCTGGTGGAGTATAAAAATTGGGAGGTGAATCGAAAGACACCTCTCTTGGAAGAAAAATATTGTCACTCTTGGCTAAGCCCCAAAGAACTTTATACCTTTGGGAAGTGAAGGAGGAGATTTGGGTTACCGTCTCCCCCTGGCTGTATGGTAGTATTTTCTTTCATCTACAGATTTGGGTCTCACGTACCTTGTGTATATCGAGGACACCCTTTAGTTGATCCTTGTACATCCTAGTCAAGACCTTATAGGATTGTTGGTGTGTTTGACATTCCTGAGTGTTTGAAATACACTTGCCTTGTACATATTTCATTGTATATATTTTGCATCTTAAAACATAAAAAATCCAAAAAAAATCATAAAACTTCAAAAATCCAAAAAAACCTAAAATAATTTTGAAAACAACAAAAACAAGCCTTGGTTTAAGACCTCTTAGTCAAGTTTTCCACATCACTTCCATGTCACTTCTTCTTTCCATCACATTCATCACCCTCATACATCTTTGGTCTTCATCATTCACAACATTCATTGACGTCTTCATCATCTTTATTTGTCCACATCAAATCCTTATCATTCAATCTAATTCCTAATCTTCATTCTAGACATGTTTCATCATCATCTAGATCCAATTTCCTCCACCAATCTCATAATGTATTCTTAATTCAATCCTCTACATCATCATTCTTCTAATTCAATCCCTTGTCAAATTCATGCATTTCTAATAAATTTCTAATTCAATCCATTTACATAATCCATCTTTCTAATTTCATTCAATTCTTCTTCTAATTCAACTTTGCATCACATCTTCCACTTTGGACATAGGAGCATTTTCATAAACATTGGACTTTAATTCAAATCCAATATTCACTTGTTCACAATATCATAGGGTTTTTATCAAATCAAAATCAAACCCTAATCCAATTCAATCACATCATATAAAATCAAATCAAATCAATATCAAATTCAATCAAATCCAATATCAAATCAAATTCAATCCAATCCAATAAAATTTAATCAAATCAATATCAAGTCAAATCTAATTCAAATCAAGTCCACACAAAGTCCAAACTTGCTCCTAGTCCTAAGTTCATATTTCCTTCATCAAATCTTTCATCATTCTTCATCTAACATCTATGGATCCGAGTTGGCTTAATCAAATGGTTGATGATCTTCAAAGATAATATGGAGTTATACCTCCTGTTCAACCAACATATCAAATCTATTTTCAACACTTCATATCCAACTCTCATCCATCTCATGTTCATTATTCCTCTACATTTGACAAGGGAAATCCACTTCCTTACCCTTCAACTATATACAATTCCATTCATATCCCACACACTTCCTCCAACACAAATGCCCTTGCCATGGAAATGGAACAATTAAAGAATTATCTATTGGCAAGCCAATAGCAAGAGGCCACCTTCCATGCCATGTGTCCTCTTCCCCCATGTTTCAAAGATCCTAGTCCTCATGTCACATCCAACCCCAACCCTCCATGCAATCCCCCACCCATAGTTCCACCTTCCCACAATCCTAATCCTCCAAAAACCTCATCCCCACCTCGTAAGGGTTTTTTCACATCACTCTTGGCTAAGTGTAAAATACAAAATGAAGAGAGCCAATCACCCAAAGTGATACCCCCGATTCCATCTCATGACCTTCCTCCAAAGCATGACACTATAGATGCCTTTTCTCCTCTAGATCCGAGCATTTTTCCATCCCATCCTTCCCCTATCCCTCAAGATCCATTTATCCCCCCTAGTCTATCTCATGATTCCCTTCCTAATCAAGATCAAGACATTCCATGTTCCACCAATTCTTCTCCATCTCAAGAGTTAGCCTCCATAGATCCTTCCCTTCATGAAGAAGTTCCTTCCACTCCATCCACTAGCTCTCCTCCATGTCAAGATCAAATCATGACATCTCATGATTCCATTCCCTCCACTCCATTCAATGATCCTATTCCATCTCATGATCCACTCATTCCACTCCATGATCCTCTTTCAAGTCAAGATCAAAGCACCCTTGCATTCGCCTTTCATGATCCCACTCCGTCTCAAAATCCTACTATCCCTAATAATCCCCCTTGTAATCCTAATCCTCCACATGATCTTATCATACCTATCCAATCCACTCATGAACCCCATACACCTGGACTCACATCTTGTCTTGAAAATGATAAGTATCCCATTGCAGAAATAATATCTCAAGATGTTGGTACACCTTCGACAATTCCTCCATCCAAACCTAAAGCTTCCCATCATTCATCTTCCAAATCCATTCTAGGTCCTTATCTTCCATTCATTCTAGGTCCTTATGTTACACATTCAAACCCTTCATCCCTTCCATCCATTTTGGGCCCTTACGTAAATCTATCCACCATATCCATATTTTCTACTTCATCCCCTCATAGTCCTACTAAGGATCAACACAGGCACACATCCTTGAATTCCTTCCAACATTCCTCATCCATATGCTCTCCATCTCATTTACCTTCATACACCCATACCATAGGCCATGAATGCACATTAGATGCTAAAGAAAAAGAAAATAAAGCCAAAAATCCACAAAAGCCCAAGGATCAACATGTCCCCTCTAAACAACATGTTCAAGAAAAGAAAAATCTGATCCAAAGCAAAATCAAAAGGCCACAAAGGCTGAAAATAAAAAATGCAAAAATTATGTGGATTCCAAAGCTACTTAATGTAGCAATGAATCTCAAAGAAAGATTCACAATGACATCCAATTTTTCTAATCCAAAGGCTTCCCTCATTCCTAAACCATCTGAGCTTCCATTTTCTAAATCTGTTTTGGGTCCTTATATACCCAAATCCACCATCCTTAATCCATCATCTCCTTCATCCATTTTGGGTGCCTATATCCCAAAATCCAAACTTACATATCCTCCACAATTTTCTCCTTTCCATCACCCTTCAAGGTAGGGTATAATTTAGTGGCTAATATTCGTAAATTGGCTAATTTTAGAATTTTTTGGCTAGTATTTTGGCTAATAATTTAAGATTTGATACAACTTAAATCGCCATAGTTTTATAAAATTCAATTCTAGAATATTTAAAATTGCTCAATAATTTATTTTATTGAAAAATTTAAACTCAAATATTCGTTACATGAATATATTTGAGTAACCTAAATATAATATATTATTGGAGAAATTAAATTGAACTGACAATAATTATCATAATTATTAGTTAATTTAGGGATATATCACCAATATTTATTATTCACTATTGATTTAAAGTATATGTAATGATTCTCATAACATTCCACAAGGTAAAAAAATGTTCAATTTTGATTTGTAATATTCCATGGTGATTAATGAACTTCCTATTATTATTGAGATTCGTCAATATTTTATACAAAAAAAAATTATGATTCAAAAATAGTCGCCAAAATTAATCATATTTAGAATAAAAAATTGAGAGTTTCGCCAATATAAATAAATTTTTTTTTTCAAAATAATGAAATATTTGCCAATATTTTATATCTTTTTTTGGAGGTGGCTTTCTTAAAGTTTACCCTACTTCAAGGTGTGTGCCAATGAAGATCTTTCCACTTCCTTCACAAGCCTTCCAACCTAGCATCCATCAACCATATCTTCCTCCCACCCACTCCACCCCCTTAATCCAAACTTTTTCATAAGTCATTTTTCTTCCATTCACTATCCTACCAACATCTATGAGAACATAATACAAATTCCTTGAAAATAAAAAAGAAAAAAGGAAAAGGTATCAAGGGATACCATCCACGTATATAGATGCTTGAGTCCTCCCTTCATTTTCCTATCATGTATCCATAGTCTTCCACGTCCACTTACCCATCCATTCACTTTTCCTCTTCCACTTGCACTCTACACTGGGGGCAAGCTCTACCCATACCATTTTCCCTTACATAACTTCCATGCTTCCATCCACCGTTCATTATCCTTTTCTATCTTTGATCTTGACTTTCATTCTCCTTCCATCCATCCACATGCACTTTCCATATCCCTTGCGGATTATCCATACATTGTCCTACATCCTACATATTTCCATCCACTTTCACATCTTTGATCTTGACATATTCTCCATATCTTGCATTCCATAGTCCTGGTCATGTGCATCTCTTTTCCATCCATAATCCTACATACTTCCATCCCCTTTTCATATGTCCTTGATCTTGGTTATCCCATACCTTTCCTCCCCTTCATATCCCACATGTCATCCATACTCTTCATATCATTATCCCTTTTTCATACCCTCCCTCCCATATCCATTATTCATTCCACTTTCATGCACATGCTTGTGATCACTATTAGAGGCACAATACCATAAATGTTTATAGAGGCACAATATCGTGAGCACATGCCTTCTCTTCCTCCATACGCTATCCTTCGCACCATATCTCATTCCATTTTAATGCATCCTTTCCCACCATACTTCCTTCCATTTTCATACATTTGGTATGGAGCATTTGGACTCCTTTGAAACATGGTCCTTGTTCTGCATTTTCTTACACCATATTATTTGGCCCCTCATATCCTTTCACCCTTCCTGTCATCCACCAAAATCACGTTGCTTTTCCTCCATTTATCCTACCTTGACCCTCCCTTGTCATTGGTTCCATTCTATTCATTCTATCTCACATTCATTCAATCCATTCATTTTATCCACTCTCTCACACATTCCTCTAATCAATTCATTTCTATCCATTCTATCCCACATTCATTCATATCACATTCAATCTAATTCTTTTAATCACTTCAATCAACTTCATTTATCCTCTATTTCAATCAATTTTCAATTCTTCTAATTCTT
The DNA here is from genome assembly GCA_028749045.1 of Cupressus sempervirens. Lineage (NCBI taxonomy): Eukaryota > Viridiplantae > Streptophyta > Pinopsida > Cupressales > Cupressaceae > Cupressus > Cupressus sempervirens. Next base: position 410,030,699 of record CM053790.1, read on the forward strand.
TCACATCAAATCTATTCTACTCTTATCATTCTTCATCCTATCAACATCATTCTTCCAATCTCATCCACATTCATTCTTCTATCCACCATAAAATCAAAAAAAATAAATAAATATATATATATATATCAATCACTGTGCAATCAATACTAATTCAATCAATCTAATCTTGTAGTCTTGTACATCAATCCTTAATTGATTCATCAATTTGACCCGATCAGCTGATCATCCATTAATCATATTCAAACATCATTATCATGGGATGAATCCTTCCCAATCCTTGGATGTGCATTACACTTAGCATTAGCTTTGCCATCCTTAATCAATCATCATTAATCAATCCATTAATGGGTTTTCAGCTTGAGTAGGGGCAAAATGTTGGTTTACTTTGGGTTTTTCGTGCATGATTGCTTGTTACTTGTCTGTATTAGTACTTTTTGCATTTATCATGGTCTTTGCATCCTATTGTCCTAGGAATCATGGTCTTCCATATCATGGTTTCATAAGACATATGGTTTTATTAGACCCCTTTTTCACATACTAGACACATTGTCATCTTGGTTCCTCATACCTTGGTGCATAGTGTCGAATACAATATCAAACTTAGGTTGTTCACACCATTGCAGCATAACTCCCTTCATCTTTCTATCCATTTTGATAGAACATCCATGTTCTCCTAACCCACATGTCCTCTCGAGGGGGCATACCCTTCCACCCTCGTCATCCTTCCTCATCCTTCCATAACTGGGGCATCATGCTACTAGTCTTATCCTTTCAGCCACTATATTTTATTATTCTTTGATATAACATTACTAATTCTATATCAAAGAGGGGCAAAATGTAGACACCTAAATTTTTCCAAAACTCGTTCCTAGCCAATTAAATAAATATTCATTATTTATTTAATTCCCCTACCTTAATTAAATAAATTTTACATTTATTTAATTACGTTTGCATTACCTTAATTTAAATAAACTAAAGTTTATTTAAATCCTAACCAATTCCCACTTGCATCTAACCCCTTTCACTTTAATTAAGTATGTCATTTACTTAATTAATTCCTTGCCTAATCCCACTAGGAATTAAATATTGCATTTAATCCTATTTGAGCACATGGCTCCTACTTTTAACCCTCACCTAACCTCACTAGCCTACCTAACCCATCATGCTAAACCTACTCACTTCCTTAATCATGCTTTCTTTTTCTAATCATTCTAGCTAATCAACTCTTAATCCTAAGTGTGTTCTCACACATGTGTGAGGAATCCTCACACATGTGTGAGAGATTTTCACACTTTTCTCATCCCTCATATCTTGCATGCCTCTTACACACTTGTCCTCTTGCATGAGAATCAAGTTGTCTCACACATGTGTGAGAAGCCATGGTTCTCACACCTCATTGATCATGTCACTTTCAAAGTTGTCTCACACATGTGTGAGAAGCCATGCCTCTTACACCTGTCATTGACATGTCACCATCAAAGGTTGCTCACACATGTGTGAGCATATTGCCCCCTTTGAATGGTCAAAACCCTAATCCATGTGGAGTCTACTTGGCCTCCACTTTATGGACACCTCATTGATTTTGAGAGATCCTAGCCATCCGTCTTGCATTCAGTCTTGGCCATCCATTTTCCTATAAAAGGAGAGCCCTCTCCTCATTTCCACATCTACTATCTACCTCATTGTTATGCTACAGGAATAGTGAGCAACCACATCCCACAAAAATGAAATCATCTACACTTGATGATTTCATGAGGTTTGCATTAGTAGTTTGAGTCATTGTAATTTCATGTTGTCTTTGTGTTACATGTCTTCTTTCATATTTTGAGGTTTTGCATGATAATGTAGGAATGTGCATTAGTTGCTTAATGTGTTTTCCTTTAGTTACATTTTTATGCAACACAAGTTGTTTTAATAGACCTTGTTTAAATATCCTAATAGAGTCCTTATGTTATTGCAAGTGTAAAATCCTTTAATCAAGGTAAGACTGAACATTATTATAAATATTTTAATAAAGAAGACCACTCACATGGTAGATCATTAGAAGTGATCAAATTGTAGCCCTAACAAGTGAACTTTATTGTTGCAGCAATAAAGATTTATGGGTTTCATCCCCACTCTATTCTACCTTCATCTTGAAGTCTTTTTAGGTTATCAAAATTTTTATGATATGTGTTTATGTTTTCATCGACATTATGCTTAGATATATTTCATTTCAGCATTATAATTTTATGATTATATGGTTTGAGATCAAAGATATGAGATGGATTAGGAGTGAATACAACTAAATTTTGTTTTAATAGTGAAAATTTTTATAGATCCTAATTCACACACCCTCACCTCCCCCCCCATATGTTGTTTCCAAATAAGACTTTGAACAATTTTTATTAGAGCTTAGTTCTCTTGAAAGAAGTCTAGCAGCTTGAGAGTACATATCTTAGAAACAAAAGAATGAAAATTGGGATAAATCATTGAGAACTAGATGATTGAAATCTAGATCATACTGCAACAAATTAAAGGGTCAAAAGAAGAGTTAAGGAAATCCTTTAAAAAAAAGGAAAAATATTTCCATTTAGCAATATGACACACTATATAAGGAAGTTGATATCAAATAATTTCTTAATAATGGAAATACTAGTGACAATGATGCAACAATAGAAAATATATTGGAGAAGAACAACATTCTAAGTAAGGAAGTTAGAGACCTTAAAAAATAACATGAAATTCAATTAGTAATACTATGTGAAGTGACTTAACAAAAGAAGAAAGTTGAAGAAGATAAGATCATGGCTGAAGAAGACAAAAGAAATAAGGCTACCAAACTTGTAGAAGAATCATTTGATGTGCAAAAGCTTACAAATACTCAGTTGGACATGATGAATCTATTTTTACTTACAAATTAGGAGTTGAATAGAAAATAAATGGAGATTAAAAATTTGAGATCACAAAGTGACCAACTAAGGAATGAGTTGAGATCCAAGAAAGAATTTCTAGAAGGAATGAACAAACCAAGTGAAGCTACTAGATACTTTGAAGAATTGATGAGATCACCAAGGTCATTTAGTGATACTTCTATTCTAGGACATACAAAGCACTCTTCATCTACTAAGGAAGGAGAGTCATCAAAGAGTGGAGAGAAAAAATGCAAAATCCAATGGAAAACCTACTTGTCACCATTGTGGTAAACTTGGACATACAACCAACATTTGTAGAAGCAATAATGGTTTACAAACCAAAAAACCTAAGTTTACTAGTAATTATTTTAATTGCAAGAAACAAGGACACCAAGCACATGCATATAGGTCAAAGAAAAGTGATTCACCTAGTACACTTGGATTTGAAGGACATTGTTACAACTATTAGAAATATGGACATAGAGCTCAAGAATGTAGATCCAAAAAAAAATCCAACGAGACATCTAAAGGGAAAACACAAGCACCTCAAGAAGGTAACTCTTACAATTGGGGTTACAAAACATGGTATGATTTCCATTATTGTGGAGTATGGACACATTCTAGAGAATTCCATCAAGACACATTTTAGATGAAATTACAAGAAATGGTTGAATGAAAACCTAATTTATTTCATTTGTCTCAAAGTTGGACATATTAGTAAGAACTAAAAGAGGTAGTAGAAGATGGAACAAATGGATCAAGAAATATTGAGATGATGCAGAGAGGGATGAATAACTAAGACCAAAGGCACATTTAGCTATCCAAAACACCATGCAAGAGTTAACATAGCAGAAACACAATACACAAAATAATAATCAAAGGAGGAAGATGAGAAAACACTTATTGATTCATCAAATAATCAACATACATGCCCAATTGTAAGGCCTTCTAGGTTATGGCCAAATACAAATATATTCAAGATCAAAGATCCAACATCAAATTTGCAGCTCTAGATACATATGCAAAAAAATTTCCAAACTTTCACGTTCTACTCCTAAATCCCTCAAAAAAATTCCTTAATTCTAAGCTTAGACATTCTCTGTATACTTGCCAAAATGACTTATAAATCATTCTAGAACATTAAATAAGAGGAAGGCCAACCCAACAATGGTCTGGACACATCCCAAGAAAAAATCTTAACATAAATGTTGTGATCAAAATAAATCCTACAAGTCAGCTCATAGAAATCACATCCAAATGCTAACACTCGACATAAAGAGGAAAACTTGGCACATGAAGGGTCACCTAGCATACACTAGGTAACTCAGCACATGAAGAGTCACTTGGCATACACTAGATAACTCAGCACATGAAGGAACACTCAGTCAACACTATATTTCTAAAGTAACTCGACATCCACTAGAGCTAAAGTAACTTGAAATCCATTACAGCTACAGTAACTCAGAATCCATTAGAGCTACAATAAATTGGCATCCATTAGCGCTATAGTAACTTAGCATCCACTAGAGCTATGGTAACTCAACATCCATTAGAGCTATAGTAAATTGGCATCCATTAGAGCTATAGTAACTTGGCATCCATTAGAGCTACAATAACTTGGCATCAACATATAGAATGACCAAAATTGAATAGGATAACAAGAAAACCCAAGATGCTCTTGCATTAGACAACTAGGGTTAAAAGAAATGATTATCTTGAATCATTGAGATGTCACAATCTAAGTTGAACTAACTCAAATTGAAGAATCCATGAAGCATCTTTAGTAGGCCTGTTCTTACACTTCACCAAATATTCATAGTAATCTTTTCCTCTTGTGCTCTTGCCAACTCTCTAATCCAATATCTGTTCAACTTCTTCAATCTACTTCTTAGAATAATCTTTTGATATAACAACTTCATCATCTAATTCATGATACTTATAGAAATCAACAATATTGAATGTAGGAGATATATCCATGTCATCAAGTAACTCAACTTCATAAGCATTACCACTATCAATTTTTTTCAAGATCTTACAAGGTCCAAATTTCTTCATCTTCATCTTACTATATGTTCCAACATGAAATCTTCCTTTCTTTAAATGAACCATCACCTCATCACTAACTTCAAAATCATAATGTCTTCTAGACTTGTCAACATTCTCCTTATACTTCTGATTACTTTGTTCCAACCTCAACTTCACTTCCTTATGCAAAGGCTCCATAAAATCAACAAATTCTTCTCCAACACTTCTCTTTTCTTCACCAGCAACATCTCTTAGATCTAATATATCTCTAGGCTATATTCTAGTAACAATCTCAAAAGGTGTTTTCTATGTACTCCTATTCATAGAATTATTATATGCAAACTCAACTTGTGCCAACACTACTTTCTAATTACTTGGCTTATCTCCAACTAAAAATCTCAACAAATTGCCCAAGCTTTTATTCACAACCTCTATCTATCCATTTATCTGTGGATGGAATGTAGAACTAAACTTCAACTCAGTACCCATCTTCTTCCAAAAAGTCTTCCAAAAAAACCAACAAACTTACTATCTTTGCTAAAAATAATACTTCTTGGTAATCCATGAAATCTCACAATCTCTTTAAAGAAAAGTTGAACAACATGCTCAGCATCTAATGTCTTCTTACATGGTATGAAATGAGCCATCTTAAAAAATTTGTCCACTACAACAAATATGGAATATATCCCTTCACTATCTTAGATAATCCAAGAACAAAATCCATACTGATGTCACTCTAAGGTTTCTTTAGAACAGTAATAAGTGTATACAAACAAATATTTTGACTCACTCCTTTTTCAATTTAATAGACTCCACAACTCATTAGAAATTTTTGAACATCCTTATACATTTGTGGCCAATAATACTTCTCTTTCAAAAAACTCAATGTCTTATCAATTCCAAAATGTCCAGCCAATCTACCACTATGCTTTTTCTTAATCAGATTCAACCTCATAGAAATTCTAGGAATACACAACTGAATACCTTTGAACAACATACCTTCTTTAATGAAATATTCATCATACTTACTTATGTGATCTATTAAATTGGATTCTCTACACTCTCTCCATGCCTTAGAAAAATTAGGATCAACATCATACAACTCTTTCATTTCATCAAAACCAAGAACTTCAACCTTCATTTCAATCAACAAAGAATGTCTTCTACTCAATGCATTAGCAACTCTATAGTAACTCCACTCTTATTCTTAGTAACAAATGTGAAACTCTGCAAGTACTCAACCCAACTCATATGTCTCTGATTCAATTTATGTTGACTTCCCAAGTATTGTAAAGCTTTATGATTAGTATACAACACAAACTCCTTAGGAATCAAATAATGTCTCCACTTCTTCAAGGCTTGAATAGTAGCATAAAAATCTTGATCATACACATAATATTTCCTTTTAGCATCATTCAACTTCTCACTAAAGAAAGCAATAGGTTTACCTTTTGGGCTCAATATAACTCCTATTGTACTACCACTTGCATCACATTCAACTTGTGATGAGGACATGACCCAAGAACCGAATGGAACCAACAAAAAGGGAAATTTTATTAACTAAGAAAATAAGCTAGTAAAAATAGTACAGAGAAAATAAACTTTAGAACATGCCCTAAGGGCTTACAATAGCATAAATCTGGAGAATATTTCTCCTTTTAGCACCTCCTCTCAAACTCCACTCTGAACTGCCTTTTACAATGCCAAAAATCTCCTTAAATAGACATCGGAGGGTTAAGGACTAGGAGTAAATTCTAGAAAGTGCTAGTAGGCATCCATTGACAAAATAGAAGGTTCTGGAAGCTGCGTTAGAAGTCGGTGCAAATCTAGAAGAATCCAGAAACAGTAACCGAACTTTCGGGAGGCATAACTTTTGAACCGTAGCTCCAATTGATGAACCGTTTACATTTTCAGAAAGCTCTTGAAGCGCTCTATAGCCCTATGGAGGAGATTCACTCATCCCCAATTTTTTGACCCTTTTCAAGGTCATTTAATGCCCCAAACGTGACTTTGAAGCATTCTTAGGAGGTCTCCAAAACTTGAAAAATTGCAATAACTTTCAAACCATGGGGCCTATTGACCTGATTCTTTTTTTGGAATGCTCTAAATCATGATTACATTCATCTGGCCAATTCACACCTTCTAGTTTATCAAAATGATGGCCCAAATACATGCTCCTATTTTTTCAAGATTTTCAAACGCACTGATAGTTGAACTATGAGAGTTGGAACCTTTATTTGAGCCAAATGGGTATCCAAAAATTTAAAGACATGAAACAGAAACTAAGTCTAAGTACATTTTTTTGGGTGACACAAGATTGCCCTTATACCTCGGATGCTCCTGCATCAGACACCCAGGGTAGATTGAAAAGTGACCCTGTCACTTTATGGATGGTAGAGGAAATCCCAAATGGGAAACCTTAGCTGCTGAAATCCAAGTTGAGTCCTCAATTGGTCATCCTTTGCATTTGACCAAATACTCTTCATACTACCTATTTCTGGTACTCCTACCTACACGATGATCTAGAATGTCTTCTATCTCCTCCTTCTTAGAAGCAAGAATTGGACATGGCTCTAACACCAGCTCCTCATCTGCACCATCATCATGATACTCTGTTAAATTTGCAATGTTGAAAATGGGAGAAATCTGAATATCATCTGGCAACTCCACTTCATATGCATTTCCTGAGTCATGTTTTTTCAAAATTTTGCAGGGGCCAAATTTCTTCATTTTCAACTTGTTGTAAGTACCGGCTGGAAATCTTTCTTTTTGTAAGTGTACCATGACTAAATGTCCTACTTGGAATTCCTTATGTCTTCTCCTTTGATCAGCCCTAGCTTTATACTCTTGATTCATCTTGGTTATGTGTGCTTGAACCTCCTCATGTAGAAGCTTGATATGTTCAGAAAATTCCTCAGCTTCAACACTTTTCCTCTCCCCTTGTTCTATCTTCCTCAGCTCTGGTGTAGTCCTTGGGCTATTCCCATACACAATTTGGAATGGTGATTTTCCAGTGCTCCTATTTACAGAGTTATTATAAGAAAACTTTTCCTGTGGTAGAATCAAATCCCATCCCTTGGGCTTATCCCCAACTAAACATCTTAGCAAATTTCCTAAACTTCTGTTTACCACTTCTGTTTGACCATCAGTCTATGGGTGATGTGTGGAACTAAATTTTAGGTCTGTTCTCAACTTCTTCCACAATGTCCTCCATAAATACCCCACAAATTTAGTATCTCTATCAGAAACTATACTCCTTGGAAGACCATGTAGTCTTACGACCTCTTTGAAAAAAAAGTCTGCAATATGGACAACATCATGAGTTTTGTGGCATGGAATGAAATGTGCCATTTTGGAGAACCTATCAACCACCACGAATATTGAGTCATTACCCCTTTGTGTCCTTGGCAATCCAAGAACAAAATCCATACTTATGTCCTCCCATGGCCTTGATGGAACAGGCAATGGCTAATATAGGCCAGTATTTTGACTAAACCCCTTGGCAACTTGACAAACCTGGCAACTCTGTACAAACTTCTTCACATCCTGTGTAATTTGAGGCCAAAAATAATGTTTTCTAAGAATGGCAATGGTCTTATCCCAACCAAAATGTCCTGCCATCCCTCCACTGTGTTTCTTCTTAATCAAATTTTCCCTCATGGAACTCCTTGGAATGCACAATTGACTACCTTTGAACAACATGCCATCCTGAATCAAATAGTCTAACCACTTGGTTCTATCTATAGTAACAGGTTCTTTACAAGCTTTCCATGCTTCAGCAAAATTAGGATCCTTAGGGTACAAATTCTTGAGTTCATCAAACCCAACTACTTCAACCTGCATTACTGTAAGCAGTGACCGTCTCCTACTTAGTGCATCTACAACCCTGTTAGATTTTCCAATTCTATGATTTAACACAAATGTATAACTCTGCAAGAATTCTACCCACTTCATATGCCTCTAATTCAATTTACCTTGGCTATTTAGGTACTGTAATGCCTGATGATCAGTATACAAAACAAATTCCTTTGGCAATAAATAGTGCCTCCATTTCTTTAAGGCCTGAACTATTGCATAGAACTCTTGATCATAAATAGAATACTTCTTCTTTGCATCATTCAATTTCTCACTAAAATATGCAATAGGCTTACCTTCTTGGCTTAATACAGCCCCAATAGCACTGCCACTAGCATCACAATCCACCTGGAACACTTTTCTAAAATCTGGAAGTGCCAACACAGGCTATTCTGTCACCTTCTTCTTCAACAATTCAAAACTTCTCGCAGCTGTTGTAGTCCATTTGAACTCTTTTCTATCCCCTCTTATTATATCAGTTAGGGATGCACATATGCCACTGAAATTATTAATAAAATTCCTATAAAAACTAACCAGACCATGAAATGATCTTACCTCAGTAGCAGTCCTTGGAGTAGGCCATTCCAAGATGGCTTTTACCTTCTCTGGATCCATTTTGAGACCTTCAGGTGATATAACAAACCCCAAATAGACTAACTCCCTTTTTGCAAAGACACACTTCTTTAGATTAATTAACAGTTTCTCTTCCCTTAGCCTTTCAAGGACACTACGAATATACAGTAAATGTTCTTCCAAAGTCTTGCTGAAAATTAAAATATCATCCAAATAAACAATAACAAATTTTCCCAAGAACTTCTTAAGTACCTCATTCATGAGCCGCATGAAGGTGCTTGGGGAGTTCATCAATCCAAAGGGCATGAATAACCACTCATAAAGACCCTCCTTGGTCTTGAAGGCTATTTTCCACTCATCTCCTTCTCGAATCTGTATCTGATGATAGCCACTCTTTAGATCTATCTTTGTGAAGTACTGAGCTCCACTCAAGCAGTCGATAAGATCATCCCTCCTTGGAAAAGGAAACTAGTACTTGATGGTTATCCTATTTATAGCTCGAGAATCTATACACATCCTCCACTCACCATCCTTCTTTGGTGTGAGTACTGCAGGTACTGCACATGGACTCAGGCTCTCTCGAATCAAGCCCTTCCTCAATAGCTCCTGAACCTATCTATTTAGCTCCTCTATTTCAGTAGGAATCATCATGTGAGTAGTGTTGTTAGGCAAACTAGCTCCTGGAATCAGATCTATTTGATGACTGATTTGCCTTACTGGTGGCAATCCATTTGGAACATTATCAGAGATAATATCTCCAAATTCCCCTAGTAAATTTGAAACTTCAAATGGTATTTCACTACTACCTTCTTTATCTTTCCTAGGAATCAAAGCATAGCACATATGCTGATGTTTCATGCCATCTAAAAACTTCCTTCCATCAACAAGACAAATCCTAGCACTGCTACATACCTTTTCACCTTCCTTTTTCATGGGCTTCAATTTGTGGCAAATTCCATCCTTTGTCAGAGAGTATGTGTTTGCATGTCCATCATGCACTGCATGTCTATCAAACTTCCATGGTCTACCCAATAATAGATGGCAAACATCCATCAAAATAACATCACAAAGAACTTCATCATGGTAACTCCCAATTTTGAATTTTACTAAACATTGTTCACTTACCAGGACCTTATGATCATCTTTTACCCAAGAAATCTGATAGGGCTGGGGATGTTTCTCCCTCTTGAGCTTCAACTTAGAGACCATCTCTTCTGATACCAAGTTATCAGTGGTACCACCATCAATGATCACATCACAACATTTATCCTCACACTTGCATCTGGTACAGAACAAACTCCTCCGCTGTCCTAGTTCATTTTCACCACTTAGTAGGACTCTTTCATTTACCAAGGTCTCTCCTCTTTCTGCATCCTCTGAATGTGATGATTGTGCATCCTCATCCACATGAGCAACCCTAGCTTGGCCCTCAGTTCTCCTATCTGTCCTTCCTTGTCGTTGAGGGCATTCAAAGGCACGATGACCTTCTTCATTGCAATGGAAATAGGTACCACGAAAGCCTCCTCTTCCTTGTCCATGTCCTCTACCTCTTCCTCTTTGATTTCCAAAGTCTTGATCATGGGAGCGGTTGAAACCCTCATTCCTCTGGTTTCTGCTAGTACCCACATATTCATTTTTCTTTTGGGTTTCATTGTGGCCTCTAGATGATCTACCGCTTCTCATTCCTCCTTGATCGCGCCCTCTTTGTCTTCCTTCAAACCTTTTATTCAGCTTCTCTTCAACTCGTAGGGCAAACTAGTATGCCTCTTCAACGCTGGTCATTCTTACCAGACTTAATTCATCCTAGATGCTAGGTCGCAACCCACTGATATAACAAGAAACCTTCTTATTTGCTTCTGCATGCCCCACTCTAATCAAGAGTCGGTAAAACTCCTCTGTATATTCTTGGACTTATCTTCCTGCTTGCTTTAACCCATGCATCTTCTTAAACAGATCAAGCTCGTAGTCCACAGGAATGAACTGCTTCTTCAATTTGTCCACCATGCGATCCCATCTTGTGATCTTCTCCTTTCCTCTTCTAAGTCTTTCCAGTTGAACCTCTTGCCACCAAATTTTGGCATGGCCTTTCAATTTGGCCTTTGCAAACTTAACCCTATCTGGGTCCCTTATATCCTCATACTCAAAGTATTCTTCTAGTTCATTGATCCAATCGATCAACTCATCTGGCTTCAGATTTCTTGAAAATATACCCACTTCAATTGTAGGTCTTTTCCCAAACTTATTAATGGCCCTAAAAAGCCTTTCCTCTACAGGATTCAGAACTTCCCTGTCAACTTCCTCTTCTGGTCCCATTACTTCCTCTTCATTATCATCCTCACTATTGTCACCTGCGGCAACATTTGCTCCTCTATGAAGCTCCTCTTGCAATGCTTGTACCTGCCTCTAGAGGGCTCTAACCTCCTTGGGATCAATAGCTCTGGCCCTTCTTCCATGCTCTCTTCATGGAGGCATCTTCTAACTCGAACCCACAACCACACAGTCTTGGTGCAAACTGCCTCACAGTCGACACTCTGTCTACACACTCAGGAAAACCCGCTCTGATACCACTTGATGGGGACACGACCCAAGAATCGAATGGAACCAACAGAAAGGGAAATTGTATTAACTGAGAAAATAAGCTAGTAAAAATAGTATAGAGAAAATAAACTTCAGAACACGCCCTAAGGGCTTACAATAGCATAAATCTGGAGAATATTTCTCCTTTTAGCACCTCCTCTCAAACTCCACTCCGAACTGCCTTTTACAATGCCAAAAATCTCCTTAAATAGACCTCGGAGGGTTAAGGACTAGGAGTACATTCTAGAAAGTGCTATTAGGCATCCACCGATGAAATAGAAGGTTTCGAAAGCTATGTTAGAAGTCGGTGCAAATCTAGAAGAATCCAAAAACGGTAACCAAACTTTCGGGAGGCATAACTTTTGAACCGTAGCTCTGATTGACGAACCGTTTACATTTTTGGAAAGCTCTCAAAGCGCTCTATAGCCCTATGGAGGAGCTTAGCTTGTCCCCCATTTTTTGACCCTTTTCAAGGTAATTTAATGCTCCAAACCTGACTTTGAAGCATTCTTAGGAGGTCTCCAAAACCTGAAAAACTGCAATAACTTTCAAACCGTGGGGCCTATTGACCTGATTCTTTTTTTGGAATGCTCTAAATCATGATTAAATTCATTTGGCCAATTCACACCTTCTAGTTTACCGAAATGATGGCCCAAATAAATGCTCCTATTTTTTTGGGATTTTCAAATGCACTGATAGTTGAACTATCAGAGTTGGAACCTTTATTTGAGCCAAATGGGTATCCAAAAATGTAAAGACATGAAACAAAAACTAAGTCTAAGTACATTTTTTTGGGTGACACAGGATTGCCCTTATACCTCTGGATGCTCCTGCATCAACTTGAAATAACTTATTGAAATCAAGCAAAGGCAATACATGTAACTCAGCAATATTTTTTTTCAAAGTCTCAAAACACTAATCAACTCCATATGTCCATTTAAATTCCTTTTTACATCCTCTCATTGTCTTAGTCATAGCATTACAAACAAAACTAAAATTTCTTATGAACTTTTTCTAGAAACTAGCCAAACCATGAAATGATCTTACCTCATCCACATTCTTAGGTGTAGGTCATTACGGAAAAAATTTAACTTTCTTAGGATCCATCTTCAATCCATCAGCTAAAATCACAAATCCCAAATACACAATCTCCTCTTGCATAAAAGATCACTTTTTTAGATTAATCAACAACTTTTCCTCTTTTAACCTTTGCAATACTTGTCTAATATGCTCAAGATGTTCTTCCTTTTACTAAATATCAAAATATCATCCAAATAAACAATCACAAACTTACTCAAGAATCTTTTCATAACTTCATTCATCAACCTCATGAAAGTACCAGGTGCATTAGTCAAACCAAAAGGCATAACCAACCATTCATACAAACTATCTTTTGTCTTGAAAGTGGTTTTCCATTCATCACCTTCTTTAATTTTGATCTAATGATAGCCACTCTTTAAATCAATCTTGGTAAAATACTTTGCTCCACACAAACAATCCATTATGTCATCCATACTTGGCATAGGAAACTTATATTTCACTGTGATATTGTTAATAGCTCTAGAATTAGTACACATTCTTCATTCTCCATTCTTTTTGGGTGCTAATACAATAGGTAAAACACATGCACTCAAGCTTTCTCTAATCAAAACATTCTACAATGACTCATACACTTATCTATTAAGTACTTCATTTTTTGTAGGTGTTAATCTATATGGTACTTTTTTTGGAAAACTAGCTCCAGGAATCAGATCCATGCAATGAATTATACTTCCCATTGGAGGTAAACCATCAGGTATATCCTTTGCAATAATATCTTTATACTCATGTAGCAATTCTACAATTTCATCTAGTACTTAGTCAACACTACCAGTTGTCACTCAGTCACCACTGACTAACGCTCGGTTAACACTATTTTTTGACACTTGGTTACTATTCACACAACTCAATTTATTTGGAATTATAGCAAAAAAAACTTGATTCTTTTTCATTTCCTTTTCAAATTATTTCCCATTAACCATGCAAATTTTTATAGGAGTGTAGTTAACTTCATCTAGACTTTCAATTAAAGGCAACAATATTTTTTTCTTCCCATTCTCCCAAAGAGTATATTGATTCAATCTTTCATCATTCATAGCATATCTATCATATTTCCAAGGTCTACCCAATAGAATATGACAACAATCCATAGGCATAATATCACACAAAACTTCATCAAAGCAATGTCCAATCTTGAACTTCACAAGGCATTGCTCACTTACCAATATCTTATGCTCATCTTTGATCCATAAAACATAGGATTTAGGATTCTTCAACCTCTACAATTGCAACTTTGTAACCAACTCTTTTGATGCCAAGTTTGTAGAACTTACACTATCAATGATCACTTTCTAGCATTTTCTAGCTATCTTACATCTTATCTTGAAAAGATTTCTCCTTAAAATAGGTTCCTCATCACTTCCCCTATTACATAAGGTTCTTCTCACCATAAAATTTTCTTAGGCCTTAAGTACACTTGGTGAACCCTCATCATCTCCTTGAATCACAAAATTTATGTTAACTTGCCCACTTTCAGAGGATCTACATTCAAAAGATCTATGTCCCTCTTTACCACATATGAAACAATTACCATGAAATCCACCTCTAGAAAAAGAATTGCCTCTTCCTCATTAAGGATTAGTACCTCCTCGGTAAGAATTACTACTTTTCAATGTGGTCTTGCCTTTGTCATCATTCTTCCACTTAGATTTTTCTTTATCTTGTAAAAAATTGTCAAATCTGTCACCTTCACCATAAGATCTACCTCTGCCTCTCTAAAATCTACCATCTCTACCTCTTTTTCTTTGTTCATGCTTCTATGTCAAGATATCCTTAGCCTTCAAGGCATATTGGTATGATTCTTCCACACTTTCCAACTTTACAAAACTTATTTCATCTTGTATTCGAGATCTCAATCCATTTATGTACCTTGCAATTTTCTCAACATCATCATCCGCATGTCCAAATCTAATGTCTAATATATAAAATTCCTTAGTATACTCCTTCACACTCATGTCTCTTTGTGTCAAATGTTGCATCTTTCTCAGCAAGCTAACTTGGTAATCAATATGAAGAAATTTTTTTTTTACCTTGTTCACCATCTTTGATCAAGTTATAATCTTCTCCTTTCCTCTCCTTTGTCTATCAATTTGCAAATGCTCCCACCATAGTGAAGCATGACCTTTCAACCTAGTAACTACAATCTTCACCTTCTTATTATCAGGAGTGTTTTCATTCTCAAAGAACTTCTCCATATTTGAGATCCAATCCAACACATTGGTATCAAATTTTACATCATAAGGAACAACTTCAATAGACTTTGAATTTTCCCTAGATAACACTCTCAACAAAATTGTTTTATCTTGGTCTTCTTTAGGTTCAAGATTAGGGTTTGTTGCTATTACTTCATCATCACTTACATCATCTAAATGTGCTCCTCTCCTCTAAGTTGTCTCTATAGCATCTAATATGGCTATAATTTGTCTCCATGTATTATATTGCATTATCAAAATTTCCTCTACCTCAAACCATCTTTACAAATCAAGTTCCTACAAGATTGTAACCCTCTACAAGTTATAGGTCAAATCTGCAGATCTATAACCCTATAGCCCAATTCACTCAGGGTTCTACATGATGCAATCACCACAAGGATGAACCTTATGCTCTGATACCACCTGACATAGAGAGGGATGAATAACTAAGACCAAAGGCCCATCTAGCTATCCAAAACACCTTGCAAGTGTTGACACAAAAGAGAACACAACACATAAAAAATAACCAAAGGAGGAAGAAGAGAAAACACTTATTGATTCATCAAATAATTAGCATACATGCTCAGTTGTAAGGCCTTATGGGTTATGGCCATATACAAATATATTCAAGATCAACGACCCAACATCAAATTCATAGCTCCAAATACATATGCAAAAAACTTTCCAAAATTTTGCATTATGCTCCCGAATCCCTCAAAAATTGCCCTTAACTCTCAGCCTAAACATTCTATATATACTTTCCAAAATGGCTTACAGATCATTCTAGAACATTACATAAGAGGATGGCCTACCCAAAAATGATCTAGACACATCCCAAGAAAAGATCTTAACATAAATGTCACAATGAAAATAAATCCCATAAGTTGGCTTATAAAAATCACATCCAAATACTAACACTTAGCATAAATAGGAAAACTCAACACATGAAGGGTCACTCAACATACACTAGGTAACTCAACACATGAAGAGTCACTCGACATACAATGGGTAACTTGGCACATGAAGGAACACTCAATCAACACTAGATTGCTACAGTAACTCAACATCCACTAGGGCTATAGTAACTCGACGTCCATTAGAACTATAGTAACTCAGAATCCATTAGAGCTACAATAACTTAGCATCCACTAGAGCTATAGTAACTCAACATCCATTGGAGCTATAGTAACTCAGTGACCATTAGAGCTATAGTAACTTGGCATCCATTAGAGCTACAATAACTCATCATCAACATGCAAAATTAACAAAAATGAGTAGGATAACAAGGCAACTCAGGATGCTCCTACATCATGAGATCACCCAATCTAATGTATTAGGTGATCACAACACATCCAACTAAGAAAAGAAGGAATGTAAGGGATTGTATACTTCAAAGATATTATACATTAGTTCTTAATGAAAAATGTGATTAAAATTCCATATCAACATAAATGAAGATGTATCAGGACATATCTAAGAGAAGAATTAGGTAATGGAATAAGTTACACTATCAATTTTCAAGCATCAGTAATACAATCTATATTTTTTGAGCATTACAATATAAAATGATAGTTTACATTGACTAAGCTAATGTATCGACTAAACTAAATGGTATCGACCAAGTAGAGTAATAATGTAAGAGTATTTGAATGGAAAGAAGTGTGGACATAACTTGTGAAGCGCAAGATAGTTGTTGTGCACCTATCAAAGGACACATGCATTTATTATAGACCTAAATGACAAGATTGAAGGTATATGTCAAATTTTGGTACTCATTTTTATTTTACCAAGTGATTTTTAGTGCATATGTGATTCAAAGGTGGTTAAGGAAATTTCAGTGACATAACATGTGAATCATAGTGTGCCTTTGGAAAAATTGGAAGAACATAGTAAGTAAAATTTTAGTGCTGAGTTAAGTTGTATTTTAAGTTGTTGAAGAAAATTTGTTCAAAACCCTAGTTTGGAAAAGACATCCTCTATATCTACATCCACAAAAGAAATCTTGAGTGATAGAAATGCACAAATTGTGAGGAATGATTAGTGTCCTCCACCAAAATTTAAGGATATACTGATAGTATATTGATTGGTGATTAATCTACCACCATATCATCAATTCCTCCTAGAGTATTAATGATTCATGATGTACAATCATGTTATATGTTCAAAGTAGTAGAAATTGGAGATTATCAACTTTGAGTAGTGTATGAAAAATTGTGTGATAATGGAGTTTTTAGGCATGACAACAAAACTATTTCTAAGTAAGGGCTTACTAGTGCCCTAGCCTTTGCAAAGGTTTTTAAGGTAGAATGGAGAAAAATTGTGTTGAGCCACCTTCATGATATGAAGACATGATTTGACAAAAGATCAATAAAGATTAACAAAGATATCATCCACCAAGTTAATAGTTACCCTTCTTGTGAAAGGCCAAAGAAAATGGAGTGTGTTGCGAAAGATGTTGTTGAGAAGAAAACAAAGACAAAGTGAAATGGTTGTGGAATGTCAATCAATGGGATTGATGATCTAGTCATTGAATTTATAATATGTGTGATTGCACACAACTTCTATTAGTGGAGATGACTGACTAGAATTCCTTGCATTGAAGTGGACCTAGGATATAAAATTGTGAAGAAAGATCATATTTATGATCTTGTCAAGTTGCAACTACAATTTTTATTTGAGAATCTTGGAGCAATAAGAAAGGTGAAGAATACCTCTTGTAAGTTTCGATCCTTACTTGTTTGTATATTTTTATATGTATATAATTCATTCCCCACCTCTGACCTAGTTTCATTGAATAGGATTAGACCAACAACTGAGTAGATAAGTAACCTAATCAATCAATCAGGAGAAACTTTAGAAGTGATAGTGGAAAATTATTTTGAAGAATTCAAGAATAAGATGAAAAATAGGATGAGGACACCTAAGTTAGTAGTAGAAAATTATTTTGATGATATATGATTTATGGTAGATATGTATTTCATCTATGCACAATTACTAGTACCAAGGGTTTCATGGCTATGACCAATGCAATATGACGTAAATATTAATGAAGTTTATCTAAAGAGATTGATAAGAATGTTGAACAGTTTGGTACCTATGAGATGACCAAGATTAAGATGTTAATGGAAACAAAAGTACCCAAGATGGATAGGAAAAGTAAGGAAATGATCAAAGATATTAAGGGAAAACTTGGCAAAGGTCAACTTCAAATAATTAAAGGCAAAAGAAAAGATGATGAATCTGATGTAGCAGCTGAAGTCAAAGAATCAAAGAGAAAAGAGCTAGTTGTTGTCGAGCACAAGGTTAACAAAAAAAAGAAGGTAGTGATGGTTGATCGAAAGGTAAAAGAGGATCTAGAGAAAGATGTAAAGAAGGTTGATAACCACTAAAGTTTGAACCAAAGAAATGAATAATCACAAGATCTAAGGTAACCCAATCCTCGACTGCAAAAGAAAACCCAACAAAGAGGAAGTCAGCCAAAACACCAAAAAAATCTTACCTAAGAGGTCAAGGAGAAAATTAGTCATGACACCTAATGAGGAGGATGATGATGAAGAAATAGAGTTTGACTATCTAAGAAAACTTTAGATTGTACCTAAACTACCTCTAATGACTATTGATTAGGTATTTGAGAAGATTAAAGAATCAACTAGAACTAAGTTGTAAGGTTAGAAAGATTAATGTGCCTTAGTGCAAGTTCTATTGAGGCTTTCTCCAAAAAATTGTGCTCAAAGTTCTTTTTAGACCATCTCATCAATTTATCATTGGTCTCTATATCTTCCATTTGAGCTTTATCAACTATATATATGATTTGATCCAATATTTTATATTTCTTATTAACATCAAAAATATCGAAAGAATCAACAAAAATATCTTTGATATTATGTAATACTTTATTTTTCTTGTGTTCTCCTCTCAACTATTCTTTCTTTGTCTTGTGGCTCAACAAAGTTTGCAATTCTTGCATCTGTTCTATAGTCATGTTATTTAGGTCATACATAGTTAGTGTGATAATCTCATCTAAACTCAATATCTTCTATGGTGTTTCATATTTTTGTGCCACTATCCATAATCGAGGGGTGCTATCACTAGGTAGTGATATTTGGATTTGTTTCCCCTTTGTACTTGGTTCATATGTCTTTCTTAGCTCCTATCAATTTGATCTAACATATTGTACAAGTGTAATAGTTAATATCTCTTTTGGTACAACACTCAGTAGTTGTATAAGAGCTTGAATAGCCTCTTGTTATTTGGTTTTATCTATCTCTGTCATCTCTTTCTCTTCTTCTTCCTCTTTCTCATCATTTTTATCATATGTGACATGAATGAATTGTAGAAAAAAAATTATGGCCTTACCTTGTTTCTTGACACTCATGTCAAAAGTAACTGTAATTGATGTAACTTGAAAATCATTAGTTTTTGCACTTTCAATCCTTGGATAATCCTATATTTGTGACAAAACTTGATTGGTGCATGGTAGAGAGGTATCTAATGCATCTGATTGAGCATTTTTCAAATCTTCTCAGTTAATACATTCTAATTCTATGGATATGAATCAAGAATTTCATCTATAGTGAAAACATCTTGTTTTTCACACCCTTCTACCAATTGCCTTATCTCTTCTACTAGTTTGGAAACTTCTTCTTCATCTTTATCTTCTACCTCTACTACATCTCTACCTTCTTCCTCTTTTTCTTCATTAGTCAAGGGAACATGCAATCCAAATGCTTCCTTCCATATAAGATTTCTCTCTTTCTGCTTCATGAGCTTTATTCTTTGAAATTTCGCATGCCCTCTCTTTAGGTAAGAATTTATTTACAAATCTTTTAGGGCTATAGACATATGTGTCTTTCCCAAATTAGGCATTGTTTGTACTTAAGTGGTCTCCCTTATTTTTCTTTTTGTGGATTATGCTCACTTCCACTTAGTATCTAATTTATTATATAAATCTTCAAGAATTTCGTCACCTAACTCTATATGTGTATACCTAAAGTTTATAATCGTATTCATCATATCTTTTTCAAGCTTCACTTGATCATCTTTATTTAAAGAATCATAATTAATTATCTTGAATGATTCTATGCTAGTTTATTATTTAATCTTCTCGCATACCTAATCAATAGTTATTAGAGGCATTTTAGGTAGAATTTGAATTTTTTCTCATTTATTTAGGTTCTATTTCTTCATCATCTTCCTCCTCATCAAGTGTCATGACCAATTTTCTACTCAGCTTCTTAGGTAAGCTTTGCTTTGGTATTTTCATTGGCTTCCTCTTTCTTGGACTTTCTTTTGCAGTTGGGGAATAAGTTGCCTTAGATCTTGTGATTATTCTTCTCTTTGTTTCTAATTCTGTTGGTGTAACAACCTTCTTGACAACTTTCTTTAGATCCTCTTTTACAATGACTACTTTCTTTTATTTCATTTCCTTAGGCTTGGAAACAACTAGCTCTTTGCCCTTTGATTCTTTAGTTTCAATTGCTTCATCAGATTCATCATCCTCTCCTTTTCCTTTAGTTATCTGAATTTGGCCTTCACTAAGTTTTCCCTCAATCTCTTTGATCATTTTATTTCTTTAAATATCCATTTTGGGCACTTTTTTCCATTAACATTTTAATCTCAATTGTCTCATAGGTATATAACAACTTAACATTCCTATCAATCTCTTCCTATAATAATGTAGTCACTATTGTTGTTACTTCATATTACATTGGCCTTAGCCATGCAATCCTTAGTAGTACTACCTATCTATAGATGAAATCTATATCTACATATATCATCAAAATAATTATATATTAGTAACTTAGGTATCCTCATTCCATTTTCATCAAATTCTTGAATTCTTAAAGTAATTGTTCATTATCGGCTCAAGATTTTCTCCTAGTTGATTGATTAAGTCATTTATCTACTTGACTGCTGATCTAATCCTATCCCATGAAACTATATCAATAATGGAGAATAAATTATTTACATAGAAAAATATACAAACAAGTAATGATCAAATAAAATCTATCTAAGCATAAAATCCATGAAAACATAAAGACATAACAAAAATATTTTGATAACCCAAAAACATTTCAAGGTGAAGGTAAAATTGGGGTGGGGATGAAACTCACAAATCTTTACTATTGCAACTATTGAAGTTGATGAAAGATCGACCCCATAGCTCCCAAGAATCACCTGCATGGAAACATCTATTATAGAAGAGAGAAGCAAAAAGATATGGAGGCTGAAATTACCAGATCCATAGATGAGACATTCTTGATGAGCAAAAAAGAGAAATTTTTATTATAAAAAATAAATTGGTTAATAATTATAAAGAGAGATCATTCTTATAAAGGAGATTGAAACCCTAAAAACTCTAAGCTAAGTTGCATAGTAATAATTAATAAAAGAATTAATTATTAAATGCCTAAAATTTAGCTTAAGTAGACTAGAGTTAATTAGAAAATATCTAATTACTCTAACAACCCCACTTAAGATAAACTTAGGGAGTAGCTAAAAACCTACATACTACTACATAAAGTAGAATTGGATCCTGACAAACAAGGCCTTATGAGGTATTCAAGCACAACCAAATCTCTAAAAAGAGTATAAATAGAGTAAGCCACATGGGAAAAAACCTACTCCAAAAAGAGATGGAAATAATGCTAAAAAGAACTAGTGAAGGACTAAAGAAGCCTCCAAACTAGGGAATGTCCTAGAAGATAGAAACAAAAGATGATCATGAAGAACATCACTGAAGCATGTAGAAGCTACAAAGATCTATTAAAAAGTAACTACTGATTTGAAGAACCTTCACTTAAATAGAACCTGACTAGGTAGAGAAGACTATAATCTACATCAAATCAAGAGGAATATAAAGGAAAATAACTAAACTTGAAGATACAAATGACATGAAGCACCAAAGCCTTAAGATCTTATTAATTGAACATGGAAGGTTGCATCCAAAGTAGGAACAAAAAGAAGAGTGTCTATATGGTAAATGATCAATCTCACCAAAATATATTGGTATTTAGCCACTGCATCTACCTAGTACATAGGAACATATACTAAATATGTAACTCACTCCATCAAACCAAGGAAGCAAGATAAAAAATAAAAGAACCCCCCCTAATGCAAACAAGGGTGAGGTGATATGCAATTAGATAAATGGTCCAAAAGAACTGCATGTCAAGGAATCACGATCAAGATGCACAAAAGAGTACATATGTGTGTACTGAGGTGATCAAACTCAGACACATCATGTTGCTAATGTCTCAGAAGGGAAACTTACTGGAAAAATGAAGATGGCAAACAAAGCCAAAACATCAACCCCCCTGTGGCACTTTAATTAGAGTAGTGTATGTACAATAAGGCATAAGATATGGTGAATCCCAATAATACAATAATCTACATGAGTGTCCTTAGATGACACTACTCAAATCAAAAGGCAAAATAACGAAACATAAATGAAGCAAAAATAAAGATGCAATATGACACTTTATCTTAGTGTGTTTTCAAGAATGCATAAAAATGATGTCTAAATAGATTAGAAAAGGAACAAGGTGTATACAATTAAAAGTATATCCCATAATGAGGCATCATAATTGATGAAAATGATCCTCAGACCTATTACACACAACTTATCTCCTAGTTTGCAAAAAAGAAAAAATAGAGAGAGATGAACCTAGAGAAGAATTACGAAGGGAAACCAACATCATTGGAAAGTATAAAAAACAATCTTTCTAGTGATATAATGTTTTTAAAAAAATGGTGTGCAGATGCTCATGTTATGCCTATAAGAGTAAAAAAAAAAACTCAATATTTGATTGCCAAAATAGGAAATCAAACTATATCAAAATCCCAAAAATTTTACACTAATGGATAGCTCTCTGAACCAGCTTTTTGACAATATTTCATTTTTTGAAAATGGAGTCTATATGCTCAAGTTATGGTAAAAAAACCAATAGTAGGTAAAAAAGAAACTGAAGGCTCGTAGGTGGGTGATGCTGACATCAACATGCCACATGTTAAATTTGACTATGATATGACCATTGTGGCAAAAAAGGACTACTGTATGGCATCCCATGAGGTAGTGATATGACAATGGGTCAAATTGATGAGAAAAAAATCCCCCCCCCCCCCCCCCCCCAAAAAAAAATAATAATTCGATCACCTGGAAAAGTCTTCCCTATCGAAAAAAAGATAGCCTAGTGATTAGAACAAGAAATATGATTGCTAGAATGTTGGCTTAGGTGTTTATTTGGTGGGCGCTCTAGTAGTGGTTGTTGGGTGGTTAATCTGAGGCTGTCCCCACTGGTGGTTGTGGCCAGTGAGTAGAGGAGGCCATGGGGATGACATGAGCACAACATAGGTTGGAGGTACACTAGTGGTGAAGGTTTGGCAATTACAGAGGGCAATGAAATGAAGAGCCACAATGGGAAGAGCTAAAACCAAGGCCCAATAATAGAGAGGTGGTTGGGCCATGAGAATCAATGGGTGGAGCCACTAAACAGATGGTACAGGTGTTTTTGGGTAACTCACAATCAATCAAGGAAAAAAATAGCAAATAAACAAGCCACCAACATTTTTAAAAAAGGGTTCATGATTGGTATCAAATATTTGCATAGTTGGTACCAAAATTGAAGGTTGGCTCCAAATCACCAATTTGAGAATGAAGCAAGCATAGGCGGGTCCAAAACTTGTGTACACCAAACATGCAAAAATTTCATGACAAGAAACCACCAATTGCCATAAGAAAAAAAAGTAGGGGTGATCTCCAATTTAGAGCCAGTGTGGGGTTCCAAGAAATCTTGGAGGCATGTCAAAAAAAGGCTAGAAAGGCCAACAAACTTCCAAACATCAAGTGCCAAACTTCATGATTTGAGACAGAGAAAAATAAGGGAGGCCCAACAATTACAGGATTAACAAATCTAACACAACCACTTTCAAAGCATGGATTGAACTGTGATCATGGGATGATGAAGCCAAAAAAATTCATGCATAGGCCCAAACACAAGGTCTGATCCACAAACACCCACCATGAATTACCAATAGGTTCAGAGAGAGAACTGATGCAACCACCACTATGCAAAGTGCTAAACCACCAAATCTTGTGCAGGTATGCCCAAGAGGGCCCCAACTAACTATCAAATGTGAGGGGCTACAAATCCAAAGACCAAGAAAATGTTACATGCACATTCAAAACAAAAGCCATGTGTGTTTCATCCCAAATCACAGGTGAGGGATTTTAGAGCAAAGCCAAGAAGGCCCAATAAAATACACTCCCCTCAAAAGCCTAAACAACCATGTACATATAAATTTCTATAGATTATTTTTAATCAATGAAAATAATTATTAAAAAATAAAAGATCACCTCATTTTGCATGCCCAAGCTAAAATGACTTAGGTACAATAAAATTTTGCCCCAGATTTCAACTGCATCCAAACTTGATGTATTCTATATGGAAATGGAGGTTTCTGAGTGATTTGAGCTCAACGGAACTTTTGCTCATAGAGCCTTGAAAATCAATGACCCCCTAGATCCAATAAAAATGTTGAAAGCTTAGATCTAAAAACTAATGCCAAATCATTCAAAATATAATAGGGGCATGAAAATTTGGAGCTTTGATACCATGTTGAAGTTGATGAAAGATCAACCTCATAGCTCCTGAGAATCACTTGCATGCAAACACCTATTAGAAAAGAGAGAAGAAACAAGCTATGGAGGATATAATCACTAGATCCATAGATGACACATTCTTGGTGAGCAAAAAAGAGAAATTTCTATTACCAAAAATGAATTGGTTAATAATTACAAGGAGAGATCATCCTTATGAAGGAGATCAAAACCCTAAAAAGGTCTAACCTAGGTTGCATCATAATAATTAATAAAGAATTAATTATTATATGCCTAAATTTTATCTTAAGTAGACTCGAGTTAGTTAGAAAATAATTAATTACTCTAACAACAACAACAAAGTTTGTCTTTTAGGGCTACAATTTTATCACTTCTAATGATCTACCCTATGAGGGGTCTTCTCTATTAAATTTTTTACAAGAATATTAGGTCTCACCTTGATTAAAGAATTTTACACTTATAATAAAGTAAGGACTCTATTAGGAGATTTAAAGAAGGTATATTAAAATAATGTCATGCCCAAAATACAAGGGAAAAAACACACACAATTTTTTTTTTATAAATAATTAAACCCACTAAGATGATAAGTTTAACTTAGTGAAGAACATAGATACATTGCAAGACAATGATGGGTTTTCCTATCAATACTTTGACATCCCATTGAGGTTTAAAAAATTAAATAAAATCAATGTGTAGGTCTAGATCGATAATTTGAATTTTTATTGTTTAAATGATTATTTAGTTTCAACAATCCAAATTAAATTAATTAAAAGATCTAGCTCATAATTACTTTTAATTGCCTTTAGAATAATAGTAAAACATAATTTATAATAAATTTAAATCCTATTAACTTTAATCAATAATAAATCTATTAAACAAAACATCAATTAACTTATATAATTAATAGATTTGAATGTCCATTTAAACAATATAAATCTAATCTAACAACATCTTTTAAGACAAGGCTAATATTAAATAATCGATGTAGTTAATTTAGAACATAAACAACAATTCTCCGTTAATTTGAATCAATTCATTCTCTTTATATTTATCATATAAATAACTTAAAAATATAATGTAAAACAATAATATGTTAAACTTAATTTTAACAATAAATTGTACAACTAACTATAAACTACTAATCATGGAATCCTAACTCACACAATATTAAAAATTAAACTAATACTAACTACACTTTAGATAATACTAATTTCTAACTTTAAACTAAATTAATTAAACTAAAACTGATTCATAATTTTAAACATAAAATTTAAATTACTAACAACTAAAACTAACAAAATCTAAAAGCTTGAATTTTTAACTACTTATAAATCTAAACTTTACTAATACTAAACTACACTTCTAACTAATACTATTAATAAACAAACTTTATTACTCAAACATACTAACTAGCTAAAACAAATAAACAAAACCTAAAATAATCCAAAACTTACACTAACTAAATTCAATAAAATCTAACTATAAGGAATATAAACAAACCACCCACTAATCTAAACTTAACCTTAAACAACCCTTAACTACCCTTTTATACTCCAAGTGCTTAATTTAATTAAGCTTGAATGCACTAACTTAAAAACTAACATCCTATTTTAATAAACATTACTATACTAACATAACACAAAATAAATAAATATATACTAACAACTTACCTAACAAACAAACTAAATTGACTTACCCCTATTCACTAACCTAAGTCCCATACTAATCATAACACCCAAACTAACCACATACTAACATACCTAGCACTAACCCCCTAAACATCTACCCCCACCCTCCCCATGTCACATGCTATGAAGCCTTCGTGCAGCCCGAGTGCTGACAACGTTGTCTCCCCTTCCACTACGCATGGCAGAGGCTAGGATGCCTAGGCGCTGGAAGGAATGAAGGCCAAGGTAAAATGAAACAATTTTTTTAAAAAAAAATAACACATCACTTGACTCCCATCCCAAGTAAAAGATGTCATGCGCCCAATTTGAATGGGAAAAAGGATGGGGTCCCAACATGTTTTATTTGACTTTGCAAAAAGAGTAATCATAACCTTTCCTAAGAGTTGGTGCCAAGTGGATTCAAGAATTTAAAGCTTAAAGTTTATATGGTAAGAAAGGATATTAGTTAGCTAGGATATTTAGGTTATTATAAAGTATTGGTTTTATTTGAAAAAGTTTACTTGAATAACCAATATTGTTATTTTATTGATGGTCTATTATTTTATTAGTCTGTAATAGTATGAACTATATTTTGTGTTTGCCATACAATTTCCAGAATGATAAATGTGCTTCTACAGGCCTCTTTTATATGTATTTTTCAAACTTGCTAGTTTAGGTCTTACTATGCAATCTTTTAGGATTGGTGTTTAAATTCTTAATGATATTAACTTATCATCTTATTATGCATCATGCTCAAAAAAATGAACTATTGCAAGTTCATCAAAATCTACGTAAATCTCTTATGAACTCCTAGTCAATAATTTCCATGAACCTCAAATGCTATGCATTTCAATGATGACCATATTACATAGTATGATCATCTAAAAATTCATTTAACTATCTATTATAACTGATGGAGCACATAATTGAATAATATAGTAACTAAACTAATCTTAGGGAAATTGGGAAAATAAGAAGATCAGAATGATAATGTTCTATTCATTTTGAAGGGAGTATCAAAACACACAAGGTTCTTTCCTCTATCAAGTTTGAACTAAATCTTTCCTACATGTTCTTGCAAATTTACTTTCAACACAACCAACCATGAATTGAATCATTTCAAACTCAATGGAGATACCATACATTTACATGGATTAGCAACATCTCTCTCTATGGCCCATATGAATGGAGACAACACCACACTTTACAAATTGAATCTTGCATAATTGAACATCATCGTTTCATCTTATCTCTAATATAAATTCATATAAGAGAAAAAAATACAAAAACCTCAAGAGAAGCAAAATTACTAAATCACTTATTTCATTGACAACCTGATTCAAGGGCTCAACCGAGAAAGAACCAGGAAGAAAACCCAGTGTCGTTGCCACTACAAAAAAATTTTGAAATATAAATTAAATAGGATTTCAATCCCAAATTTTCAACAATAAATTAATTCCCTTCAACTCCCTTATCAAGGGATCAATATCATATTCTGCAACACATTGCTAAGATTAAGGAGGGAACATAATTTGATTGGGTGATAACCAAGCATAACGAAGAGACAAAATCAAACATGCATATTCATACTAGGTTTCCACAATAGGATTCACAATGAATCAAAACTAGGGAAAGGTGGATTTTCTCAATGGGAGATGTCAATCACCATGCCATAACATAGCCCTTTCAAGGCTAAAACATCAAGAACTTCTGTTCTTTCACAAGGCCCTTTCAAGGCTAATACCACAAGGATTTTCATTCCTTTCCATATTCAAGAATTCACAATATTAAACAAGGCATGTGATGACAATTAGGGGCCCATACACCCTACCCTCTTTTCCTCCTCTCACCATGAGAGGAGACTCTACACCATTGAGGTCCAACTAAAAAGACCTTTCTCAAAATTGGCCACTTTTTCCCTCTCCAAGGGTGAGTAATGCCAAAACTCCCATGCAAGGAAACTTCAAAATTCAAACAAAAACAAGAAAGGAAAGCATTCAAGAAAACACATGGTTTCAATCCTTCCCAACATACCCAACATGCATACCAACATCCAAACAACAACCAAGTAGAATAAGCATAAAACAAGCATGAAAATTTGAACAAGGGAGATGAAGAACTTCTACCTTCACAAAGAGGTAATGGTAAATGAAAAATTTGAGTAAAGATTTTCCCTTCCTTGCCTTCAATCTTCCAAGACTCCTCTCTAAAAGTAGAGATTGGTTAACCCCCAAAACTACTCCAAGAAGGGCCTCTAAATAAGACTCAAACTCAACCACCAAAAAGGCAATAACTTCCTCCACCCACCTAAAAATCTAGAAGTTTCTAACTCAACCCATACTAAGGTTAACCACTAAGTGGAGTTGAGGTTATGCAACTCATGGTAGCCACTTGTAGTTTTCGTACAAAGGCAAAAATAGACTTTTTGAGTGACCTCAAAAGTCAATAAAAGGGGCTTAGGGGTTGGAAAATACCCCCAACCCATACCCATACCCTTTGGGCATAAATATTTCATGTTTTAAAGCCTTAGGAAAATATTTGGAACCAAACAAAGGCTAGGAAAATTTAGGACCATCTAACAACTCTAAAAATGTAGATTAAGCACTAATTCAAATTAGGAGTAACTAAACTTGATTAAGAGACAAATTAGCAAAAAAAAAAGACACTGACTTAATCCGACTTAGGTCCAAAGGTTACACAGCTAACCCTAACTAGCATGCTGAAGAGCATAAGCAAATTCACGAGTGTCAAGTGACACTATAAAAGTACAGTTGCAAACATTAACATTCTTTGATCATAGAAAGACACATTCATACATCTCATAATGAAATTTAGTTACAAACAACAAGGTTTCCACAATTAGCACATAGGGATTAGTTCTATTCCTTTGTCGAATTTCTTGGCTAAAATATCTTGCACACTCATTCAACACATCAGTAGTCCCATAAAATCACATGCACATATGTATATACCTATCAAGAAATCACATAAATTAAAACATACATCTATAAAAAAATCAGGATTCCTCTCATCCTATTCAATTCTTAACCATTAAAATCCCTTAATCAAAGTGTTAATCCTACATTTACTTATTTCATCAGCATATATATACATAAAACATTAAATGACAAACATCAACTATTTGAAAGTAACATCACACAACATAAAATAATATAATATGTTCAAAGCATCAGATAATGTCTCGACATCTCAAGTCATGAGTATCAAAGTAATAGTGTAACAACTAAGGCTACAAAGGGTCAGGGTGAGGCCTCACAAATAACTCTATTAAGAGATTTACCCTAACTCAATTTGTTAAAACTAATTCAGTACATGATCATTCAATTTTCTCTACAAGTTGTTTAAGGATCTCCTCTCTTCAATACCTCAAACTGATCTCTTTATCTGATATGCTCTATTATGTCCTTCACAACTAGGTTCCTCTTTCTAATCTCCTATCTGACTTAGCCTTCCTTTTTCTATTCTAATCTTGTTCTCTCCTTCCCATTGAATTTCATTCACTATTCTATATGTATACAATTTTTAGGGTTATATCCCTTCTTAAATAGATAATTATAGAAATTTCTAGATCTTAATCAATGATCCATATTTCATCCTTTTTCTATCTTACCCTTCTAATTTTTAGGTTGGTTAATCTAATTTTCTTGGGATTAATGCCTTTTGACAAAACATGTAATATGCTCTTTAACTGTCTCTACAATCTATAAATTTCATATAGAAGTTGGCTAAAATGATTTACATAAGTGTTTTTTCCATTACAAACTCATTTATCAAAATTAGTTTACTTGGCACTAGAATGCTCTGACACTCAATCATAAATAATATTCATGTTGTCACTTGAATTCTATAGGCTTGTCATATACTAACTCATTCAGTCATTTATTAACATTTCCTTCACTTGTTCTTCATTATTTTACTTGGCATGTATGCTTGCTTAGCCTTTGTTGGAGTGCTCAACAACC
This sequence comes from Cupressus sempervirens, assembly GCA_028749045.1. NCBI lineage: Eukaryota > Viridiplantae > Streptophyta > Pinopsida > Cupressales > Cupressaceae > Cupressus > Cupressus sempervirens. The sequence goes on from CM053790.1 coordinate 410,061,182, forward strand.
TTTAACTTCTTTGATGTATGATGAAGTATAGACGTCCTTTGTAGCTCAGCCTTCTTTGGATGGATCGATTGCAGTAATGACTGACCAACACTGCCTTGGAAATGACTAAGTGTTAGACACTAATGTTAAACTTTGTCTTAGAGATCAACCAACAAGATTCAAAGTGATCCTTTGTATTCTTTCCTAGCTTGGTGAAGTATGTTTTCTGTTTGTCTTAATTTTATATGCTACTAAAAGTTCCTTAGGAAGAAACTATACAATGCCTTTTCTTGATGAGTTTGTAATTGAACTCAAAATGGATCATATGGGAAAAATTAAGCTATCTAAGTATCACTCCTTAACTACAAAATAGGGCACAAGAGAACAAGGAGGACCTTCAATGACAGAAAGAAAAACAAAAGTACCAAGGAGAAAAGAAGCAAGATAAGAATTTTCTTTTCTAAAAGAAAAAAATAATGTATCTTGTTCAAAAGCTAGTAAGCCAAAGAAGAAGAAAATAATATGTTACCACTATAAGAAGCTTGGACATGATGAACACAAATGTTTGAAGAAGCAAATCGATCACTTTTCCCATCTTCTTAAAAGGATAAATATCGAGGTTCTTGATTCATTAAGGATAATTTTATCCCAAGAAACTTCAAAGAAAGACATTAAAGGAAATAAAAGGGTAAGGCCCTACTTTCTATGTTTTGGCATAACTGTTCTAGTTGATTAAGTTTATTAAGAAGTAACGTTGGTAATGATGGATAGATGTTAGAGCATGATTAATAAAATGATAATCAAGTTTTTTTTTTCCATTGATGTCAAACTATTTAGCACATTATTTTGATTTGTGACCATATTTTTTAGAAGGAAAAAGTTTTTAGTATATGAAGATGTTCAATAATTTAATAGGGATATGTCAATAAGGATATTATTGGGTAATAGTTGGAACAACTAGTGGTAGACAGTTAAAGAGGTTGATTTCTTATTAGGAATATGATAATGAATACTAAACAAGGAATAATAATTAGGATATGAGTAAAGGAAAAGGTGAAGTAATCAGTTAGTAGTTATATTATAACATGCAATACTTATCAAAAAGACTATGCCTTATTAGTAAAATGGAAACAAAGTCCTATAACAAAGGATGCTTTATCGGAAATAGTGAAATCTTATAGGTAAGAAGGGAGAAGTGATGAATTGTACAAAGGGAATCTAGATGACTCAAGAATAATTAAGGAAATATGGTGATGACACAAATATCTAGACAATAAGAAAGAGGAGGATAGCTTGAGAATTCTCTACAACATAAAAAATGGCTTATAAAAAGGATGGAATCACAAGAACCATTGATCATGAGATTGTGATCATTGGGTCTAGTTTTAGGGTGTGTAATTAAAGTACTACTAGATAAAGGAGAAATAAATAAGAATTGTTGTATTGTGTGAAGGAGATTATGTCAAAGCTTAGTGTGATAGGATATTGATGGAATAGAGGAATTAATCTATAAAGGACTATTTTGATCATAAAAGTGGATATATATTTAAACAAAGGATTGGAATGGTATATTATTGTGTTACAAAACTCTAATGGATCTTATATTGAAAAGTTAGTGCAAACTACAGATCATTCTTAGTTGTTATATTCTAGCCATTATAACAAAATCCCTAATCATGTGAACCTAATAGGTCTATTTTAAATCCTTTAATAGGGTGTAATTCTTAGACTAGAGTTTCTAATTCCATAAAGGTTATCCTAATAGGGATACTTTAATAGGTCTCTAGGGAAATCCCTTAATCAAGTAGCATTTAAAAATGCTTTTGTAATCCTTCATTGGGAAAGCTCCTAAGTAGTGTATTCTTGAAGATTACAACATTTATGGGCACCGATCTCACACCATGGTCTTCACCCTAATTAGTTTTGAAATATTAGTGTTATATTTCTATGATTATTTCACTATGTGTCATGAATGCTTAATTTTTAAGTGACTAATAACAATGTTATAGGTAAACTAAAGTTGTAATTGGTAAATTTGTAAAGGAAGATTTGGGACAATGATTATTGTTTAAGTTGGTGACTACTAATTCACCCTCTCTCCCTACCCCCTCTTCGTAATATTTCATATACCTACTCTATTTCCTCACAACCAAATTTGTGGATTATTGATTTGGGTGCTTTACACCACATGGCTTCAACAAAATAAATTTTTTCCTCATTGGGTTTTTGTCCCATTGCATCCATTTTTTTAGTGATGATACTCCTATTGAAGTGCATAAGAGAGGGTACATTGACATCATACAAGGGACATCTATGATGTCCCCTTCTAGCTAGAGACATCACTTTAGCTAGTGATTAGCCTATCAGAGACCCTCGTAGGCTAATAAGATTGGATAGAGGGTCACCTTGGTGTGGAGATCCTCCAAGGACCAGAGCAGAGTACTCTTCTGGGTTGCCAGAGTTTTTTTATGATGAGTTTTCCTTTGAGTTTGGCTTGGTCAGGCTATTTTTAGCAGTTTTGGAGTTATAAAGATAGACCCCTGCTATTTTTAGAAAAGGGGTATGGTCATATGCAGTTCTATCATGTTAGCTCCCAGTCCAAACAACATTCAAAAATGTTGAGTAATAATGGAGATATTAATGTTTATTTAGTTAAAATAAACATTATTGGTTTTAAGCCTATATTGTTAAGTTATAATATATAACTTAAGTGAGGGTCATGATATCATAAAAGGGGCCATCGTTTCAATTAATTGTGGGTCCAAGCTTATGGAAAAATTAAAAGGAATTTTCTAAGTTTTAATGTAATAACATTTTTTATGTTATTATTATATCTTTTATCCCACATTGAGTGTGGAGACTCATTCTGGAGTTGAGGAGTCCTTATAAACAACCTTGTCTTCCTTCAAGAGCAGGTTATGAGAATTGCTTAAAAACTTTGCCTTGTGAAATTTCTTGAAGTTGTGGCAACAAGGGTTTCTACAAGTTTGAGAAGAATTTAGACTGTGGAGAACGTAGTATCTTCAGAGTTGATGCAATTTGAGGGTGTGAAATATCACTTGAATTTTGCCTGTGAGTTGACTTCATTCTGGAGTCAATATTGTGTTTTAGTAGGAAAAAAGTGGATGAATCTGTTTACAGGTTGGAAGGGGTTATAACAGTAGCTACAGTGCTGTGAACAGTACAAAACTACAGTGAATTAAAAAATAGAGATTTAATATTGTGGTTTTTGATAGGCGCTGCCCAAGGAGGAAGCAACTAGCAGCGTGGTTGCGTATTGGAGACAAAAATTAGGTTTTTTCCAACTATTAATGATGATTTTTTTAATGTATTCTTCCAGCAATAAGTATTGTACATACATTAGGATCCATCTGAATAAATGAATTTGATTAGCATTATAACCAGATTTGAGTTATAATTTTAGGTAAGATTAGTTTTCAATATTTGTATTTTCTTTTCATCAACTCAAAAACCCAAAAATAGCTTAAAACATTCAAAAAAAAACCAAAAACAATCATTACACCCAAGGAAACAAACAGTGATCAGCGTAGAGCCTATTTGGGGTTCTTACATTGGTATTAGAGCCTCATTCCTTCCATCTTGAGGGTTTGGGGAGTCATATGCAGCCACTGGAAATTGGACCACACAGGTACCATACTCGTAGGAGAGCTCTGATTGAAAGAGAATAGTTACAGGAAATAGGAAATATGGAAGAGAGGCGTGATGGTAGTCCATCTAGAAATAGGAGGAATAATGATGATTAGGATACCAGAGAATTCTACCGTGCTATGGTTATAGGGCAGAAGTAGATGGCACAGGCATTACAGGTACTCACTACTATGGTAGAAAGGATGAACCCACCTGTTAGACAAAATGAGGAGTTAGGAGAATAGGGAGATAACAGGAGTGCTACAGGTAATCAAAGACCACAATGGACCCATTCTAGAATAGCTGATAGGCCTACATGCCCTACATTTGTTTCAAAGGAGCCAGAAGAAGCTCTGGTAGAGGAGGCGACAGGAGACCCCATATTCGCAGATGCACTCATGGCTGCAAATGATGAATGGGAATTATTAGCTCTGCAGGTTCGGGAGAGGATGACCTTTGAACACTTTATAAATTAGAGGAGAGAGAATTACAAGTCACTCAGACAAGATAGGAGGCTTAGAGGTCAAAATAGTGAGCTGAAGAGGGCTACAGGCAAGCTTACTATGCCTACATTTGATGGGAGTGGTAAGATGAAAGCTCAAGCTTGGATTCATAAGCTTGACACATTTTTGGCACTGAGGCCAATGACAAAGATTGAAGCTATCAAATATGCCACCTTGCATTTGGAGGGAATAGCACATGATTGGTGGTACCATGGTATGGTAACACTTCAGCATAACCAAGTGACAGAATACCAAGACTTCATGGATAGGTTGGTTGAAAGATTTGACAAGAAGGATCCAGAGATTTACTTTCGGGACTTAGCACAACTGAAAGAAATAGGAAACTTGGAGTATTTCATTGGTGAATTTCAGTGGTTGGCAGTCATGGTGCCTAACATTTCAGAGCATAGATTGATAGTTCTTTTCATTGAGGGCCTATCCGAACCACTGAGAGGTTGGATAAAGGCATTTGATCCTATTTCTTTATAGGAAGTGATGAAAAAGGCAAGAAGTATGGAACATGTGGTCCCAACAAACAAATTTCAGTCCAAAGGAGCATCTTCTAGTAAGGATAACAAACCATTTTATAAAAAACCAGAGAGGACTGATTTTAAAAATGATTCTAAAGATAAAACTCCAGCACCTTTTGATAGGGAAACATTAAATGATTTGAGAAAGAAAAAATTATGTTTCTACTGTAAGGGACCCTATGATGCAAACCATGATTGTCCTCTTAGGCCAAAGGGAAAAGCTAACAGAGTTATGTGGGCATACTATGAGGAATTAGAATCAGATAATTTAGATCAGCAGTCTGATATAGAGGAAATAGATGGTGAAAAAGAGGAAGACAAGGCTGAAAACTTATCTAAAATGGAGTCCAAGGATGGGGAAGGAGATGGGCAACTTAGGAAAGCTCGTCTCACTAGTATTAAGCAAGAAGGGTCATTCCGGATGAGAGGAGTACTTGCTGGACAACGAGTCATAACCTTGGTTGATACAGGTGCCACTCATAATTTCATTGATGCTAGGATGGTGGAGAAGCATGGCATACAAACAGAGGAGTTTGGGGGAATTAGAGTGAGGGTAGCGGATGGCTATGTCCTCAAATGTGATCGTAGGATCACTAGACTCCCATTGAAAGTTAATAATTATGACTTTAAGGCAGATTTTTATGTTGTACCTATGGGAGATACAGATATAGTTCTTGGAATGAGTTGGTTGCATGATATTGGTGAGTTCACTCTTAGCCTCAAGGAGATGGAGATGAGGTTTAAAGTGAATGGGAAGACACATATTATTAAGGCAATCAGAGACAGTGATCTCAGGATGGTCTCTTTTCATAGAATGGCTAGATTGATTCGACATGATCAGGTAGAGTGGGTAGCAGAGTGCATGTTGATTCCATCACAGGAGGGACAACATAAGATTGAATATCCTCCTGATATTCAGGAGCTTAGAGTTAAACACTCTAAGGTGTTCAGTGACATTCCACCAGGTAGACCACCAGACAGAGGTATTGAGCACATCATTGAGTTAGAGGAGGGGGCTAAACCCATCATGATTACACCTTATAGGCATCCGAAGAGGTTGAAGGATGAAATTGAGAAAACCATAAAGGAGTTACTTGCTATGGGCCACATTAGACCAAGTAAGTCTCCTTTTGCTTCTTCAGTGGTGTTAGTAAAGAAGAAGGATGGGACATTGAGGATGTGCATTGATTATAGAGTGCTTAATAGGAAGATGATTAAAAACAGATACCCCATTCCCAGGATCGATGAGTTGATAGATGAGCTTCATGGAGCTTGCTTCTTCTCAAAGATAGATTTGAGATCAGGTTATCACCAGATCAGAGTTAGAGAGCAGGACATCGAGAAGACAACCTTTAGATGTCATTGTGGCCATTTTGAGTTTGTAGTTATGCCATTTGGGCTAACTAACGCACCTGCTACTTTTCAGGCAACAATGAATAGGGTTTTCCATCCTCAGTTGAGGAGATTTTTACTTGTCTTCTTCGATGATATCTTGGTATATAGTAGATCTTGGAAGGAGCACTTGGTTCACTTGGACACAGTGCTGGGTATATTGGATAGAGAATCCTTGTATGCAAAGGAGTCGAAGTGTGATTTGGGCATGACAGAGTTGTTGTACTTGGGTCACATCATCAGTACAGAGGGCGTGTCCATGGATCCTGAAAAGATTCGTGCCATTATGGAGTGGCCTTCACCAGTGAACCTTACATAGTTGAGGGGCTTTCTAGGACTATCTGGTTTCTACAAAAGGTTTGTGGATGGATATTACAGGCATGCGGCACCCTTGATAGATTTGATGAGAAAGGGAGCTTTCTAGTGGACTCTTGAGGCACATGAGTGTTTTGAGAAATTTAAGGGGTTGATGACTTCTTGTCTAGTGTTAGCATTACCAAATTTTAGCAAACCTTTTGAGCTACATTGTGATGCTTTCGGAGAGGGCATTGGAGCGGTGCTTATGCAGGAGAAGCACCCTATTGCTTATGAGAGCAGGAAATTGAGAGGGCCAGAGCGGAGCTTCAGCATATATGATAAGGAGATGTTAGCCATTATGCATGCTTTGGCCAAATTCAGGCAATATTTGGTAGATAGAAAATTTTGTATCAAAATCGACCATAATAGCCTAAGACACTTTTTGGGGCAGCGAGATCTCAATGATAGGCAGCAAAAGTGGGTGAGCAAGTTACAGTCCTATGACTTTGACATTACATATTTTAAGGGGACATAGAATGTAGTTGCTGATGCCTTATCATGTAGGCCCCATTTGAGCTTATTGACAGACATATCGGAGGATTGGAGACACTTGATCCTTGCAAAGGACACTTGGGCAGATGGATTCATAGATGGGACTATTCAGGACAACAGATACACCCTTGTGAATGAGCTCATCATTTACAAAGGACGAATATTTTTGGTCCCAAGATCAGTAGTGAGGAGGGTGGTTTTGAAATCTTTTCATGATTCACCTATGGCAGGACATCCTGGTTTCTACAAGACATACTGACAGATTAGAGAGCTATTCACATGGAAAGGGCTCAAAGCAGAGGTACTTCAATATGTTAGGGAGTGTCCCACTTGCCAGCAGAATAAGCAAGAACATCCTATCCAACCAGTTTACTACAGCCACTTTTGATTCTTGATAGGAAGTGGGAGTGTTTGTCTATGGACTTCATCACAGGATTGCCTAGAGCCCAAGGCAGGGACTGCATATATGTGGTTGTGGATCGCCTTACGAAGTTTGAACACTTCTTTCCAATCACTGCTACATACACTGCTACACAGGTGGAAAAGTTGTTCTTCAAAGAGATATTCAGATTACATGGCTTACCTCAGAGCATTGTAAATGGCAGAGACAGTAGGTTTATGAGTCACTTTTGGCAGGAGCTATTTAGGTTGTGTGCAACAGAGCTCACTCTGAGTACTAGCTACCACCCTAAGACAGATGGTCAAACAAAGATAGTAAACAAATGGGTGGAGGGATATCTTAGAAATTATATAACAGGGCAACAAAGGGCATGGGTAAAGTGGATTTATCTCTATGAGTATTGCTACAATACCACTTATCACATGTCTATTCAGATGTCACCCTTTATGGCCCTGTATGGATATGAGGCACCCAATTTTATGGATCTTCTTTTGAGTGACAGTAGGGTGCCCAATGCAGGTGATTTGTTACAGGAGATTCAAGACCTTGTTAAGACTCTCAAGGATAATCTAACTAAGGCACAAAATCAGCAAAAGCAGTATGCAAATCAGAAGAGGACTAAGTGGACTTTTGAGATTGGAGACATGGTGTATCTTATGTTGTAGCCTTACCGTCAATCCACTCTCAAGAAGAGTGGTGCTGAGAAACTCAAGCCACGATACTATGGTCCATTTAGGATTATCAGTAAAGTGGGAGAGGTGGCTTATGAGTTAGACTTGTCGACAGAGAGCAAGGTGCACAATGTTTTTCATGTGTCATGCCTCAAGAAGGAACTAGGGCATCATATTGTGCCTTCTACAGTACTACCACCCCTGGATGATGAGGGAAAACTTGTTTTGATATCGGAGGCTATCATGGATTTTAGAGAGAGGAACTTGAGGAAACGTACCATCCGAGAATATTTGGTGAAGTGGAAGGATTTTTCGGTAGAGGATGCTACTTGGGAGAGCGAGGAGATTTTACAGCATCCAGAGTTGAGATTGCTTGAGGACAAGCAATTTCAAGGAGGGTAGACTGTGACGTCCCCTTCTAGCTAGAGACATCACGTTAGCTGGTGATTAGCCTATCAGAGACCCTCGTAGGCTAATAAGATTGGATAGAGGGTCACCTTGGTGTGGAGATCCTCCAAGGACCAGAGCAGAGTACTCTTCTGGGTTGCCAGAGTTTTTTTATGATGAGTTTTCCTTTGAGTTTGGCTTGGTCAGGCTATTTTTAGCAGTTTTGGAGTTATAAAGATAGACCCCTGCTATTTTTAGAAAAGGGGTATGGTCATATGCAGTTCTATCATGTTAGCTCCCAGTCCAAACGACATTCAAAAATGTTGAGTAATAATGGAGATATTAATGTTTATTTAGTTAAAATAAACATTATTGGTTTTAAGCCTATATTGTTAAGTTATAATATATAACTTAAGTGAGGGTCATGATATCATAAAAGGGGCCATTGTTTCAATTAATTGTGGGTCCAAGCTTATGGAAAAATTAAAAGGAATTTTCTAAGTTTTAATGTAATAACATTTTTTATGTTATTATTATATCTTTTATCCCACATTGAGTGTGGAGACTCATTCTGGAGTTGAGGAGTCCTTATAAACAAACCTTGTCTTCCTTCAAGAGCAGGTTATGAGAATTGCTTAAAAACTTTGCCTTGTGAAATTTCTTGAAGTTGTGGCAACAAGGGTTTCTACAAGTTTGAGAAGAATTCAGAATATGGAGAACGTAGTATCTTCAGAGTTGATGCAATTTGAGGGTGTGAAATATCACTTGAATTTTTCCTGTGAGTTGACTTCATTATAGATTCAATATTGTGTTTTAGTAGGAAAAAAGTGGATAAATCTGTTTACAGGTTGGAAGGGGTTATAACAGCAGCTAGAGTGTTGTGAATAGTACAACACTACAGTGAATTAAAAAATAGAGATTTAATATTGTGGTTTTTGATAGGCGCTGCCCAAGGAGGAAGCAACCAGCAGCGTGGTTGCGTATTGGAGACAAAATTAGGTTTTTTCCAACTATTAATGATGATGTTTTTAATGTATTCTTCCAACAATAAGTATTGTACATACATTAGGAGCCATCTGAATAAATGAATTTGATTAGCATTATAACCATATTTGAGTTATAATTTTAGGTAAGATTAGTTTTCAATATTTGTATTTTCTTTTCATCAACTCAAAAACCCAAAAACAGCTTAAAACATTAAAAAACAAACCAAAAACAATAATTACACCTAGGGAAACAAACAGTGATCAACGTAGAGCCTATTTGGGGTTCTTACAACATCTCATGGTGTTCTTTGTATTCTATATTTTTAAACTAATCTCTTATGCATTGATTATATCATTCACACATGCTCTGGCAAGAAGGTTGAGTTTACTCTAGATCAAGTGGTGACTAGTAAGATGAGAAATGGGTCTACAATTTCAATGGGAAAGGTAGAATATCAATCCAAATTGTATTATTTCTTGCACTTTATTCCTAATTCACCTTCACTTTAATTAATAACTTACTCAAATGACGTTATTCATTTATGGCATCTGTTATTTGGCCACTTAAACTACTACTACTGACAACAACTTGGTCAACATGATGTAGCTATAGGGTTTCCTTCTATTTTATTTTCTAAAAGATTTTTTCAAAGTTGCATTCTTGGAAAGCATCCTAAAGAAATTTTTGATAAAGTCAAATCATGGAGAGCCATACAACTTTTACAACTAGTACATAATGGTTTGGTGGGACTATTTCAATATCATTCTTTCAACAAAGTCAAATATGTTTTAATTTTTATTGATGACTTTTTTAGATATAGATTTATATATTTTCTCAAACAAAATTCTAAATCCTTTAAGTATTTTCAATATTTCAAATATTTTGTAGAAAAAATTATAGTGATGCCTATCTAGACATTTTTGAAGATGATGCATGGGAGAAGTTGATACCTATAGAGAAAGTAGTCCAAAAATTTAGAAATATTTTCAAAGAATTTTCAACTGATGAAGATATTTAGGAGGCATTTAGAATAGAAGAAGCTTTGCTAGAACTAGATATTAAGCTCAGGGATTTTGCTAAGACCTATATATAGGTAGATAATTAGAGGCAGAAGGTTAAAGATAAATATAATGGCTTAGATTTACTAGATGTGGCAAAGGTTAGTAAGATTATTGAGAGATTCAAGGGAAAACACCTAGACATAGCTAAAGTGGTACAAAACCCAAAAGCCAAAATTTCATTTTTGACACTCGGTGAAATTTTACAATTTTGGACCTTTGTTGTGCATTGGTGTGTTGTTGCACCTAGTGCACTGGTGTGCTATTTATCACAAAGTGTTGCAATAATTTTGAAGAACTCAGAGGTGTGCACGTACACTAATGCACTTTCTTCTATGGTGCACTTTTTTAGAGGTGCACTGATAGTTAACTACCACTTCAAAAATTAGAGCTTTCCATGCATCAGAAATGCATTCTAATAGTAGTTTAACTTTGGCAGATGCCCAGTGAAAGTTGAGCTTTTATTTTTGATACTTCTAGACACTTCTATATAGATTGAAGGCTCTCTTCTTCTTATTTTCTCATAATTTCTTTGTTTTATGACATGTAAAGGCTCATGCATCCAATTAATGATGTAAAAATCAATGGATTCCTACTAAGCACCAATTAGATAGTTAGTTTGTATATAATTAGTTTGTTTTAATTAATTCAAAAGAATATGATTGCATGAATATATCTCTCACTGTCAACATAAATTGAGGAGATGATTTCTTATAAATACGAGAATGTAATATCTAATAAGGGCTGTCGTTATTTTGTAATAATATGTGCTTTTGGTGCTCACATTTGTAGTGTAGTGATTATTGCCTAAATGTGTTATGTTTTGTGAATGTATGTTCATGGAATGTAATTGAGCCAAAGGTTTATTGCATTATTTCTAGTTGTGCAATCTTTTAATTTTGGTGTTTGCTACAGTTTTACAAATTTTGTTGGTGTATCTAGTTCGAGAAGAGATCACTTCTTTTGTTCTTGCATAACTTTCTGTGTCGCATGAGCACACTTTCCATGGAATTGTGATTTGATGAACAGTGAAATATCTCATAGTTGCTAAAAAATTCCCATCGACGATTGCATCCATGGAATTAAGGAAGTGTTGCTCCTACTTTCATTGGTTACCCATCTATTTCTTCAAAAGCTTAAATCGCAGACACGTTGTTTTTGTAGTTTATGTCCATTAGGATTTTACTTTCATGTTATTTTCTTAAGTTTTGTGCTATCCTATCTTTTTTATTTTCTTTACTAACCCCTTATTAAATTAGGAATTCATATTAGTTGCATTGTTATATTGCATTCATTAAAGAAAAATAGAAAATACAAAAACATAGTTCTTTTGCGTGTCTTATTTTGAAGTAGCAAACAAATTTTACATCTCATCCAAAATCATCTGAACTAGAAAAGGCCTCCTCATGAACAAAAACATTTATCTTCAACTGAGTGGATTCTAGTAGGTCACAAGATCACCTACAACCTTATTGTTGATCCCCAAGATTAACTTTTCAAGAGAGGAGTTTGAAAGGATTCTTGCCATTAAGCATCATAGAAAACAACAACTCAACAATGATCAAGGTTTTATTTCTATGGATCAACATTTCCTCTATCTCCCTGATCAATGTATTTTCTCTCCCTAAAATGATAAGTTTAAAAAAAATTAGGTTAAGATTGGAGTTGGAATTTCAAATGGCACAAATTGAAAAGTTAATGGTCAAATCTTTCTCTTGATCAATGTTCGTTCTCTCTCCCTAACCAATGCACTTTCGCTCTCTAAAATGATAACTTAAAAATAATTAAGGGTAAAAAATTGAAATTAGAGTTTGAAATTTGGCCAATTTTTAAATCCTAATCCTAACCTTTTTCAATTCCCAAGAATTCAACCTTAACTCCCAATAACTACTTTTTTTTTATTTTCAAAGGCTAGAGATACAATCTCTCAAAACATAATATAGTGCAAAGTGACATTAAAGCTTTTATGATCAAAATACCCCTTTTGGTAGTGGGGATGATTATTTTCATAATATGTCTCATAAAGACCCCATCTTAGCACATGAAAAGTGAAGGATATGTTCTCAAGTGTGGTTTTGGGAATTATTTGGAAGCTTTTATGAACATGAAATGGCAATTATAGGTTCTACAAGGAGATAAAAATTTTAAAGATCTCACAAACAAAATTTTAGGTGAATATAATTAGAAGGTGAGTACCCATTAGAAGGATTCTTGGTCATATTATAAAATTTTGATTAAGAGATATGTGTAATAGTAATACAATTGACACATATGGTAGTTGGAAAAGCTTGCAATCCAATATTATTCACAATGGTTCTTTTTTTTTTTTTGAGAAGTTAAAGATATAACACTTCCATCATTTGATAGCATGATTTAAATAGATATCACTCCATGGAGTAAAATAACCAAACCATTCAAATGCTCATTTCAACATTTCTTCCCGTTGACAACCAGATTAAAGGGTGAAAGTTAGTTGGCTAATAACTTCCTAGTTGTTTGATTAAATGTTAGAGACTTGAGTACTCACAATGAGAAATAGATTCAAATTGTTAGACAAAATGTTTCACAAAGATGTCATTTCATGAAGCTTATAAAAATATATGTGATGTTTTTATCAAATGAGATTTAGAACTCTCTACCATGTGTGAGGATCATAATTTTCAATCAAAAATATTGTTGTTTAAGTAGGAATGAAGTGAAAGGATTGTCGATATTATAGATGATATGAGAGAAGAATGTTTTTGTGTTGTAGCCGTGAATCTAAAAGGCTCAACATAGTTAGAAAAGGGTGTGATCATACTTTTATGGCTCAAAGTTGGTTGAAGGAGAGGCACAAAGTGTTTAATATAAGGCGTCCAACATATAAAGTACACAGACCATAGTCTTTCTACCAGCATCTCGTAGAGACTGAATATGAATTGTTTGACAAAATGCCTTGATCTACACAATCTTCTAGTTGCCATAGTGACAATATATATTGTGAATGTGAATCATAAAAAATGCACTCAAAATGATGGAAACATGCCTCATAGAAGAAACGTATCATGAGTGAAAAATGTGTGTAAAACAGATTTGTTGAGAAGGCTTCCAAATCTTTCACAAAAAAATTACTAACCGATTTATTTAGGAAGCTTCATAGGTTTTTGAGGAAAGTTAATTGGCAAGTGCAAAGTTGCACTCCACAATCTCAACCAAAAGTCTTTTGCTTTGACTCAAACCAATGTGTGGGCATTGTCCAGGATGCTTTGAGAATCAAGTGTTAACCATGGGTGACATAGGCACACTTTTTGTTTCATGATGAATGAAAATAGTGAAAAGGTTGTGGAGGAGTTAGATGGTCTTGATGAAAGAGGGGAAAAAAAATCATGTCAAGGAATGGTTAGAAATGGCTAACACAAAATCAAAACATTTGGATGAACTTGAAGTTATAAGGAAGATATGGTTATCAAATAGAAATAAGGAACATGATTTTGTTCACCTTTCTCATGGATCTACAATGTTGTATTTATAGATATGGAAGATATTTGGAGAAGGGGTAGTTTGATTCAGTGCCATCTAAGATATACAAAAAAATGACAAGTGAGTAATGTCAAGAATAACAATTTCACAAATTTCTACACTACACAAATTTCATGCTTAATTGAAAAGGAAGTTTTGATAAATATGAGATAGCTATACAATGGAAGTGTTCAACTTTTCTAAGTTCATGTTGCACTAAAATAGTTTCAAGTAAATGTGAATGGTATATTAAAAAATTTACAATGAAAAACTTCCTTGAGATAATTGACCAAGTTACACAAGTTTTCAATAAAGGACATTATGATGATGATGATGATATAATTAAAGAACACATCTTTGAAGGGCTAGGTTATTGGTGAATAAAAATATTTGTATCAAGAAGGTGTCGTGCCCAACTTATCATAAATCACTTATTTTATCTTCTACTCAAAATACATGTAAGCTTCATGTTTCTCATTTTTTTAAAGTGACTTATTTCACTTATTGTAACTCATAAGTTAGGATCTTAACTTTTCCTTGGTTAAGGTTAGGTTTTAGAAGTTGAAGTTTTCATGAGCTAAAGTTAGAGTTAGTTATGGAATGTATTCCAAAATTTCAAACTCTAACTTTTGAGGTAGTTACAAACCTAAAAGTTGGGTTTGATAGAAGGGCATATAAATATCATAAGATATGTCATGTGAAGTGGGGGAGACACTTTTTGTTGGTTCCAACCAATATTGAGAGGGGGGTGAATCAATATGTACAACTCTACTGGTTAAAGTAACATTGGTGTTCATAAACCTTGTTACCAATTATTTTATAATCAAAACAATAACACATGAAATATTGTAAAACCATTCAAGATCAGACAAAGATGCACACATAAATGGCACTTTTTTTAACATGGAAACTCCTAGTGTGAGGGTGAAAACCATAGTGGGAGTAATATACCCAGTATCCTTTCCTTTCAAGTGAAAGGGTGCTCTATTGAAGGCTTATATTTGTTCTTTCTAAGAACTCATCCTATTCAAAATGAGCATAATCTATTTGGATTATAATATTCTACTAAGGCTATCATGTTAGAGGATTTTGATCCCTTTTTGAAAGATACATTCTTAGATAATTTCAAAGACTTAGTAAGTCTTCCCTGTCAAAGGCTTACAATAGTTGCAATGGTAAGAAAGTAAACTAAAGATTAGATCTAGAGTTACGACACAACTCTCCTCATAGATCCACAAAGATATACTAATATCATTCCTATGTTATGGCTTAGCTTAGTGAAAAATATTTGTTAACTACCTCTTTCACCCACTTGAGCACTAGTCTATTGTTACTCATTGTTCTTATGTGTCTCTCACATATCTCTAATCAACACAACAATAATAGTTCAACAACAACAATAACTTCAAAATGAATTATAAGTAACCTTAAATCCACTTGTCCAATGCATAGGTTAAAATCCTAGAATTATCCTACTTAGATCATCTTATTCAAAATTTGAAATGCATAACAAGCATAGTTACCTATACGTAGGTTCCTATTTATGTAGGCATGCATGTCCATGTATAAGTATACATATATACTTGTTTTTGTGCTTTCTTTTGTTGTTTTCACTACTTCTTTGTGTGTGCATAACATGTTTCTCTCAACATTTCCTTGGTTTTGTCATATCGGTGGTGACTTAGTTGTGAACATCTAACTTCCACATCTTTCTATCTATCGTAGGCTAGATAATATATTTTCTTCTATCATGAACAACATGTAGGTCTACTGATGGTTTCATTCTCTTGCAACAATTCATTTTTTTTATTAACTAATTAATAATCAATGAAAATGCTTTCTCACTCAATGCTTCAGTCCTCTTCTCACCATTTTATCATTCAACCATGCAAGTGACTAGTTTAGTCCAATAATCTCCCCCATTGGCATTGATGGAAAACCTCTTTAATAATAAAATTTAATATGTGGTTAACAAGAATTACACCTCTTCATTGGTTTATGCTTTCCTATCACTTCACTTTTAAGTCTTTTATATACCTTACTGTGGCCTTACACTTTATTTGAGCTTCGTGTTCTATATTATTTACAATACTCCTTCTGCATGAATTTTCCTTATTATCTGCAAACTTCACTTTTTTGTATGCTCTCCTCTTATCATTTCCTTTGTCACAATACTCTTCCCTTTTCAAGAGTTTTTTCTTTCTTAATATATTCCCCCTTATCCTCTTGAAAGGTATCTCCCCCTTTTGATCCTTTTATTGTCCTTTCTTCATTTATCTCCCCCTTACTTATTTTTATCCTCCTCTCTATCATTATCGTTGGCATTGTATTCCACCCCTTTTTTTCATCAATAGAAAGTGGTATAAAGGAGTACAAGTTGATTAATTATTCCCCCCCTTTATATTATAATCCCCTTTGATTAAAGGGTGTGGGGTTTAGGGGCTTCTCACTTCTCAAAGATGTCCTTGTAATGATCCCTTGTGGTATTCAATAGAGTTTCCTAAGACTCTTTTAAGTGAGTGAGAGATAGTGTTTCACTTGTTATCTTCTAGTTGCCTCTCAAGTGCATCTTCTATCTCCATTGGTGACTTGTCTATCTAAGAATTTGCATCCTTGAGATGTTCATTGATGATCCTTTCTAGTAGGGATAGGTAACATTGAAGTTTCATCATTCAAATTTCTCTCTACTCTTCCTCCACTCTTAGATGATATACCAAGTACATGGTATCTAGAATCTTTGTTGTGTACTCTAAGACTGACCCAATAAGTGGATTATAAGATTGGGTGGCTTCATCAAGCTTTAGATCAACTTTATCTCTCTTTTTCTCCATTCACCTATTAAGGTGTGTGATGCATTGGGATTTTGATATATAGGGGTTATTCCTTTTAGTACTTCTAACATCTCTGCTCTTAAGGATGTTGGCTCTCCTTGCTTGTCTTGAACATGACTTTTTTTTCTAGATGTGTCATTAGAACATATTGTTCCAAGACTTTTGTAATCTTTTCCTCTTTTCCATAGAGAAAAAAATTGATTTATCTTATTAGATCATCTTCTTTATTGTATGGAGCTTTTGGTGATAGTTTTTTAAATATTTCTCAAACCTTCATTAGTGTAGTTTCCTTCTCATGCTTCTTGTTAAATTAATTATATTGTATCTCTCCATGAGACTTGTGTATTTTCTCAATTCTTTATCACCTAGCTGATTGATGTATTTTCCCATCTCATCTACTTTCTCTAAAGTTTATGTATTTTTATTGCTTCTTCTACATCAACATCATACCATTCACCTTCATTTTCAAATGTATATTATTCAAATGGTTTTGAGAAATCATGTCTCCCTCTAGTCCTCTTTGTTCTATTTGATTCATCTAAATCTCTTTTTCATTTGTCTTTATTTTTCTCTAGCTTCTAATGCTCCTTTTTACTTTGGATGTTGTCCTAGATGGTCTAGTATTTATAGGATTTTTTTCTTGTTGAGTTGATGGAAAATCATGCCTTGCCTCTATTCATGTTTTGTTTCTTTTATTGTTTCTCCTCTTGTGTCTCATGTCTTGTTATGTCTTTAGGAATCTCCATTATAGACATTTATTGATCTCTAGTTCCATGATTAGTCTCTTTGTCTTTGATCACATCTCCTCATTTTTCACCTTTACATGTTTCCTCTATGGCACTTGTCACATTGTGGCCTTTCACCTTTTTTGTGTCTTTTGGACTAGACATCACCATTGTGACATCAATAATGTCTAGATGACTCTCACTAGCATGTATGTCATTTTTTTTTTGTCCTTCCTCTTCTAGTGTTTCTTTAAAGGTGCATTCTTGTTGAACCTCACCATTCTCCTTGGGTTTAATATTCAAATCTTGACTCATGTGATCCTTCTACTCAGTTGTCTAGTAGGTTGTTATGTTGACTTCTTCTTTGAACCTTTTGGTCCAATTTCCTTATACGATTTATTTTCCTTTGGCTTCTCTCTTGGCAATTATTTTTGGTCATGCTTCTTCTTCAAGAAAAATTCTTCTTGATCATACATTTTTGACCAAATTTTCTTTGCATTTGAAAATGCTTCTCCCTTATACCTATAGTAATTAATGCTAAATTTGTCAGCATGTCAAAATCCTTTTTACTTAAGTTAACTATTCTAACTCTTTCATTAGCATTCATTAACTAGGTTTGATTTTAGTTAGAGCATCATCTAGCATATTTTTGAATTCAATTATGGAGCTTTGAGCATATTTCTCCAATCATTTCAAAAAGTAATAGGGATATGTCAATAAGGATATTATTGGGTAATAGTTGGAACAACTAGTGGTAGACAGTTAAAGAGGTTGATTTCTTATTAGGAATATGACAATGAATACTAAACAAGGAATAATAATTAGGATATGAGTAAAGGAAAAGGTGAAGTAATTAGTTAGTAGTTATGTTATAACATGCAATACTTATCAACAAGACTATGCCTTATTAGTAAAATGGAAACAAAGTCCTATAACAAAGGATGCTTTATCAAAAATAGTGAAATCTTATAGGTAAGAAGGGAGAAGTGATGAATTGTACAAAGGGAATCTAGATGACTCAAGAATAATTAAGGGAATACGGTGATGACACAAATATCTAGACAATAAGAAAGAGGAGGATAGCTTGAGAATTCTCTACAACATAAAAAATGGCTTATAAAAAGGATGGAATCATAAGAACCATTGGTGATGAGATTGTGATCATTGGGTCTAGGTTTAGGGTGTGTACTTAAAGTACTAATACATAAAGGAGAAATAAATAAGAATTGTTGTATTGTGTGAAGGAGATTATGTCAAAGCTTAGTGTGATATCCAATCGATGGAATAGAAGAATTAATCTGTAAAGGACTATTTTGAGCATAAAAGTGGATAGGGTGTGTACTTAAAGTACTACTACATAAAGGAGAAATAAATAAGAATTGTTGTATTGTGTAAAGGAGATTATCTCAAAGCTTAGTGTGATATCCTATCGATGGAATAGAAGAATTAATCTGTAAAGGTCTATTTTGAGCATAAAAGTGGATATATATTTTAAAAAGGGTTGGAATGGTATGCTATTGTGTTACAAAACTCTAATGGATCTTATATTGAAAGGTTAGTGCAAACTATAGATCATTCTTAGTTCTTACATTCTAGCCATTATGACAAAATCCCTAATCATGTGAACCTAATAGGTCTATTTTAAATCCTTTAATAGGGTACAATTCTTAGACTAGAGTTTCTAAGTCCATAAAGGTTATCCTAATAGGGATACTTTAATAGGTCTCTAGGGAAATCCATTAATCAGGTAGCATTTAAAAATGCTTTTGTAATCCTTCATTGGGAAAGCTCCTAAGTAGTGTATTCTTGAAGATTACAACATTTATGGGCACCGACCTCACACCATGGTCTTCACCCTAATTAATTTTGTACAAGATAAATATAAGTGTTATATTTCTATGATTATTTCATTATTTCATGAATTCTTAATGTTTAAGTGACTAATAATGATGTTATAGTTGAACTAAAGTTGTAATTGAAAAATTTGTAAAGGAAGATTTGGCGCAATGATTATTGTTTAAGTTGGTGATTACTAATTCACCCTCTCTCCCTGCCCCCTCTTAGTAATATTTCATATACCTACTCTATTTCCTCACAACCAAATTCATGGATTATTAATTTGGGTGCTTTACACCACATGGCTTCAACAAAATAAAATTTTTCCTCATTGGGTTTTTGTTCCATGGCATCCATTTTTTTGGTGATGATACTCCTATTGAAGTGCATAAGAGAGGGTATGTTGACATAATACAAGGAACATCTCATAGTGTTCTTTGTATTCTATATTTTTAAACTAATCTCTTATGCATTTATTATATCATTCACACATGCTCTAGCAAGAAGGTTGAGTTTACTCTAGATCAAGTGGTGACTAGTAAGATGAGAAATGGGTCTGCAATTTCAATGGGAAAGGTACAATATCAACCCAGATTGTATTATTTATTGTACTTTATTCCTAATTCACCCTCACTTTAATTATTCACTTACTCAAATGGCATGATTCATTTATGGCATCGATTATTTGGCCACTTAAACTACTACTACTTACAACAACTTTGTCAACATGATGTAGCTATAGGGTTTCCTTCTATTTTATTTTCCAAAAGATTTTTTCAAGGATGCATTCTTAGAAAGCATCCTAAAGAAATTTTTGATAAAGTCAAATCATGGAGAGCCATACAACTTTTACAACTAGTACATAATGGTTTGGTGGGACTATTTCAATATCATTCTTTCAACAAAGTCAAATATGTTTTAATTTTTATTGATGATCTTTTTAGATATAGATTTATATATTTTCTCAAACAAAATTTTGAATCCTTTGAGTATTTTCAATATCTCAAAGATTTTGTAGAAAAAATTAGGAAAATCTATCAAGGTCTTACACATGGATACTTGGGGCATAATATGTCAACCAAAGGCTCAATAAATTTTTTATCTTATAAGGAATTTATCTTCAACATATAGTTCCCCAAACTTCACAACCAAATAGAGTTTCACAAAGGAAGAATAGATCCTTAAAGGAAATTTCCAATAGTATGATCCACTCTAAACTATTGGCACCTCAGTAGTGGGAAAGGGCCATTAACTGTGGATGTTACATTCAAAATTTGGTTCCTCATCAAGTTTTAAAGGGGATAACTCCTTTTCAATTTCGGACCATTTGAAAACCTTTAGTCAAAAACTTTCAAGTGTTTCTATCTCCTACAAGAGCCATATTCTAGTAGAGAAATGAAAGGCAATGGATCCACATAGAAAGCCTTATATATTTGAGGGGTAGCTAGATGGTGTCAAAGGATACAAGCTTCTCCATTCTAGAATACAAGATCATTCATCAAGAGAAGTGTTTATTTTGAGGAGAAAATCTATGGTTCCTCTTCTATCATTTCTCCATCATTTATTACTATAGAAACTTTACAAATGCATGATAATTGTTCTCCTAAAAAAATTGATCCTCTTGATCTAGACAAGGATTTTTCTTCTAATTCAAATTATGATGGTGAGGATTCATCTTCCACCTCTCCTAGACACCATTTAGAGAATGATTCTCCATATAATATAGCTATTGAGCCTTCTTGGGATTGTTAGATATTAGAATTAGTAGATGATTGGGTTGTTTATCCACTAGATAAGAGAAGAACAAGGTCATAGTTTGAGAAACATCCACATCTCTTCATTTATAGACTTATGATTGCCATGCCTGACCAGTACTTCTGTTCAATAGTATTTTGAGACTTTACTATTTGGAGTTCATTTCTGTAGATATGTTGTCTTTCATTATAGAACTTGGTTATATTTTGAGTCATTTGGAACTCGAGACTTATGATGAACGTATTTTCTGTTCAGAACTAATTGTTTAGTTTTGAAGGTTACTTAGGATGTTACAATGTGAAACTATAATTTCATGTTGTTTGGGTATCAATTATGTTTATTATGTTTCAAACTTGATGTAAACTGCATTCTGAGTTGAATAGATATTAGAAAGAAAGTTTTAGTTGTATGTTCAACTTGTTATTGTAAATACAATTGTGTGTACATATGCTCTATGTGTTTGAATTTGTCACTGTATTTTCATATGTGTGACTGAGAGGGAGTTGAATTATCGCTTAGGTTTTGATTATCTGACTTATATTGACTTGTCATTACTAATTGTAGTTGGCATTGCATATAGATATACTTGTTTTTGAAAGGGTTTAAATACCCTAAATTGAGATTGGCAAAAACATTTTTCAATTTTCTTATTTTAAAATTTTTAATTACCTCTTATTATCAAGTAACTCTAAGTGGGTGTCGAATGCCTTGAATAAGGTAAAATGTTCATTGTTTAAAAGCCATAAATGGCAGTGGCAAGTAGACTGTCATGTGTACTTGGTAGTGAAGTGTCTCAGTGGAATTAAATGCATATTTATGAAGTTTGGTCAGCCTTTTTTGTATGCGAGTTGGGTTTATTGTTGTAATTGGGCTGAAATCTTGGCAGCATTGCTCTGTTCTATTATGCATCTGAGATGCTTATTGCTAAGAATCAGCATCATGGAGGAATTGGTCGAAAGGGCATTCATGCTTATGAGGCTGAGCATTGTTAGGTTTCACACTACCAATAATTATCTCTCAACCGCATATTGGTGTTTCCAATTTTGGAAGTGTAGTTTTGATTTGGGCATTTGGGGCTTTGATAATGAGTTTATTTGCAGAGTTGTGTATCAAGATTTTTGGGCACCTATTGTGATTTGAGGTAGGGGGCATTTTCTAACCTATTCCTTACTGTTATTTGGGTGTTAATTGTTTGAAGGAAATAGGAAATGTTGTAGTTTTTATAGCACCAATACCCAAGTATGGGTGTATGCAGGATTGGGCAAATGGACTACCGAGTTCTGTATATATCTATATTTGGATTGAGTGTACTATGTAAGTTCTTGCATTGTTGTTTGCATTTTGACATAGATGTGGATTATATTGGGTTTTCTATTTTCAGTTTTGTAAACCTGAGGTGTTATTTTTGGTTTGTCTCATTTTCGTGTATGAAATAGGCTTTTGTCATATAACCGGCATACGAGATAGGGCATAGTTTCATTGAAAAATGTGCTTTAGTTAGAGCTTGGTCTTTATGTAAAAAAATTATATACACATTTGTGTTCAATCAAACCCAAGGTAGAATGTAGTGCCGTTGTTGGCATTAATATGTAGTTTCACAGAGTGAACCCGTAAGAAATTTGTACCTATGATTTTATAAATTTACATGAGGTTCAGTTATAATATCGAAGAGTTTATATGATGATTGAGACACTATTATTGTTTTATAGTTTGTATGTGTTTGGTGGTGTAAAACTTGAGCTTGATTGTCAAAAATATGAACACGAGTTCGATGTGCAGTTCGACCCATAGTGGTAGTATTTAAAACACCAGTATTTTTATAAAAAAAAACTTACATGATATGAAAATTTCATGAAACAAATAACATAGACAAACTAACATATAACTATATGAAACCAAGGGAAGACATTTTGTCGAACAATTATATGAAATGAGAGTAGACATTTGGTCATACAGTTAGCATGAAACATAAAGAATGTTGTATTAGTAATTTTTAGTATAGCGTTATTATATGGCTGAAAGGTTATCGAATAGCCGATACTCTGTGTGAACTGGCATCATGATTTGACTACAATTTGGAATTTCGTATGTTGATGGGTTTTTTAGTTATCTTATGCTATTATGAAATTTTGGAACTAGGCAGCGACATTTTGTCATATAGTTTAGAGGAAACTTGAAACAAGTAGATATATTTTGTGACAGCATGATTTTCTCAATAAGTTATGGAAAGATGTAGAAAGGTATCAAGTGATAATAGATGTTGTTTAATTGAATTGTGCATATGATCAGGTTTCATTCACAATTGTATAAGTTATTATGTGATAGTTGAAAAATTAGAATAACTGATGTTCCTCGATGCTCAAAATGAAAATAATGATTTGATTTCAGTTTCACAATTTTGAATGTTATTGAGATTCTAGTTATGGGTAGTAGCATATTGTCAAACAGTTAGTGTAAATTCAAATAAAAAGGGTATTAGCTTATGAGTTGTCTGCAAGTAGAGCTTGCAATTGGATATCGAAAATAATGTTAAATATATGATATCATTATTAATGTTCTTTTGTATAAAACATTAACAAAGACTAGACATGAAGAAGTCTGCTGGATATGATTAAATTAGTTGATTATGTTATGAAGCTTTCCGATAAACATTGATATGATGTTTTGAAATTAAAGTTTTATGAATTAGAAATCTTTTCTGATAAAGATGAATTTCAATTCATAATTGAAAAGAAAGTTGTTTCAAGTATTGAGGTAGATTATGATATATGTTTGATGATATCTCATTTAAAGCAAGAATATCATGTGCATTTTGATTTGTTATCTTGGTCATTTCGAAGTTAAGAGTAGATGGTTAGGTCAGCAGGAAATTGAATGTATAGTATGAAGATTCTATAACTATCGTTGAGTTGAGACAACAATTCAATTGTACTTATGTGATCTTGATATTATAGGTTTAGTTTCTATTGTTATAATTATCTATATTTACCTTTAAAATTGGCAGAATAAGATGTGTTACAAATAGATTAAAGAATGTAGTATCATGTTGTATACTGATTTTATATCTGTTGCATGTACATTCTTAGTATATTTGTTTGATGTGTATTTTAAGAATAGCTGTGATGAACATATATTGGGGTGGTTGAATTTGGTTTATCCTATTCGGTTAATTAGTACAGTGATAACATTAAAATGAATTGGATGGGTTAATTACATATAAAAGATAATTGGCCTTACCTATGACTTAAACCTATAAGGTTAAGTACGGAGAACAAGGAAAATCTCTATTTTGTCATTGACAAGTATAATAGAGGATACCGTTATGTGTTGACTATGAGCATACCAAACATGGATGCAAAATCTTAGTGGCATAATGATGACACCTCAGTATATATATGATTCATTTATGGGTTATTCTTAGTGCAAGTTTAATTTTGCATTGTTAAGTAAATGTTCACTTCTTGCATATTAATTTTGGAACTGCACTATGTTAAGTGAATCAAATATATGCATTATGGTTATGTATATGTTTGTTCTAATGTGTATGCAGGTGGATTACGCTTTTCAGTTCAGTGTGCATTGAGCCCCTTTTGTGTTGTGTTGCATTTCTGTGTGTTTTTTAGGTGCTTCAAGTTGATTAGCATTAGCAAGTAGCTAAAGATTACTATTGAAGTTTCTTCTTGAATCAATGTTTAATTACTTGTAGGGTCCATATGTTGGACATTTGAGATTAAAAAGAATGTTGTACTTCATTAATGTACTAAACTCAATATGTAATAGCATCATATTGGTAACATATATGGATGATATCATATTTCATTTTGAGTATTTTGGATTGAGAGTGACTCAATCATTGTATTTGTACTTGTATTAAGTTGATTTAATAAAAATATATATATTGCATTCTTTGTACTTGTTATTGGTTTTCAAATTTATTGGTTTATGCTTAGTGTAGCATTACATTTTGTATTAGAGCCTAGTTAGAATAACTAGGAATCTTGGGTTATAGGGTTTAACCCATCATCATTGCGTTATTGATAGTTATTTTTTTGTAGGTTGCTATCATGCCTCCCGTCACTATAGGAACTCAAGGATGTGGCATTCCTGAGGATAACCTTGCTAGCAGAGGCAGAGGCAAGGGCAGGGGCCATGGTAGAGGTCCTAGCCACCAGAATGATGATAGGGTTGGTCAGTTTGATCAAAATTTTGGTGTTGGAAATAACCAGGATAACCAGGCAAACCAAGCTTTGGTACTTCAGAAGATACTGGAATGTCTTGATAATATTGAGGCTAACAACCAGATTCCTGGTGGGGGAGTGAATGATAGGAGACATCTTGTGTAGGGTATTAACCATCTTGTAGAAGAAGATCCAGTGGCAAGAGCTCAACTCAAGGATCTTTCCAAGATGAAAGGGTCATTATTTTATGGTACAAAATAGGGTACATCAGCAGAAGCTTGGTTACTGAATATTGAGCAATGCTTTGTCTTACATCGTTACTTGAGTAATGTGAAGGTAAGATGGACAGTTATTCATTTGAGGGGATTTTATTCCTTGTGGTGGGAACAAGAGTTGGAGAAGTTTGGCCTTGATATTTCTCTAGTTACTTGGGAGCTCTCTGTAGAGTGATTCAAGGAGAGGTTTATGTCTGAATATTGGCGACAGGCCCATGCAAAGGAGTTCTTTCAAATTATGCAGTTTGGCTCTATAGTGGAAACTTATGAACCTAGGTTCTACAAGCTTAAGAAGTTTTTTGGGTGGGCTGAAAATGATAAGGCCATGATACAACACTTCATCAGAGGACTTATGCCTAAGATTGGGGAGGAAGTGAGAACTTTCTGACCTTTGACTAAGCAGGAAGCTTCAGAATGAGCAAAGCTGATTGAGATGAAATCTAGCTATCATGGGACTTCATACAAAACTGACATGAATCCACCTACTCTGAATGTCAATAAGAATCAAAAGCCTCCACAAAGTAGTTCAAAATCAGGATTTTCAGGTGGTAAATTCAAGAAGAAGTTTGATAAGGATTCCAAAGATTCAGAACAACCTAGACCATCTCAACCACCTCAGAGTGTGCAGAGTAACAATCCATCTCCTAATCCTTCTAGTCAAAACATGGGATTCAGGAAATCTGTTGAGTGTTTACATTGTGGACAGTTAGGTCATTATCAGTCTCAGTGCCCTAACTGGGATAAGCCGAAGGTTGGACCTAAGCCAGCTAGGTCAGAAGTGATAGTTGGTGATTCTACTAGGAACCATCATATTTTTGCAAAATTGGATCAAAAGCAGGTCGAACATCAGAACACAGTTATTGAAACTTAGGGTAATACTCAAGGTATGAAAGTATCTATTTTATTTGACTCTAGAGCTACAGACTCATTTATTTCTTTTGCTTTAGTTGCAAATAGTGGAATTCTTGTGGTTAAGGCAAGGAACAGATGGCAAGTGGAGTTAGCATCAGGATCTAAGGTGAACGTTGATATTGTTGCTCCTGACTGTAAGATTCATATGAAATCTTTTGCCACTTCAACGAACCTTAGGGTTATACCTTTAGGATCATATGACATAGTTTAGGGTATGGATTGGTTAGAATAGTATCAAGCTGTTATGGATTGCAAGGATAAGACAATTAGTTGTGTGGATGATTTTGGTTCAGCTAGGGTTATTGCTCGAATCAAGAGACCCATCTCTTTGTGGACAATTTTTGCCAAGCAATTGGTGAGGTGTTCTTAGAGAGGCTATAGTTTGTTTCCCATTTCGGTAAATGACTTAGAAGATTCCATAGTTGGAGGTTCTTCTCTTGATCATCCAGTCTTGCAGAGTTTTTAAGATGTTTTTGTTGAGGAGATTCATGGAATACCTCCAAGAAGAGAGATTGATTTTTGAATCGATTTAGTGCCAGGAACGGAACCAATTTCCAAGACTCCATACAGGATGATAGCTCAAGAGCTGGTTGAACTTAAATTTTAGTTGGAGGAGCTTTTGGAAAAAAGTTTGATTCGTCCTAGTGTATCACCTTGGGGTGCTCCTATAATCTTTGTCAAGAAGAAAGATGGCTCCTTAAGACTTTGCATAGATTATAGGTAGTTAAACAAGGTCACTATTAAGAACAGGTATCCTTTTCCTAGAATTGATGACTTGTTTGACCAAGTCAAGGGTGCCCAAGTCTTTTCGAAGATTGATTTGAAATCCAGGTATCATCAACTTAGAATCTAGGAAGCTGATATTTATAAGACAACTTTTTGCACCAGGTATGGGCACTACAAATTCATAGTAGTACCTTTTGGGTTAACAAATGCACCTTCTATCTTTATGAGCCTAATGAATGGGGTGTTTAGAACTTACCTAGACAAGTTCATAGTGGTATTTTTGGATGATATTTTGGTGTATTCTAACTCTGTTGAGGAGCATGAGCAGCATTTAGGGTAGGTTTTGGAATGCCTTCATAGGAATAGACTGTATGCTAATCCTAAGAAGTGAGAATTCTTCAAATCAGAGATTTTTTTACTTAGGACATATCATTTCAGGGGATGGAATTTTCGTAGATCCATCCAAAATTCAAGCTATTGTTGATTGGCCAACACCTACGAATGTGTCCGAGGTTCAAATTTTCATGGGCTTAGCAAGCTATTACCGTAGATTTGTGTCAAACTTCTCCAGAATAGTGCATCCTATCACATCTCTTCAGAGAAAAGGGAAGAAATTTGTGTGGACTGATGAGTGCGAGGTAGCATTTTAGAAACTTAAGGAATGTTTGACAAGTGCACCAGTTCTGACAGTTCCTGATTCTGCTAAGGAGTTTGTGGTTTGCACTTATGCATCTTTGGATGGAATAGGGGCAGTGTTGATGCAAGATGGATGTGTTATAGCTTATGAGTCCAAAAAGCTTAAGAATCATGAGGTGAATTACCCTACTCATGATCTTGAACTTTCTATGATTATGCATGCTTTGACCAAGTGGCGGCATTTTCTTCTGGGTCAACTATTTGAGTTACATTCTGACCATCGAAGCCTTCAGTATCTTTTCACACAACTAGACCTCAATACTAGGTAGTGAAGATGGATGGAGTTCCTGTGTGAATATGACTTTGTGATTAGATATGTACAAGGGAAGGAGAAAGTGGTTGCTGATGCACTTAGTAGAAGGTGCCATGAATTATCTTCTTTGATCCTAATAGTGGATCTTAAGGATAAGATTTTACAGAATCTTTCCACAGATCTTTGGTTTTAGGATGTTAAGGCTATTATGGACAGTGGCAACATCTTGGAAGGGCATTTTGAGGGGTATTTAGTGAATCCTGAAGGTTTACTGCTATATAGAGGGAGTGTGTACGTTCCTGTGTTGGGTGATTTGAGAAATCTGGTTATGTTAGAGCCCCACAAAACACCATATTTGGCTCATCCAAGGGTCAAGAAAATGCATGCTAACCTTAAGTAGCGTTACTATTGGCCTAGAATGAAGAGAGACATAGTAGATTTTGTGGCTCAATGCTTGGAATGTTAGTGAGTTAAGGCTGAACATTAGCACCCTGCGAGATTATTGCAACCACATAGTATTCCAGAATGGAAATGGGACACCATTTCTATAGATTTTATTACTGTATTACCTATTATAATTCATAGGCATGACACTATTATGGTGGTAGTGGACCGATTTTCTAAGGTTGCTCACTTTATTCCTATTAGATCATCCTATAATGCAACAACGGTTGCCAAGATTTATATGGAACAGGTAGTTAATTTACACAAAATTCCTAAAAAGATTATTTCTAGTAGGGATCTAGTGTTTACTTCTTCTCTTTGGAAATCCATGTAGTGTGAGTTAGGTACTCAGCTGAATTTCAGTTCAGCTTATCACCCAGAGATAGACGAACAAACTGAATGTGTCAACCAGATTTTCGAAGACATGCTTAGGATGTATGTAATGGATAGATAGAATAAATGGGAGGAGTATCCACACTTGGTTGAATTCACATATAATAATGGATATCATAGTTCCATAGGTATGGCACCATTTCAAGCATTGTATGGTAGACCTTGTAGGACACCTCTTAGTTGGGATAATTTGGAGGATAGGACTCTTTTAGGACTTGGTATGTTGCAAGATTTAGAGTAGAAAGTTAATAGGATTAGAGAGAACCTTATTACTACTCAAGATAGACAAAATAAATATGCTGATAAGCATAGAATTGACCATCAATTCTTGGCTGGAGATAAAGTATTTCTCTGGGTAAGGCTGCATAAAATTCCAATTCGTTATGGAAAGTGATCCAAGTTAGCATCACGATTTGTTGGTCTATTTGAAATTCTAGAATGGATAGGACCTGTTGCCTACAAAATTGCCTTGCCACTGAGTCTTTAACGCATTCATAATGTATTTCATGTTTTAGTTTTGTGTAAGTATATACCTGATATTGCTCACGTGCTTGACTGGAAAAATTTACAGATTTTGGATGGTCAAATCATGCTAGAACCAATGTAGATCATGCAAAGCAGAACTACGAGTTTAAGAGGAAGAGAAATAAAGTAGGTAAAGGTCCTTTGGGACCCCAATGATGAAACATTTGCTACCTAGGAGGACACTGAAATGATGAGAATAGCTCATCCACACTTGTTTGCTGACTTCTAGGAGAAAGTCAAATCCTAGTGGGGGAGGGTGTCATGCCTAACCACTACTTCTGTTCA
The DNA here is from genome assembly GCA_028749045.1 of Cupressus sempervirens. Lineage (NCBI taxonomy): Eukaryota > Viridiplantae > Streptophyta > Pinopsida > Cupressales > Cupressaceae > Cupressus > Cupressus sempervirens. The sequence goes on from CM053790.1 coordinate 410,090,918, forward strand.
ATGGTATTTTCAAACTTTACTATTTGGAGTTCATTTCTGTAGATATGTTGTCTTTCATTACATAACTTGGTTATATTTTGAGTCATTTGGAACTCGAGACTTATGATGAACATATTTTCTGTTCAGAACTAATTGTTTAGTTTTGAAGGTTACTTAGGATGTTACAATGTGAAACTATAATTGCATGCTGTTTGGGTATCAATTATGTTTATTATGTTTCAAACTTGATGTAAACTGCATTCTGAGTTGAATAGATATTAGAAAGAAATTTTTAGTTGTATGTTCAACTTGTTATTGTAAATACAATTGTGTGTACATATGCTCTATGTGTTTGAATTTGTCACTGTATTTTCATATGTGTGACTGAGAGGGAGTTGAATTATCGCTTAGGTTTTGATTATCTGACTTATATTGACTTGTCATTACTAACTGTAGTTGGCATTGCATATAGATATACTTGTTTTTGAAAGGGTTTAAATACCCTAAATTGAGATTGGCAAAAACATTTTTCAATTTTCTTATTTTAAAATTTTTAATTACCTCTTATTATCAAGTAACTCTAAGTGGGTGTTGAATGCCTTGAATAAGGTAAAATGTTCATTGTTTAAAAGCCATAAATGGCAGTGGCAAGTAGACTGTCATGTGTACTCGGTAGTGAAGTGTCTCAGTGGAATTAAATGCATATTTATGAAGTTTGGTCAGCCTTTTTTGTATGCGAGTTGGGTTTATTGTTGTAATTGGGCCAAAATCTTGGCAGCATTGCTCTATTCTGTTATGCATCTGAGATGCTTGTTGCTAAGAATCAGCATCATGGAGGAATTGGTCAAAAGGGCATTCATTATTATGAAGCTGAGCATTGTTAGGTTTCGCACTACCAATCATTATCTCTCAACCGCATATTGGTGTTTCCAATTTTGGAAGTGTAGTTTTGATTTGGGCATTTGGGGCTTTGACAATGAGTTTATTTGCAGAGTTATGTATCGAGCTTTTTGGCAACCTATTGTGATTTGAGGTAGGGGGCATTTTCTAACCTATTCCTTATTGTTATTTGGGTGTTAATTGTTTGAAGGAAATAGGAAATGTTGTAGTTTTTATAGCACCAATACCCAAGTATGGGTGTATGCAAGATTGGGCAAATGGACTGCTAAGTTCTATGTATATCTATATTTGGATTGAGGGTACTATGTAAGTTTTTGCATTGTTGTTTGCATTCGGACTTAGATGTGGATTATATTGGGTTTTCTATATTCAATTTTGTAAACCTGAGGTGTTATTTTTGGTTTGTTTCATTTCTATGTATGAAATAGGCTTTTGTCATATAACCGGCATACGAGATAGGGCACATTTTCATTGAGAAATGTGTTTTAGTTAGAGCTTGGTCTTTATGTAAAATAGTTATATACATATTTGTGTTCAATCAAACCCAGGGTAAAATGTAGTGTCATTGTTGGCATTAATATGTGGTTTCACAGAGTGAACCCGTAAGGAATTTGTACCTACGATTTTATAAATTTACATGAACCATGGGTTTAGTTATAATATCGAAGAGTTTATATGATGATTGAGACATTGTTATTGTTTTATAGTTTATATGTGTTTGGTGGTGTAAAACTCGAGCTTGACTATCGAAAATATGAACACGGGTTCGATGTGCAGTTCAACCCACAGTGATACTATTTAAAACACTAGTATTTAAAATAAAAAAAACTTATATGATATGTGAATTTCATGAAACCAATAACATAGAAAAACTAACATATAACTGTATGAAACCAAGGGCAGATATTTTGTCGAACAATTATATGAAATGAGAGTAGACATTTGGTCATACAGTTAGCACGAAACATAAAGAATGCTATATTAGAAATTTTCAGTATAGTGTTATTATATGGCTAAAAGGTTATCAAATAGTCAATACTCTGTGTGAACTAGCATCATGATTCGACTACAATTTGGAATTTCATATGTTGATGGGTTTTTTAGTTATCTTATGCTATTATGAAATTTTGGAACTAGGCAGCGACATTTTTTCATATAGTTTAGAGGAAACTTGAAACAAGTAGATATATTTTGTGACAACATGATTTTCTCAATAAGTTATGGAAAGATGTAGAAAGGTATCAAGTGATAATAGATGTTGTTTAATTGAATTGTGCATATGATCGGGTTTCATTCACAATTGTATAAGTTATTATGTGATAGTTGAAAAATTAGAATAACTGATGTTGCTCGATGCTCAAAATGAAAATAATGATTTGATTTCAATTTCACAGTTTTGTATGTTATTGAGATTCTAGTTATGGGTAGTAGCATATTGTCAAACAGTTAGTGTAAATTCAAATAAAAAGGGTATTAGCTTATGAGTTGTCTCTGAGTAGAGCTTGCAATTGGATATTGGAAATAATGTTAAATATACGATATAATTATTAATGTTCTTTTGTATAAAACATTAACTAAGACTGGACATGAAGAAGTTTGTTGGATATGATTAAATTAGTTGATTATGTTATGAAGCTTTTGGATGGACATTGATATGATGTTTTGAAATTAAAGTTTTATGAATTAGAAATATTTTCTGATAAAGATGAATTTCAGTTCATAATTGAAAAGAAATTTGTTTCAATTATTGAGGCAGATTATGATATATGTTTGATGATATGCCATTTAAAGCAAGAATATCATGTGCATTTTGATTTGTTATCTTGGTCATTTTCGAAGTTAAGAGTAGATGGTTAGGTCAGCAGGAAATTGAATGTATAGTATGAAGATTCTATAAGTATCGTTGAGCTGAGACAACAATTCAATTGTACTTACATAATCTTGATATTATAGGTTTAGTTTCTATTGTTATAATTATCTATATTTACCTTTAAAATTGGTAGAATAAGATGTGTTACAAATAGATTAAAGAATGTAGTATCATGTTGTATACTAATTTTATATTTGTTGCATGTACATTCTTAGTATATCTGTTTGATGTGTATTTTAAGAATAGCTATGATGAACATATATTGGGGTGGCTAAATTTGGTTTATCCTATTCAGTTAATTAATATAGTGATAACATTAAAATGAATTGGATGGTTTAATTACATATAAAAGATAATTTTCCTTACCTATGACTTAAACCTATAAGGTTAAGTATGGAGAACAAGGCAAATCTCTATTTTGTTATTAACAAGTATAATAGAGGATATCGTTATGTGTTGACTATGAGCATACCAAACATGAATGTAGAATCTTAGTGCCATAACGATGACACCTCAGTATGTATATGATTCATTTACGGGTTATTCTTAGTGCGAGTTTAATTTTGCATTGTTAAGTAAATATTTCCTTCTTGCATATTAATTTTGGAACTGCACTATGTTAAGTGAATCAAATATCTGCATTATGGTTATGTATATGTTTGTTCTAATGTGTATGCAAGTGGATTACGCTTTTCAACTCAGTTTGTACTGAGCCCCTTTTGTGTTGTATTGCATTTCTGTGTGTTTTTCAAGTGCTTCAAGTTGATTAGCATTAGCAAGTAGCTAAAGATTACTGTTGAAGTTTCTTCTTGAATTAGTGGTTAATTACTTGTAGGGTCCATATGTTGGATATTTGAGATTAAACAGAATGTTGTACTTCATTAATGTACTAAACTCAATATGTAACAACATCATATTGGTAACATATATGGATGATATCATATTTCATCTTGAGTATTTTGGATTGAGAGTGACTCAATCATTTTATTTGTACTTGTATTAAGTTGATTAAATAAATAAAAAATATTGCATTCTTTGTACTTGTTATTGGTTTTCAAATTTATTGGTTTATGCTTAGTGTAGCATTACAATGATCGACATTCATTTTAGGAAGCTTATGGTATTTATGAGTAGGATGTTTCTATGCAAGAGGATTTCAGTTCCTTAGAGTGGAATTATACTTGCCATTTATTCCATCTTCCTAAAGGAAGAAAACTTGTCTAGTTCAAGTGGATCTATCAAACAATATTTGGTATAGATGAGTCAAATGATAAACATAAGACTCACTCAGTCACTAAAGAATTCTACCCCGTTCTAGGAATTGACTACTTTGAAACCTTTTTGTTTGTCACAAATATGAATTATACATAAGTTTTCCTTTATATTACTACACCTCATTACTAGGCATTTCATTAGATGGATGTAAAGAGTGCCTTTTTTCATAGTGACCTTCAAGAAGAGATCTACCTAGAGTAGTCACAAGGGTTCATTCAGGATCCTACATTTTTTTGTCACCATCAAAGATCCCTCTATTTCTTTAAACAAGCTCCTTGAGCTTGGTATAATAATATTTCCTCCTTCCTTCTATTAGTTGGGTTCATTTAGTATCAATATAGTTTGAACATTCACATCTTGCAACAACATGATACTCTCACTTTCCTTGTCATCTATGTTGCTGACTTGTTGATCATGAGAAGTCACTCATCTCACATCACAATAGTCCAAAATACCCTACATGATCAATTCTTGATGTCTGAATTAGGCCTACTACAAGAGTTATTAGGGATTGAGATCACTCAATCACCTTCTAGTATATTCATTGGTTATCCTATATTCTCTTGATATGCTCTCCAATTTTTTCATGGTCTACTATAAGTCTGTACCAACTCTATTTATGTTAGGAGAAAAACTTGAAGATTCTTGTTCTTTGCCATTGGTTTATGATATCTTGTATCATTAGTTAGTTGGTAGCCTCATATACTTGACTTACACAAGGCCTACTATTTCATATGTTGTGGGCATGGCCTCTTGATTTTTGCAAGAACCACATGAGTTGCATTGAAAAGAAGCTAATAAAATTATTCATTACATATAGGGTACTCATATTTATAGGACTTATTATGCAATAGGTGTGGATATTGACTTGGTGGCAGATGCATATTTAAATTGCACAAGAGATTCATAGAATCACAATTCTACTTTAGGGTATTGCTTCTTTCTTGGTTCTAATCCAATTTCTTGGTTGAGAAAGAAATAGTATGTTATTTCTATTCCATCCAAGAAGATTGACTATCATGGAGAAGTTAATACAGCTACTAATGTCATGTGGATTTAGAACATCCTTATAGTATTTGACATTCCTTTACAAAATCAAAAAGTCATATTTTGTGATAACCAAAGTGCCATTTAGATTTCATGTTATCCAGTACATCGCCAAAAAATAAAGTACATTTAGATTCGCATGCACTACATTTAGGATTTTATTCATGCACAATTCCTTGACATTCAATATTGTCAGATATCTTGTCAAAAAGCAAACATCTTCACCAAGACTTTTAATGAGAGAGATTTCATTCACTTGCATGCTTTTCTTGGGGTGTAACAAGTATCTTCTTCTTCTAGAGATTTGTAGATTCTTCTTTACTCTCTTTTGGAGACAATTTTTCTCCCACTAGGTTTTCCTCCTTTTCTCTAGTAATGAGAGGTTTCTCTTTTATTTTCACATGGCTACCTTACATGGCTTTATTCTCATGATGCAATAGGTATATATTGCATTAGTGCACTCCCTAAGTTTTACTTATGGTGGGGTGTCAAAGTAAATGGTTCTTTTCTATTTCACTCTTCTATTAAGTTTACTTAGGTGAAGTCATTTATTAGAAGGAATTATTTATTTAGGATATTATTATTAGGAGGATACTATTGAGTTGTACTTTTGACTCCAACTACTCTTAAGATATGTGATGCAAAGGGCACTACAAAAAGTATGGTTTAGGCCCCTAGGCCTCTATTGCTTCTAATGATCAGCACTAAGCTCCCATAAAATATCACACCCTCCCATGAAACCCAGACAAAATGATCCAATTATTAGACTAGCCTAAAGACCACCACAATCATTCTACACAAGGATCTTATTGGGTTATTATTTTGGGTCTGGGGCCAAGTTCCCTATTATGAGACCAAATGAGGAAAATCACTCACAAAACCTATCCTAACCAATTAAATGGATGGAACATACTTATATGGGCATAATAACTTGAAATCAATCACTCATTAAGTTTCCAAGATCCCACAAAATTATCTTCCCAACTAGACCTAGTAGACATGCCTAAATATAATTAGGTCTCCTTAGACAATTTTTAGGCCTTACCTCAAATATTTTTCACTCAACCCTCCAAATAAATATACTTTTTATATTCCTTTTGGGAGTTCATTAAACCCTAAGACATCAAGTTCTATCCCTTTCAATACACCACCAAACTCTTACTATGCTTCCAGGCCTAATATGGTTTATTAGAACAATTTTACAAAAATAATGCTATGAAACAATTTTTTTGACCTGGAAAGCCTTTCAAGAGTCTTTTAACATTCTAAAAATACCAAATCTATCATTATTTTGGATCCCCTATTTATTCTTTGTCTATTGTGACACCTTTTTCTTCAATTTCTACCCAAGCACATAAAGATGTTGAGCCTAGAGCTTAGTATTAAACATATGAAACAACTTCTAGTCTAGGGGATTTAGAATCTATAATTATATTTCCCCTAATTTTTTCACAAAAAAAATATGAAAAAATCACAATGGAAATTCAATATAGGGCCATGTTTTAATGAAAACCTTATGATATGGAGCATTTGGGGACTACTTACAATAAAATGGGTAGATCTCCATTATTATTCTACTTCAAACAATGAAACCAAATGTAATAGAAAGAGGAGCATAAACCTACACAATAATACCAACTAATTTCATTCACCAATCTAGAAGAGTCTGTATAGTACAAAAAGTAGTGAATTTGCACCCAAAATCATGGTTTTCTTTATTCAAAACTTCTCCAAATTGTTCACAAAGAATCCTCTTGATCTTATTCATTCACAAAAATGTTATACATACATATCCCAATGGTCACAACCACATTTTGAATTCAAAACATCCATTGGTAACATTTTTTTTTAAAAGTTTTCATTAAAAGTTTTCAATGTTGCTTATGCAACATTGATAACATTCATAATGTTTTATGCTTTCAAGAGCAACTTTCCATTTTATGACTTAAAAGAGACCCAAATTGACTCCAAATTTTTCTAAACATCTTAGGATTCCTATTTATATGAAATTCATCGAATTTAATCCTTTGACCAACCTTTGACCAAAATTTTATAATATTACCTTAAGCTAAATGGTCTTATAATTAGGTCTATAAATTAAATCAAATGAATCTGATGATTCTTATTACATATTTTCTAATGTAGGAGCATCTTGGGTTGCCTTGCTATCTTGCTCATTTGGTTCATTTTGCTAGTTTCTATCGAGCTGTAGTGTTAACTGAGTTCTAGTGTTAACCAAGTTCTAGTGTTAATAGAGCTCCAGTGTTGATCGAGTGTTCCTTTATGTGCCAAGCAAACTTGATATTTATTGATGCTTAGTTCCTTCTTTGGTTGAGCTTGTCTATGATTGGTTCTTAGTTTGAGCCAACTTATGTATTTAATTTGGCCATGAATTTAATGATAAGATATTATCTTGGGATGAGTGTAGAACATTTTAAGGTCAGCCTTTCTATTATGTAATAATATAGAATCTTTTATAAGCCATTTTGGAAAGTATAAGTAGACATATTTGGTTTAGGTTAGAAGAGAACCTAGAGAGAAACTAGAGAGTTCAGAGAAGATTTTTCTCAAGAAGGAAATTTGAGGTTCGATCATGGATCTTGAAGTTATATTTGTATATCTAGGCATAACCAAGAAGGCCTTACAGTTGGGTATGTATGTTGATAATTGGATGAATCAATAAAAGAGTTTAATCTCTCTCTCTCTCTCTGGTGTTGTTTCATGCATGTTTTCTTTAGTTGTGGTTACTCAGTAAGGTGTTTGGATAGTTAGGTGTGTCTTTGGCCCGAGCTATTCATTCCCTCCTTGCATTAGGTGCTATCAAAGTTTAGTTCATCCTTAAAGAGATTGGATCATGTAGAACTCTAAGTTGAATTTGGTTGTAGGGTGGCATACCTAGGGATTTGACCTACAACTTGCAGAGGGATATGATCTTGTAAGAACCTATTTGTAAAGATGGTTTGAGGTAGAGAAAATGTTGATATTGCTCTATAGACATGTTGAGACAAATTGCTTCTAGATTAGATGTTGTGGAGATAGCCAAGAGGAGAGGAGCACATCTTGACGATGTGAGTAATAATGAGGCAATGACACCAAAACCTAATCCAAAAGCTAAGAAAGATCAAGATGAAGAAATATTGTTGAGAGTATTGTCTTGGGCACATTCAAATCCTAATGTAGAAGTTGTTCCTTATGATGGAAAATTGGATAGTCATGTTGGATTGGATCTAGGATATGGAGGATTTCTTTGAGTTTGAAAACACTCTTGATAATTGGAAGGTGAAAATTGTAATCACTAGGTTGAAAGGTCATGCTCACTATAGTGGGAGCATTTGTAAACTAATGGAGAAAGGAGAGGAGAGAAGAAGATTAGGACTTGGTTGAAAATAATGATTGTTATGGTTCCACAATGCACGCTCCATTTTCTTTCAAAAGTGGGGACCCCCTACTTAAATTTTGGGTTTTTGGACTCCTAGTCTAGGATCCGAGCCATTTTGAGATCTTCCCTAGCCCCTAGTTCACTTCCAAGTCCTATAAAAAATCTTGAAGGTCAAAAGTTCAAGAGACTAAAGAGAAACAAGCTAAATATTAAGAATTTTAGTGCATTAAGCACACCGCCAGAGGTGTACTAGTATGCCCAAAACTATAAAAGTCTTCTCCTACATCCTGATGATGGATCATGTAGTATGATTCGAAATGTTGATGATAAAAAAAATCTACACAATCAAATCCAAAAAGCATATCTCATTCTCATGGATCATGTAGTATGATCTAGAAAGCACCACCAGAGGTGTACTAGTATGCCCAAAACTATAAAATTCTTCTCCTACATCCTGATGATGGATCATGTAGTATGATTCAAAATTTTGATGATAAAAAAACTCTACACAATCAAATCCAGAAAGCATATTTTATGTTCTTCTCCTACATCTTGATGATGGATCATGTAGTATGATCTGAAACGTTGATGATAAAAAAACTCTACACAATCAAATCCAGAAAGCATATCTCATTCTCATGGATTGTGGAAATCTAATAGATCTTATTGATACCCTTCATGGGAGGGAATTGTCATTTAAATCTAAGCAGCTAGAGAATTTAAGAACCAGACTTGCTAAGAAGATTGCAGATTTAGCATTCTAATAAGATGTCATGACTCCCAGCTTGTTCCATTGTTTGTCAAGATCTCTCACTATAAAAGTCTTTGTGCAATGGCGCATCTCCATAGCTATGCCTAACATTTTCAATGGAAGTCTATTTAAAGTGAAGGGGGGTCCCCTTCCCCCTCACTTTGCTTGTGATCAATTTTTATTTTTCCTCCACACCCTCTATCACAACATCTTCCAATCCTCTGAGTCTTTGTTTTCAACTACACACCTTGCTAAGGTTTGCACCCACAACCTATGAAAAACAAAAACAAAGAAAACAAAGCTAAAACCAACACCAAGTTGGGTGCACATCAAAACACCTTACTAGGTGCGCTCTCCCTACTAGGTGTGCTAGTGCACACCCAACCTCCATTTTCAAATCATGGGAATCTTGTAAAACAAAAAAAAAATCTAGTAAAGTTAAATTTTAGGTGCACACGTATGCATATAACATGGTGCGCTAGTGTGCACCCAACATTGTTAACAAAATTTTCAAAAAACAAAATGAAAGACAAACAATATTCAATGCAAAATTTTAGGTGCACATTAGTGCACCTAACTTGATGCACTAGTGCGCACATGAAATTTTGGAAAGGAAAAAAAAAAAAACATAAAGATTTTGTGCACCAAGCGCACCTTCCTCATGCACCTAGTATGCTATTTCTTTGTTTTAGAATTTAAAATAGTTTTTTCCATGTTTTTTAATAGTTTGGTTTTGTGAATCTCATGCAACTTAACTTTAAGGTTTGAATTTTCCATATTCTTTTCAATTTTGGACTAATAGAAATCTTTTGTGCAGATATAATGGTATGCTCTTCAGCTTCCTTGGATAAGAAAATGGCATTGAAACCTGTCATATTCAAGTTTTAAGGTGTTCCAAAAAAGTCACATTTTTAGGATGATAACTCAAAGATCAAAGATACTAAATTGGGACATACATACTTGGGAGAATTTCTAAAGATATGTAAAAAACCTACTCAAAGGTCATAAATGGTTTTTGCACTCATCTGATGAGGACTTGTCAATGCAACTTCATAGTCAGTGTCAATACAATCTTCAGAGCTTGTCATGACACTTGCAAAACACTTTGTCCTTGAGGAGAGGGTTGTGAAGAGTGTTATAGGAGAAATTGTCCTTGATTTGCACCCAAAGAATATTGAGAAAGTATTCCATCTCACTAAGGTAGATTAGTTTATCAGGCTCACATATGAGTAAGCAGAAAGCTGGTATAGGGAGTATATTAAGGAAGCCTCAGAGATCATTCAATCATCATACCATATAGAGAAGACTCCCTTGGGAAAGAAAACTAGTAGAGTGGATTGAAGACATTAGATATTCAATTATACTTTTGAAAAGAGTTATGGGTTTACCTGCAATAGGACATTTGAATATCTTCATGGTACATTTTATTAAAATAATCAAGAAAGCATAAATGCCACTAAATTGGGCTTCCACTATGAGTTAGAATTTGTTTGAACAACTAGTAGCAGCAAAGAGCCCAAGGAAGTTTTATATGACATCATACCTAGTATACTTCTTAGCTGCAAGAGTAACAAACTATCTAGGGCTATACAAGAGAGGTAGCATGCAAGATCCTAATGCATGGCCCTATATTGTCTATCCTCAATTGGTGAAGAAGAGATTTTTAGAGCATAGCAAAGAGTGTAGAATTGTTAATGATGCATTTATATTCATTATAATAATATTAATACAAGGGGATTATGCAAAGAGGTTATCTGATGATACAGTAGCACATGATAATAGCACTCAGAGCATACTACAATTAATTCAAAACATTCACATATCTAAGGGTAGTAGGTATAGCATAAAACCCCAAGAAGCTCACAAGGTACCCTTGTGAAAGACTAGTTCTCTTGGAGATTTCTTAACAAATCTTGTCCACCAATGACAGGTCAAAAGGCAACATTAAAAATATTGGACCCAGCCCTTGATTAGTGGACCTTTTTTAGTAGATTAGAGGCAAGATATCCCCTCTTTTGAGTGTGAATGGGATCAATATCCCTTGGAAGAGTACAATTCTCCATGGCCATGTTTTAACAACATTGGGAGAGTACAATATTTAGTAGGTAAAACATTCACCCATGAAAAAGCCATTGAAGACTATTAGATGAATGTGACAAATGACTATGATATCCAAATAAGGAATTATTGTAGAATGACTTTATATCTAGTAGAAAAGGCCTTAAAAATAAATATTCCCTTGAAGATATTACAACAAGATTTCAAGGAGTTTCTTGATCCTCTATTTAATAGGGATAGTATAGGCAATAGGCCTATTATGAGTGCTAAGGTTGACAGGGAGTAAATTTAGATATCAAACATCAAGTGAAGCATGTCATTAAAATGATGCAGGATTAGATAAAGAAACCATTCAAACTTGATCTAATACCTAAAATAGTAATCTTTCATTCACAAGCTTGTCCAACTAAAGGTAGAGGGAAGAAAGTCACCATCCCTACCTTTACACCTCAATCACCAATGAGGCTTGAGATAGTACATCAACTCCATAGGCCAGTTGGTTATTATTGAGCTCAAAAGGGTGGAGGCCAAGGTAAGAGGAAAAAAAGTTTCCCTCATAGTGTTGAGCTAGAAGAGGGTGAAATACTTGCACCTCCACAGAAAGGAGAAGAAGATGTACAAGGGTCAGAAGATACTAGAGCTTCACAAGTCCAGGTTGACCCTCAAGTGCCACCTATTGTACCCAGATAAATGGAAATAGAGGTTTAAATTCAAGAAGTTTCCCCACCTCAACAAGTAGAACAACCATCCCCTTTTGTTCCTTAAAAGGAAAGAAAGATCAAGACTCCAGTCAAGAAGAGGCAAAGGGTGATCAGGAAAGTAGTTCCTATCCCATCTATCCTTGAACCTATTCCTAAAGAAGATGAAGAGGAGGATGATGAGGATATTGTACCTTTGAATAGGAGGAATAGGCTAGCTAGAGCCATAGAATAGAAAAGAAGAAGAATTTCTATGGCTATCCCACATCCAATCCTAGACAAACCTCTACAAACTACCACATCAGAGGATAAGATGCAACAATGGATTGATGAACATGATGTAGAGGGGACTAATGTCTTTAAGATGTTAGAGTTTGATTTCATGCTTGTTGGCACTAAATTGGTAAGAGACAAGATCTAGGATACACCGACCAATCAACCTCAATAGAAATATTGGACTCAGATACCCCTAGAGTCACAAGGACGTGAGATATTTCCTATATCCACATCTCCATTACAAGTCATAGTTTGTGTTGACAAGGGATCGGTTACTCCTCCTCCTCCAGGGATAGAAATGGAATAGGTCTAGGTAGAACCTAAAAGGGAGCCACAACAAGTATCTACTGATGAAGTGTTAGAAGAAGGATAGATAGGTGAGAAACCTGTACAAACTTCCCATGACACACAAGTGAGAAGTGTGGGCTCAACTAAACCATAAAAAGGAGTGATAAAAAGGGGGTAGCTAAAATGAATCCTTTATCCTCAAAAGGTAAAAATTTTGTAAAACAAATTCCAAGATTATTTTGGAAAGAAATGATAAGGAATAAGAAGCAACAACTCAATGCAGATGAGGAGGATATGATAGAATTAAATGAGTTTCTTAGGAAACTTGAGTCTCCATCAAGGGAGGCACGAGCATTGGATTTCATTAATAGTGACCAAAATCAGTATTTGTTTGCACAAGTAGCTATTCCTCCTCTTGATATAGAAGTAGAATATTTGACTCCACAAGACTGTCAAATCAGAGAGATTACACTTGGAAAGCCTACATTGGATTCAACAAAGCTAATGGTCACTATGGGAATGAAAGAAGTATTAAAAAGTTTGGAATAGAAAGGGGTAGAAATGATAACACTTTGAAGAAAAAATGAAATCCTAAAGGGATATTTAATTGAAGTTTTTGGTCCCTTAGATCCTGAACACCTCGAGAAGACCCTAAATGCAGTAGTTGAAAGGAGGGATAGGGGGTAGTAAAATTAGATCCTTTTTTGAATGTCTATCAGAAATGGTGGGAAATTTTTGAAAAAAGGGTGTACTCATCATCCAAGGTAATCTTAATCTACTACACATCATGTAGGAGAATGTGGATAAAATGGTAGCAATTTTGAATGAATATTTTAGTCTTATGGATGAAGTACATACCTGGCAAAAGAATTTACAAGTGCTCTAGGTAATAAAAGGCTAGAGATATAGAATGCTTATGGATGTATATACTACAGAAGAGTTAGATTTGAATGATGATTGGATAGAAAAAATATAGTAGATAGCAATAAATTAATGGAATCATTACACACAGAGATCCACTGGCTCAAGGACCAAGCCCAAGAGAAAATTTTGGAAGCAGAGAAACATTATAGTGATGCATGTCTAGACATTTTTGAAGACGATGCACAAGAGAAGTTGATACTTGTAGAGATAGTAGTCTATAAATTCAATAAGATTTTCTAAGAAGTTTCTATTGATGAAGATATTTGATAGGCATTTAGAATAGAAGAAGCTTTGCTAGAACTGGATACTAAGCTTGGGGATTTTGCTAAGACCCATATAGAGGAAGATAATTATAGATAGAAGGTCAAAGATAAATTAAATGACTTAGATTTACTAGATGTGGCAAAGGTCACTAAGATTATTGAGAAATTCAAGGGCAACCACCCAAACATAGCTCTAGTATGAAATGGGACGAAACCCAGAAGCCAAAATTTCATTTTTGACACTCAGTGAATTTTTGTAATTTTGGACCTTTGAGGTGCGCTAGTGTGCTAGTGTGCTACTATGCTAGGTGCACTAGTGCACTTTTTGTCACAAAGTGTTGGAAGAATTTTGAAGAAGTTAGAGTTACATAGGTGCATTGATGTGCTTTCTTTCAATGTGCACATTTCTATAGGTGTGCCAACAATTATCTGCCAGTTCCAAAATTAGAGCTTTCCATGCATCAGAAACACATTCTAAGAGTAGTTTAACTTTGACATATGCCTAGTGAAGGTTGAGCTTCTATTTTTGATACTTCTAGACACTTCTACATGGACTGAAGGCTCTCTTCTTCTTATTTTCTCATAATTTCTTTGTTTTATGACATGTAAAGCCTCATGCATCCAATTAATGATATAAAAATGGATGGAGTCCTACTAAACACTAGTCAGATAGTTAGTTTGTTTTAATTAATTTAGAAACATATGATTGCATGAAGATAACTCTCACTCTCAACATAAATTGAAGAGATGATTTCTTATAAATACAGGAATGTAATATGTAGTCATGGCCACTGTTATTTTACAATGATATATGCTTTTGGTGCTCGCATTTGGAGTGTAGTGATTATTGCCTAAATGTGTTATGTTTTGTGAATGTATGTTCATGGAATGTAATTGATCCAAAGGTTTATTGAATTATTTCTAGTTATGCAATCTTTTAATTCTAGTGTTTGTTATGATTTTACGAATTCTACCAACATATCTAGTTTGAGAAGAGATCACCTGTTTCGTTCCTGCATAACTTTTTGTCTTGCATAAGCACACTTTTCATGGCCTTGAAATTTGATGAAAAGTGAAATATCTCATGGTTGCTAAAAAATTTCCATCAACAATTTTATTAGTTGAATTAAGGAAGTGTTGCTCCTAATTTAATTGGTTACCCATCGATTTCTTCGAAAGCTTAACTCATATACATGTTGTTTCTATAGTTTACGTTAGTTAGGATTTTACTTTCATGTTATTTGCTTAATTTTATTGTTATCCTATCTTCATTATTTTCTTTATTAACCCCTTGTTAAAATAGGAATTCATATTAATTGCATTGTTAGATTGCATTCATTAAAAAATAGAAAGTTAAAAAACATAGTTCTTTTGCATTTCTTATTTTGAAGCAGCAAACTGATTTTACATCTCATCTGAAATCATCCAAACTAGCAAAGGCCTCC
Source organism: Cupressus sempervirens (assembly GCA_028749045.1). Classification (NCBI taxonomy): domain Eukaryota; kingdom Viridiplantae; phylum Streptophyta; class Pinopsida; order Cupressales; family Cupressaceae; genus Cupressus; species Cupressus sempervirens. Next base: position 410,106,071 of record CM053790.1, read on the forward strand.
TAATGAACAAAAACATGTATCTTCAACTGAGTAGATTCCAGTAGGTCACAAGATCACCTGGAATCTTGGAGTTGATCCCCAAGATTAGCTTTTCAAGAAAGGAGTTGAAAAGGATTCCTATCATTAAGCATCATACAGAATGATAGCTCAACAGAAGTGGTGTTATAAGGAGGGCCATCTTGATTTTTGGAATAGAAGAAAAAAATTTTGAAGTTTTGAAATTCTTCACTTTTTATAAGTTCAAAAAAAAATCCTATGTTTTTGAGGAATTCATGTGCGCTACTATGCTATTGCATTGGTGTGTTGCTGGGCTAAATTCTAAGCTGCACTTTATTTGAGAGAGTGTGTGCTTTTGCAAAGGTGAACTTTTTCTAGAATTGATGAAAACTAGAGGATTTTGATCCAAAATCCCCATTTTAGTGAGCTTTGAGATCTTTTCCAAGTACACACGAGTTTCTCAAGCTTAGCCATTTCTACAAGCCTTGAACTGAAAAAGGAATACCTTGAATTTAACCACTACCATTCAAAATTTTATCATCTTCTTCAACTTTGCCTCCACAACAACCACCCTTAGGTCCACCAAATCCTCCAATGGCCTTTTTTGCAAATGTTGTAGACTCACCAATCAACTTAAGAGGTACACTCCATGACCTTCCTAAGAATCTTGAGAATTTTTTCCCAAGGTTCATTTATGGAGAAACACAAATTGCCAAAGATCGCATCAAATTATTCAAAGAAATTTGCAACTAAAAATAGATTTCCAATGAGGATGTGGTTCTTCCTTTAATCCCCTACTCTTTGGGGGAAGTTTCCTTTAATTGGTACATTAATTTTCCACTTGGATGTATTGGAGATTGGAATACCTTCAAAAGATTGTTCCTAGAACAATTCAAAACTTTTATCAACCCAGTGATGATACATCAACAATTCATATCAATCAAAAGGGACCCAACTGACATGGTTTCATGCTTTAATCATCGCTTTCACATGACATATCGCAAATTGGAAACAACATATACTATACAATTAAAGTAGCTATTCAGATTTATCTAAATATTATGGACCCTCTTACTACTATCTTTCTAAGAAGGCTTTCTACAATAAATATTGATACATTGGAAAAGGTCTTCATAGAATTAATAACCTTCATTAAGCAAGCCAATCCTAATGGAGGAGGATTGATGCTTCCAACTCAAGTTTTCATAGCAATGCCAATAGACCCTATTAAATTACCCACGATGCCTAGCCAATTCATACCTATGAATCTAGTTCCATTATAGTAGGCACCCACTCTAAAAAATCTCACTCTAACATATCTAGGATATGAACCATCAAAAGCTACTTTCTTTGAACAAAAGGCAGTAGTTTCTATAGAAGCAGATAATAGCTTTATTTCCAAATTTGGTCAAATGAAAAAGACTGTGTCACAAATAAACAATGAGATGACTCATATAAGGTTGTCATAGGGGAAAAGTAAAATTTTTTAAAGAAACAATATTCGTACCTACAACAACAATTATGGCCAAAATTATAACAGTAACTTCAGTGGGAACAATAACAGTGGAAACAACTTCAATCCTCTTGACTGTAATAATGGCTTCCAAAGACAAAATTGACAATGGAACACTCATCTAAATAATGGAAGCACTCCTATAGACAATAACAATAACAATATTTAGTATGTAGATATCAATCAATATTATGATGGTCAAAATGCATCTAACAATGATGGTTCATACTATGATGAAAATCAAGAAATGACTCAAAATTTGCAAGTGAACGACAATGCTCCTCCTATGCAATTTAATTTCATGCTATTAGAATCCTATGATTCTACAAAAAATGCATAGGTAGAATAGTTGGTTGATGAAAATTTCTCATTCACATTTAGCTAGGAACCTAACCTTCAACATGAAAAGATGTTTGCCTTTCACGATGACAATCAAAATATGTACAACCTAAGAAGTAGAAAAGAACCTTTGACAGATGGAATTCCCCCAACACTACAACCAACTCCTCCTAATTTAGGAGTGAGTAAAAATCTAGTACTATTTAAACCATTGTATGGAGGACAACAAAATTATAACCAAGAAAATGTACCAATGATATTGAGAAATTTTTCTTGGTCTATTGAAAAGTATAATGCCATAGAAGACTTGAAGCGAATAAAGGCCAACACATCCATGTTTGACATGTTGTATAATTGTCCACAACAAAAAGAAGTGCTCATGAAGACTCTGGATCATACAAAGGTATCCCAAAATATGAATACTACCCCTCAAAAGATAGTATCTCAACAAGTTAATGTTGTGGAGGCAATGCCCACTATGTTTAAAGACAAGGTTGAGGTCCCCTAGTTTTTTCTTAGCATTAGGATATATCAAAAGAATCTCCACAATTGCCTTATCAATTTAGGAGCTTCATGTAATGTCATGTCATTGTCCATAGCTTAAAGATTAGGAGTCAACTCTCAACCTTCCAACTAAATAGTGATACAGTTGGAAAAAATAGAGGTGAAAGTCATTGGTGTGTTAAAATATTTTCAAATACAGTTAGTAGTCAACCCATGAATTCAAGATTTCATTGATATACATGTGGTTGATATCCTAGAAACATATGGATTACTTCTAAGTAGAGAATGGATGAAATGCCTAAGGGGATGGTTTTCCATAAATTTTACTCATTATTGGTTACCATGGAAAGGTTTGAACAATTAAATCAAAATAGATGTAGAGCCAAAGTTTAAAAAGATGATTACAAAATAAAATGACCTGAATGAGGTAGCCTTCTTACAAATATATTTGGGCTCTTACAAAGTAATAGTTTTTTATACAACTTCGATCAAAATATCAGATGATCAAGATATAAAATCCACAATTTCAACTGCAAAAGAAGAGGTCATAACACAATTCATAGACCATATAATGACCAATTTATAGTTTCTAGGAGAAGATACTGACCCCAATATCCTCCTCCTTCTAGGACTTTGTTGATTGTATAAAGTTAGCCATTCAAAGTTTGAATGTTCATCATGTCAAGAAGCAGTTGCTAAGGTATTAACACAAATGATGGGAGTAAAGAAAGGCAATGATCTAAAAGATGAACCCATAGAAAGCCAATGTTCTATAAAAATGTCTAACTCTATTGAAGAGATTGAAGAGGAAACTAATAATCTAAATGCATCATATAGTGATACTTCTTCAAATGGCAGAGATTTTTCTTCTCCTCCACCCAGAATGATCAAAGTTCAAAGAAGAATATGATACATAAAAGGCCAAGGATGGACTTTAATAGTCATCCATCCTAAACTTAAAGTGGATCATATCAAAAAGTTGATAGGAGAAATTCAAGACAAAAAAGAAAAACATATGCTCCTAGTTTTAAGGATTGACAATGGAAAATCGGTAAGCCCACTAAAAGACTAAAATGGGTACCAAAGATACAATCCTTATAGGCTCAAGTAAAGGAAAAGCTAAGGATAAATAAGAATAAGGTTAGAAAACCCAAGGAAAACCCAATTTGGAAACTTCACTTTGAAGGTTCCAAATGCAAATCAGGAGCCAGTGTAGGTATTGAGCTAATTAATCCAAAAGGTAAGTCTTTCTACACAGCATATCGATTACAGTTTAGATGTACTAATAATGTTTTAGAATACAAAGCATTGATTAGAGGACTTCTATTCACACTTGAGAAAGGAGTTACAACTCTCATAGTTGAAGGAGATTCTCAGTTGGTTATTTGACAAGTCAAATCATTATATTCCTACAATGATAAGAGGTTGCTTTCTTATAGGAAAAGGGTATGGGATTTACTAGATGACTTTGAGGCTTTGAACATAAATTTTATTCCAAGAAAGAAAAACATGGTAGCGGATGCTCTCGCTATTTCAACAAGTGCATTACAACCAGTTGAAAGAATGAAATTGAAACAATTTTTAATTGCGTTGGTTGTTGCTCCATCTATTCCTAACAATATCAAAAATTTCAAGTCTTTCAGGATGATCAACATATAATCGAATTTATTATGTGCAGAGACCACTTTAAGGGGAAAGAAATTGATAACACTTTAGATGAAAAACCTAAGGACAATGACCTTGAAGATGAATATGGAATCCTAAATTTGAAAACCAACACTATTCCTAAGGGGATGATCAAGTTGGAGCACATTTTTTATCATGATGAATCAGCATTTAATAAAAGGAATACTAAAGAGAAAGGGATCGAGGAATGTAATTCATATAATTTAGGTACAGATGATGATCCTAGAATGATAAGGATTAGGAAAGCATGCAATCCATAAGAAAAGGAAGACATGCTCAAATTTCTTACAAAGTACAAGGATTTCATTGCTTGGACCTATGAAGAACTGAAGACATATGACCCTTAGATTATTATGCATGATATTCCACTCAAACCTGATGCCAAATCTTTTTGACAAAGGCAGAGACTTGTTAATCCTATCCTCGAACCCTAGATAATGAAGGAAGTCAAGAAGTTATTAGATGCCAAGATTATTTTCCGCATGTGCCACTCTATGTGGGTGGCTAATTTAGTTGATGTATGAGTCAAGACCAAGGAAATTTGACTTTGTGTATATTTTTGTAACTTGAACTTGGCATCTCAAAAGAAAAACTACCCATTACCCTCACTAGATAAGGTCTTGAAAATTGTGAATGGTTCAAAGATAATGTATTTCTTGGACGGATATTCAAGATATAATTAGGTACTAGTAGAAGAAGAAGATAGGCTAAAGATGACCTTTATGACCAAACGGGGAACCTTCATCTATAGGAGAATCCCATTTGGATTGACTAATGTAGGGGCTACATTTTAGCGAGCCATGGATGAAGCTTTTAAGGGATTTATAAATAAGTGTATAGTTATCTAAATGGATGACTTGATGGTCTTTTCAAAGGATAAAAGTACTCACATCACTAATCTAAGATAGGTATTCAATAGATGCTGTAAATAAAATATATCTCTCAATCTCAAGAAATTTTTGTTTGGGTTCACTAAAGGAAAGCTCTTAGGTCAATATTATTTTTGAAGTTGGCATCTCCATTGATCCTGATAGAGTTGAAGCCATTATGAAGTTATCACCTCCCCATGGTTAGAAGGAACTCAAGTATTTCTTTGGAAAGATAAATTTTGTGTGAAAATTCATAAGTGGATTTATAGAGATAGTGTATCCCCTTAATGATTTACTCAAAGAGAGGGATAAAATAGAATGAGTTCCAGAGGTAAAAAAATCATTTGAGGATATCAAAGTAGCCATTTCCATGGCTCTAGTACTAGTAAGTCCTAATTATGAGCTTCCCTTAAGATATATTCCTTTTCTTTAGAACATTCATGCACTAGGATCCTAACATAGAAGAAAGAAAAGGAAGATGAAAGACCTATTTCTTTTATGAGTTTCCCTCTTAGAAATACCAAGTTGAATTATTCCAACCTTGATAAACAGTCTTTTTCTTTGATTAAAGTAATAAAGAAGTTCCACCATTACATACTAAGAAGCAAGGTGTATGTTATTGTTCCTAATCCAAAAGTGAAGACATTACTAATGCAAAATGAACTTGGTGAAAGATGAGGGAAATGGATGGTGATACTTCAAGAATTTGATTTAGAGATCCAACCCATGAGGTTAGTCAAAGGTCAAGGATTATCAAGAATGATAGCTAATAACTAGATTGGGGACAAAAAGACATTCAGATTTGATAATGAAACAAATATAGAAGATCAAAAGAAAATGGTTATATCTCAAGTCAATATTGACCAAGGTATGGTGACATATGTCTAGTATCAGGATATTGTTTACTATCTTCTACAGAATAAATGCCCTAGCTAGATGAATAGTTCACAATGTAGAGGACTTAAAATGAAGTGTGAATCTTATATGTTACATGATAGAAAGTTCTAAAAAATGAACTATGAAGGAATCTACCTAAAGTGTTTAGGACATGTTGGTACCCAATATGGACATGGTTTTAAAACTTTTAATTTATGTTTTTGAAATGCTTTGAACTAAGGTTCAAAGTAGTTTAAAGTGGTTTAGGGGTTCATACAGGCATCTTGTAGGTTTAGTTCAAGCAAAGTTTAGAATTCATTGTTCAAAATGTAGATTCATTGACTCAAAAAGTCTATAATCCATGATCAAATTAAAACTTGAATTTAGTCTCGATTCATAACTCAAGTTTAGTGGTTTATTCTAAGAGGTTCATATGTATAATTCATTCATTTGGGTTAAGATGTCTAGCACATTTGGCTCAGGCTCGATAATTCAGTGATCAAATCAGAAGACCAAGTTCAATACAACAATTTCAAATGTGAATTTAAAAGCATCAAGTCCATACACAAACCTATATCAAAAGAAATTTGTTGTTTCCCTCATCAAGCATGGTTAGAAAATGATTCCCTTCAATAGAGAGCCTCAAGTTTTGAAGGTAACTACATTAAAATGATGTAATTTAGTCATAGAAAGGGTACTTGGGATACCAAAGGTCAAAACAAAATATGGGAATAAAGCTAATGCTCTTGTAAGGTTTTAGCCACATGATTGACAGGTCACTCAATTCTGCCTTACCACCTTGATAACAAAAGTGATAATGAACATGTAGATTTTTTAGGCTTCCTACGCCTGGCTTTGACTTTAGATTTGGCTTTAATTTCTAGCTTTGGCTTTGGCTCCTGAGTCCAGTTCCGTCTCCCACATTTGGATTTGGCTTTTTCTATCTTTTCTATGGTTGCCTTGGCTTCTACTCCTGTGTTTGGCTTTATGGCAATTGCTTCAACTTTTTCTTGTTGGGCTAGGGTTTCTCTTGATCCTAGAGGGAATGCTTGTTCACTAGGTGCTATGGGTGGTTTGGCCATTTCCTATGCTGATGTGGTAGCTTATGAGGCTAGTATTGGTGGTCAAACAGTGCATCCAGGGTTTCATGATACTATGCATTTGGGGCTCCATGACACTATGCCAATTACGGTATGTAACCCGAAAAGGCTTGTTTTAAATTCTACTATAGTTGATAAGATCTCTATCAATATGAAATATTTTGAGGACACTGCTACTATCTTTCATTTTAAGGTTTTTTAGCCTTCTCTTTCAGATTTGCATGCATGGATTTCCCATGTTTAGGAGCCCTTCATCTCAGAAACTGCCCAGATTTACCCTTTGGCATGAGGTTCTTTTGTTGTGAAATTTGATACTAATGAAGAAAGAAATGCTATTTTCAGCAACAACTTTTCTTGGGATGAGAAGTTTCCCTTGATGGCTAAAACTTGGCACAAGGATTTCAACCCATTAATGGACACTTTTAATAAGTTCCCTCTATGGATAAGGTTGCTAAATATCCCCCTTCACCTTTGGCGATGCTTTATCTTGAGGGAGGTGTGGAATACCCTTAGAGACTTTGAAATTCTTGATAGAGTTGCTTCCAAAGTGTTACAGATGAGGTATGCTTACATGCTAGTTGAGATCATCATTTCTAAGGGACTACCAAAAAGATTTCATTGGACTCTCCTCTTGTTTCTGGAATATTCTTCTTGACTATGAGGGCATCCCCTTATGCTATAGGAATTGCCACTTGACTAGTCACCTGGCTACCAAGTGCTCTTCACATAAATCTAGACCAAAAATGTCCCCTTTTTGGTGGAAGGGGGTCTTAGAAGACCACTACACATTCCAAAAGGTCCCTTCTGTGTGGAATGGTGACTCTTTGCAAGAAATTTTAGTGGTGGATTATACTACTGTTTCTCATAATTTGTCTTCTCCTAGGAAGGATCCTCCTCTAGCCCCTTTTGTGGTGGCAGATGGTCCATCTCTGGATTCTACTATCCCAGCTTCTAGTGTGGATTCTACTGCTATCACTTTTAGTCTATCCACTCCTTTGGCTCCTTCTATGATGGCACCTAGTCCATCTTGATATTTTTCTATCCCAATTTTTGGCATGGACTCTGCTAGTGCCTCTATTGTACATCCACTCATGTATTGTTGATGGATACAAAGTTGCCTGTAGTGGTTGCTGGTCCATCTGATTCTATTGTTCCAGTTTCTAGTGTTTCTAAGGTAGTTCCTTTTCTGAGTGATTTTGCTGCTATCACTTCCTCTTCTACAGCCTTCTCCCTAATTTTGGGGGTTTCTAGAACTAGCTATGATAGAGCTAATTTTAAGTGGCAGAAGGCTACTAGTTTGGTGGAGGATGGATGGACTACAATAAAGGGAAAAAAGGTCAAGCATCCAATCCCTCTTTTCATATGACACTATAGTATAATAAGAATGGTTCTAAAGGAAAATTTTGATACTTGGCTTTTAGCCAATTATCTTTGTACTTCCTTTTGGCCTTTAGTTCTTTGTAGTGCATCTCATCATGGGGTTTCAAGATCTCAGTCAAAACCTGGTTTGTGGTTGTAGTGTTCTATTTTATTTGTGTTGCCACATAGGTCAACTTTTTTTTGGTGACTCATTTCACCTTTAGTGGTTTTTTTGTATAGGGTTTCAAGTACTCTTCAAAACCTATTTGGGGTTTTAGGTACCCGCTCAAAAATTGTTTGTGTGGTTGAAGAGTATCATGTTATCTGTGATGCCACCCTAGTCACTGTGTCTTGTTTGGTGACCTATTTCACCTTAGGTTTGATGTTTTGTTTGGTTTGGGCTTCATTAAAAATTTCTTGATTTGTAAAGGGTTTCAAGCCCCCTTTAGAACCTATTTTTCTTATCAAAAAAAAAAATGACACTCATATCTCCCAACTTCTAAAGATACCCTAATATCGTGATCACTACATATATCTCACTCGAGCCTTGTGAGGATACAAATTCATGGCATCCTTCCTGCATAAATTTCATGGGCTTCACATAACCAAATTTTTCATTACTAAAGACCATGTATACAAACTTTTGGGTAAAATGCAATTGTCATCACAGTGTGGGTGTGCACGGATCATGAATACTGAGAGAGAGTTTATAGTTATATAATAAATCAAGGATGAAAGAAACTTGATGCAGACATCATATGTTTGACAGAATACTAATAAGAATATGAATCTGACTTGCTCATATGTCAGTTACATAGAATTAGGTTCAAACATAAAAGGATATAAATGGTGGTGGATACAATTAAGGCAATGGTTTTCATCACCAAATACATGTGCTCGGCCGAGTCTTGAATTCTTATTATTAGTTTTGTTTTGATTAACATAAATGTGATGGAAAAGGATGTATTTCAAATGAGATGCCTATCTAAATTAATTCATACTCTAGGGAAGAATATTGCTAGAATTCAAACACCATACTCCTCCACAGATAGATGAACCTATTGTTGATAAAGTTTGATCAATCATCCTCAAGGTGTCAACATTCGATGGCTCCAAACTTGGAATAGAAACCTTCAGCTAAAAAAAATAATGATGAGCACAAAATTCTTAACCTAATATCAGGACTTGCATTGACAAAAGATATGAATTGTGTGATGTTTTTCTACCTGAGTGTGTTTTGGTATTAAGTTTGGAAAAGAGGGATGACAGCAATTTTTCATGACAAGTTACAATGAAGGATGTCAAACATGGTGAGAAGAGAAGGCCCAATTCAGAGCTCTTTCCATATGTGTGTGTTGAGCCACTTATATCCCTACCAATTATTGAGATCCATGTTGTTTATGTTCCTCAAGGTCATAGTGAATAGGTGGCTGTCCCAACAAACAAAGAGATTGATTCTTACATACCTAATTATCCTAATCTGCCACCCCAATTGATATGTCAATTACATCATGTCTCCTTTTCAAGAGGACATAGAGACATATGAGGTGTATGCTCAAATGGCATTACAATTGTTAACAATGAAAGAGCAAATAGAACCCATACAACTATGCCGTCTTCATTGTTGTCCAGTGACAACATGCATATAGGTGTATTGGTTGTTGTAGCCCATGCTACTTCTACAAATATTTATCACACCCAAATTTCAATTGGAATGCACTATCGAATGCTTTTTGACACAAAAGAGTCAATTGTTTAAAGGAACATGACTTTGAATTACCCATAGCCCGATGGGTATTAGCATAAAGTCCTTTACGCAATCAAAAGAGAGTCCATAAATCACATAAAGGGAAAATGCATGTTTCTAATGCGGAAGAGTGACATTGGATATTGTTCAAAATACCATTCATCCATTAAAACATCAAGGATACATACACCAATAGCATAGTATAGAGAGTAGCCACTAAATGTTTGACAAAATACCCAAAAGGATTTTCTTTTTAAAATGTTGCAAATAAACATAAGGCAGTGAGCCCATGATATGGATTTTTGGTCCCATGGAAATAATGATTTGGGAGAGCAAGTAGCATATGCAAATTTTCTCACATGATGCTGATATATGACAGGTGTCATAATCTAAAGATTTATATTCTACTTGTATCCCTAATGTTAATTTTAAACAAACATCAGGCCTAGTGAAGGAATAATAAGGAATAGCTTCCAAAATGTAATGAAGGATCAATTATTATAACTAAAAAGCTATAGGAAATGGAAAAATAATAAATAAGCTGGTAGCAACAAGGAGTAGGTTCCACTTTTCTTTTCTTTTCCTGAGGGCGGACTTTGTGCTACAATAGGAGGGGAAAGAGTTTTTCAAATTTATTCCAATTCTTGTGAGGAAGAGAGGGCAGAGCTTGTGTTTTCTAAACTATGTGTTAGGGAAAGGGATAATTTTGATTTGTTTACATAATTCAAGGGAAGAGTTTCAATTTTCTTTAGATAGTGACTTTGACTTTAAATGTGTAAGAAGATCTTTGTTGTCTTTACATTTTAGAGAAGGGAGACTGGGAGATAATTGCATCAAAAATTTGAATTTGGGACAGTTTCTTTTGACTGATCACAATCTTTGTATTGTTTTCAATTTTCTCTAAAATGCATTCTAATGTCACTATTTTCTAATTATCCTATCATTTCAAGATATCTCCTAAAGCTCAGATTCTTCATTTTCTCACGAGGATGGAAATTACTTCTTTGATTTTATTCGCTTTGTAATGTAGCATTTTTGGCAAATGAACTTTGTGTTATTTTCTGATTTCTTTTAGTTAGTTAATCTTTCCACATCTATTTTGTGTTTATGAGTGGATGTTTGTAAACCTTTCTTTCTTTCAGGTTAAAAACATTACCAATTGTAGCGTAGTTGATTCATTGTATATCTTAGATTGGGATCTGTACTTGATAAAATTCAAAAGAAGATTATCAATCCAATGATAACCTATCCAACTGTGAGTGCTAATTTAATCTTCTTATCTAGGCATTTAGAGTTAATTTATATGTATTTTCTTGGAAAATAATCTATTCACTAACAGACTTTTGGTGACTCTACTGGGGACATTCATGAAGCAAAGATTTAAGTGTCCAATATTTTTTTCCTTAGTTTTATGATTATCTCCATGTGTAGGAGATTGGTGATTCTATTACAATGATCATGCTAACTATGAAAGTCATGAGAAGATCGAGGCTAGACCCTTCTCTCCTGGAAGTTTATCAAATTGATGATAAAGTGTTATGTGACTTTGTGGACAGCTTTAAAGAAATTATTTCTCAAGGGTATCTAGAATAATATAAGCTTTGAAGATGATGCCTTTTCTTGGCTGCTATGGAAAAGTCTCTATACGAGATTTCACAAGTTGAAAGACTTGCAAGAGCTTGAGGAGAAAATGGTTCAATTAAAGAAACATTTGGAGGTGGATGATGATGAATCTTTTGTTATGTTAGTTTCACCCAGGTACTTCAATCACCTTGTCATGAATGACCAAGAAGTACAATCAGAGTTACTCTAGCCTCATGCTGATCAAGTTTCAACAGATGAGAATATATGTGACAGCAATAGAGAAATAGTAAGCACTAATAATAAAATCTTGCCTCAAGATCCCTCTCCACCTCATGTAGAAAGTTTTCTAATTGAAGATCATGATGATCATTCTTTTCTTAAAGATTCAACTAAAATGCTTTCTAGCAGTGCCTCAACAAAAAATGAATCTTTAAAAGCCATGAATGATTATGAGAATAGTGATTCTTTGTATATGAATGCTGAAAAGGATCCTATTCTAGGATCTTTTCACTTTGGAAATAATGCAATAGTATATATTATTGATAATGTTGATTTTGATGATGGTGCCTCTAAATCTTTCTCTCCTCCAACTTTAGAAATTTTCAATTTTGAGAGTAATAATGGTCATCTTGTTTTAGAATCTTCTAATTATGAAAAATTAGACAAATTACTACCAGAATTTCAATCTTTCACTTTCGATGAAATGGGTGAAAATGATATTGATCATCCTTCTTTAAAGAGTCTTCCTGGTGAAAATTTTCAGAATAACCTATAGTCCGAGATTGAATCTTACACTTTAATGGATAATGAAAATGATTCCTCATGCTTGAAAATTCAAAATCAGCTCATAGGAGGACCTGATCAGTTTGAAGGTGAAATTTGTAATGAAAAGTTTTCTTCTCATGCTAAAAATCAAATTGAAGAAAGATGTGCTGAAATCATCACTTAGCCTACAAATAGCCATGTTGAAACATGGAAAGGCACATTCCTTGATCAAGAAGAGAGAATCATAAGCAATTTTTTATTATTTCTTTAGCCAAAAGACTTGTCTCAAGTTATCCCATTTGATGATAATCCAATTCTTTGTAAAGATGGGGTAAAGATGCCTTTGGATGAAGATATTTTTTCTTATTTTCTTCTTGAAGAAAAGAGGTATGAAGCCGCCTTCCAACCTAGTGATGACTCAACTGATGTGTTGAAGAAAATCATTTTCAATGAGAAAGAAGAAATTATAGATACATTCTTATCATCACTCAAGCTGGATCATTCCTCTAATGATGACTTAGGTATTTTTTCAACTTATATTGAGCATGAAGCATCCATTGATCATTTTTCTTTTCATTCATCTATATATGGTTTTGTTGATTTGGATTGTGGGAGTAATGCTAAAACATGTGATGACACTTTGGAAAAGGAAAAAGATGGAATGCATAGCATGTTTGATGATAGTTTGGTTCTTGAAAGAGATGAAGAAAACATATACTCAAGGGTTGATCCCATGTTGGATGAGGCATCTCTATGGCTGCAAGTCGACCACTACATTAAAGGCAATATTCATGAATGGAATCCTAGTGACAACATTTCTAGATATTGTGTAACATCTCTTGGTGAGGTTTCTACGTTTTCTTTTTCTTTTTTTAGTTTGAAACAGAATCTGACCTTTGAATATTAAAGATTAATTCTTGAGTGAAGAAGAATGTTATGATCAGTTATGGCTATTTGGAGAAGAGTGTTGGATCAGCATATGCATGTGCCTTTTTAGTTTGAAGTTTGGCATTGACAGAGTCATCAAAAAGAAATGGTTTTGAGCTGCTCCATTGAGGCATGATTTGCAAATGTGGAGAGGTTCCTACTTCTCCAAGCTGATAAATGGATTCATGTGATTCTCTTCTTACTGTTGGTTTTGCGGTAGGTTTTTCTTCCTACCTATGTATGTATTTTGTAAATATGTTTTTGGTGTGCATAGTGGTAGTTTGAATAATGTGAAAGCTTTGGGCTTGCTATTAGTTTAGGTGTTTTTGTTAGTTGTCTTTTCTTTTCTCCCCTCTGCCCTCTTTGCAAGTAGCTTCCAATTTTCTCTTCTTGCTAACTCTATCACCCAATGGTTAAGGCACTCATCTTTTGGCAAAGATTTCTAGAGTTCTCTATTTTTGCAATCTAAAATAGTCCCACAATTAGAGCCCCTATTGGTACCCAATATGGACATGATTTTAAAACTTTTAATTTGTGTTTTCAAACTACTTTGAACTAAGGTTCAAATTAGTTCAAAGTGGTTAAGTGGTTCATACAGGCACCTTGTAGGTTCAATTCAAGCAAAGTTTAGAATTCATTATTCAAAATGCAGATTCATTAACTCAAAAATTTTATAATCCATGATAAAAAAAAACCTTGAATTTAGTCTTCGTTCATAATTTGAGTTTAGTGGTTTATTCTAAGAGGTTCATATGTACAATTTAGTAATTTGGGTTAAGATGTCTAGCACATTTGGCTCAGGCTTGGTAATTCAGTGATCAAATCAAAAGACCAAGTTCAATACAACAATTTCAAATGTGAATTCAAAAGCATCAAGGCCATACATAAACCTGCATCAAAATAAATTTGTTGTTTCCCTCATCAAGAATGGTCAGAACATGATTGCCTTTAATAGAGAGCCTTAGGTTTGAATGTAGCTACATTAAAATGATGTAATTTAGCCATAAAAAGGGTATTTGGGATACCAAAGATCAGAACAAAATATGGAAATAGAGATAATTCTTGTGTAAGATTTTGGCCACATGATTGATAGGTCACTCAATTCTGCCATACCACCTCTATAACAAGATTTACACTCACATCTCCCAAAAATCTCCCAACTTTTGAAGATATCCTAATATTTTGATCTCTACATATATCTCACTCGGGCCTTGTGAGGATACAAATTCATGGTATCCTTCATGCATAAATGTCATGGGCTTCTCATAACCAAAGTTTTCATTACTAAAGACCATGTATACAAACCATTGGGTAAAATGCAACCATCATCACAGTGTGGGTGTGCGCGGATTATGAATACTAAGAGAGAGTTTATAGTTATATCATAAATAAAGGATGAAATAAACTTGTTGTAGGCATCATATGTTTGACAGAATGCTAATAAGAATATGAATCCAACTTGCTCATATGTTAGTGACATAGAATTAGGTTTGAATATAAAAGGATATAAATACTGGTGGATACAATGAAGATAGTGGTTTTCATCATCAAATACATGTAATTAGTTAAGTCTTGAATTCTCATTATCAAGTTTTGTTTTGATTAATAGAAATGTGATTGAAAAGGATGTATTTCCCATGAGATGCCTATCCAAATTAATGCATATTGCAAGGAAGAATATTGGTGGCATTCAGATACCATACTCCTCCATAGGTAGATGAACTAGCAGTTGATAAAGTTTGATCAATCGTCCTCAAGGTGTAAACATTTGATGGCTCCAAACTTGGAATAAGAACCCTCGGCTAACAAAAACAATGATGAGCACAAAAATCTTAACCTAATATTGGGACCTACATTGAAAAAAGACATGAATTATGTGACATTTTTCTACCTAAGTGTGTTTGGGTATTAACTTTGGAAAAGAGGGACAATAGCAGTTTTTCATGACAAGTTACAATGAAGGACGTCAAAAATGGTGAAAAGAGAAATCCCAATTCAGAGCTCTTGCTACATGTGTGTGTTGGTCCACTTGTATCCCTACCAATCATTGAGAGCCATGTTGTTTATTTTCCTCAAGGTCATAGTGAATAGGTGGTTACCTCAACAAACAAAGAGATTGATTCTCACATACCTAATTATCCTAATCTGCCACCTCAATTGATCTAGCAATTACATCATGTCTCTTTTGCAAGAGGACATAGAGACATACAAGGTGTATGCTCAAATAACATTGCAATCTTTAACAATGCAAGAGCAAATGAAACCCATATAGTTATGCCATCTTTAGTGTTATCCAGTGATAGCATGTATATAGGTGTACTAGTTGTTGTAGCCCACGATGCTTCTACAAATTTTTATCACACCCAAGTTTCAATTGGAATGCACTTTTAGATGTTTTTTGAGATAGAAGAGTCAACTATTTGATGGAACATGACTTTGAATTACCCATATCTCGATGGGTGTTAGCATAAAGTCATTCATGCAATCAGAAGATAGTACACAAAGCACATAAATGGAAAATGTGGGTTTCTAATGTGGAAGAGTGAGATTGGATATTGTTCAAAATACCATTCATCTATTAAAGCATCAAGGATGCATATATTAACAGCATACAATAGAGAGTAGCCACTAAATGGTTGACAAAATAAACAAGAGGATTTTCATTTTTAAAATTTTGTAGATAAACATAAGGCAGTGAGCCTGTGATATGGATTTGTGGTCCCATGGAAATAATGATTTGGGAAAACAAGTGGCATATGCAAATTTTCTCAAATGATGCTGATATATGATAGGTGTCATAATCTAAAGATCTATATTCTACTTGTATCTCTAATGTTAATTTTAAACAAACATTGGGCCTAGTGAAGGGATAATAAGGAATAGCTTCTAAAATGTAATGAAGGATCAATTATTATAACTAAAAAGCTACAGGAAATTGGAAAATAATAAATAAGCCAGCAGCAACAAGGAGGAGGTTCCACTTTTTTCCTTTTCCTGAGGGTAGACTTTGTGCTATAGTAGGAGGGGAAAGAGTTTTTTCATATTTATTCCAGTTCTTGTGAGGAAGAGAGGGCAAAGCTTGTGTTTTCTAAACTATGTGTTAGGGAAAGGGATAAATTTTGATTTGTTTTACATAGTGCAAGGGAAGAGTTTTAATTTTCTTTAGATAGTGACTTTGACTATAAATGTATAAAAATATCTTTGCTGTCTTTACACTTTAGAGAAGGAAGACTAGAAGATAATTGCATCAAAACTTTGATTTTGGGGCAATTTCTTTCCATTGATCACGATCTTTATATTGTTTTTAGTTTTCTCTAAAATGCATTCTAATGTCACTATTTTCTGATTATGTTATCATTTCAAGATATCTCCTAAAGCTTAGATTCTTCATTTTCTCAAGAGGATAGAAATTACTTCTTTGATTTCGTTCACTTTATAATGTAGCATTTGGCAAATGAACTTTTCCTTATTTTCTGATTTCTTTTAGTTAATTAATCTTTTTGCATGTATTTCATGTTTATGAGTGAATGTTTGTAAATCTTTCTTGCTTTTAGGTTAAAAGAATTACCAGTTGTAGTGTAGTTGATTCATTGTATATCTTACACGGTGACCTATACCTAATAAAATTCAGATAAAGGTTATCAATCTAATGATAACCTATGTAATTATTAGTGCTAATTCAGTCTTCTAATCTAAGTATTTAGAGTTAATTTGTATGTATTTTCTTGGAAGACAATCTATTCACTAAGAGGACATGAGGAAGCAAAGGAAGTTCTAGAACAATTTCATGATAAGTGTGGTACAAGGCATGGTTCAGAAAAAGAAGCTACTCATGATTTTAAGATTAGGTTATTTTTGGCCCATGATAATCAAAGATATTTTTAAGAACGTACATTCTTGTCATATTTGTCAAACTAGCACTAACAGAGAAAGACACCTGGCAATGTCTTTGCAACTAGTGCACGAGGTACACCCCTTCGCAAAGTGGGGGCTAGATTTCATTGGTCTAGTCAATCCACCATTGTTAACTGAACACACCTTTATTCTAATAGCCATGGATTATTGTACGTGATGGACACAAGAAAAAACTTCTAGAAATTGCACATCTAAGGTGCTAATGGACTTCTTGGAGGAACACATTGTTACTAGATTCAAGATGCCATTTGCCTTAGTATGCAATAATAGATCAGCTTTTGCATCAATATTCTTAACTCAATGGGCATTTGAAAATTAGGTTATTATCAAGTTCTCTTCAAATTATTACCCACAAGGAAATGGGGTAGTTGAATCTACAAACAAGAACTTGATCACAATAATAAGATGGTTATTGAAGGAGAATCCTAAAGATTGGCATATGCAACTCAAATATGCTCTATGGATAGATTGAATGAGGGTCAAGAATGCTTTGGGGACATCTCCAAATTTTCTTGTTTATGGACAAGAGCCAATATTCCTGCTTAACCTCAGGATTCTTGTTTCAAAATTCATGAGTGGGTATGCTGAAGATGCTAATGAATCTTTCGGAGATGGACAAGAGATAGACAGCTACATTGGAACACATGGCCAAACATCAAGTTATCATGAAGAGGTGGTTCAACAAGAGGGCCATGATAAAATCCTTTAGAATTTTTTATCTTGTTCTACTTTGGAATAAGGCAAAAGAAAATCTAGGCAACCACACTAAGTTTCAATGCTTGTGGATTGGTCCTTATCAAATTGCAAAATTTTTTGGAGAAAATACTTTTAGGCTCAGCTCCTTACAGGGGGAATTAGTTCTATTGCCAAACAATGGATAATTTATGAAACATTATTTTGAAGCCTAAAAGATCCAAAATAAAAAAAATAAAAAAAATTAGATAGATTTCATTTCCACAAGTGTGTTTATTTTATGCATATCTATTTGCTTTTTCTTAGTTGTGTGTTTGCTTTTAGTTGCATCCAAGGGTAGGTGCACTGAAGATTTTATCTTGACATATCTTACTAACTACTCTTTTGGTTTTGATTTCAGGAAGAGATATTTCTTGGTCAAAACATTT
Source organism: Cupressus sempervirens (assembly GCA_028749045.1). Taxonomy (NCBI): domain Eukaryota; kingdom Viridiplantae; phylum Streptophyta; class Pinopsida; order Cupressales; family Cupressaceae; genus Cupressus; species Cupressus sempervirens. The sequence continues at coordinate 410,124,373 of CM053790.1, forward strand.
TGACAATTGTGTGCCTTATACCAATGGAGGAATGGACATTTCTTGTAGTAATAAGGGACTTTCAGTCTTGAATTCAAGATCCTAGAACAACAAGTTCTTGACACTTTGTAAATTTAAGGATCAATTGTCTGAGGTGTTGTCAAATTAAGGTTGAAGACAGAAAGGGATTATCCAAACCCCAATCAGTTCAAATAGAGATGTCTTCTTGAAGGAATTGCTAATATCATTGTTTGGCATGAGAGTTTCTAAAAAGTTCTTAAAAGATGAATGCAAGGGATGTTCACAAGAGATAAAATCCAATAAATGTAACCAATTTCCTAGCTACATAGTCTAAGCAAGGTCAAGATATAGAAGGAAATAAAAAAGAAAGAATGGTGTTAAGACTCAAGGATTCTAAAAGATCTACAAGAGTAATTTGATAAATGGATATGCACTCAAAATAAGATTTTTGATACTTAAAACATTTCTTCATCAAAAAAATCAAAAGGTGATATTAAGAGCTATATGAATAAATTATTCAAGGGATTTCCAAGAAACTCAGATAAAGTGACACCTCACTAAGAGCCCTCAAATTGAATCTCTCATCTAGTTAGGAAAAGGATCGATAAACAACCTTCATGGAGATTCCTGATGGATGAGCTAGATGGGATGGAAGATTGTTTCCATGTTGTCAAAATATTTTGATAGACTACATCTAGAGATGTCAAAGGAAATGAATACAAGTAACATACATTGAGCTTGGAGGTTTTGGATCCTGAAGTTTTGACTGTGAAGTCATTCAAAATATACTTGGAATGTTTGGGATTTAGTTGGTGTTTGACACATGTTGAAGGAATGTTTGCTGATGAAGAAATGCCTTTTCCATTTCTTTCTTTTGTTGGGATGATTTTTTATGGTTCCACAATGCATGCCCCATTTCCTTTCAAAACTGGGGACCCGCTACTTTAAATTTTGGCTTTTTGGACTCCTACTCCAAGATCTAAGCCATTTAGAGATCTTCCCTATCCCCTAGTTCACATCTAGGTCCTATTGTAAAACCTAAAGGTCTAATGTTCAAGAGAATTAAGATAAAAAAGCTAAATATTAATAATTTTTATGCACAAGGTTCATAGACAGAGGTGTGCTAGTGCACCCAAAACTATAAAATTCTTTATGCAGTCTCGCATTTGTGTAGTTTTGCAACTGAGCCTAACATTTTCAATGGAAGTCTATTTAAAGTGAAGTTGGGTTCCCTCCCCCCTCACCTTTCTTGTGATTGATTTTTCTTTTGCCTCCACACCCTATATTGTTGCATCTTCACATCCTCTAGGTCTTTGTCCACACTTGAACACCTCACTCAAGTCCACACTTGCACCCTGCAAAAATCAAAAACAAAGAAAACAAAGTCAAAACCAAAACCAAATTGGGTGCACATCAATGCACCTTACTTGGTGTGCTGGTGTACACCCAACCTCCATTTGCAAATCATGTGAAGTTCATAAAACAAAACATAAAACTGCCAAAGTTAAATTTTAGGTGTGTACTAGTGCACCTAACATGGTGCACTAGTGTGCACCCAACATTGTTAAAAAAAATTTCAAAAAAAAAAATGAAAGATAAACAATATTCAATGCAAAATTTTAGGTGCACACTAGCACACCTAACTTGGTGCGCTAGTGTGCACCTAAAATATTGAAAAGGAAAAAGAAAATAAGGTTTTTGCACACCAAGTACACCATCTTGGTGTGTCTAGTGCTGTATTTCTTTGTTTTAGAATTTAAGATAGTTTTTTCCATGTTTTTGAATAGTTTGGTTTTATGAATCTCATGCAACTTAACTTTAAGGTTTGAATTTTCCATATTCTTTTTAATTTAGGACTAATAGACATCTTTTGTGCAGATATAATGGCATCCTCTTTAGCTTTCTTGGGCAAGAAAATGGCATTGAAATCCATCTTATTCAAGTTCTAGGGTGTTCCAACAAAGTCACACTTTCAGGATGATAACTTAGAGATCGAAGATACTAAATTGGGACATATAGACTTGGGGGAATTCTTGAGGATTTACAACAAACCTATTGAGAGGTCACAAATGATTTATGCACTCATCCAACCAAGGTTTGTCAATGCAACCTCACACCTAGTGTGGATATAATCTTTAGAGCTTGTCATCACACTTGTAGAACACTTTGTCCTTGAGGAGAGGGTTGTGAAGAGTGTTACAATAGAAATTTTCCTTGATCTACACCTAAAGAATATTGAGAAAATATTCCATCTCCCTAGGGTAGATCAGTTCATCAAGCTCACATATGAGCAAGTAGAAAGGTGATATAGGGAGCATTTTGAGGAAGCCTCAAAGATCACTCAATCATCATACCTCATAGAGAAGACTTCCTTAGGAAATAAAACTAGCAATGGATATGACTAGAGGATACATGATTGAAGACATCGGATATTCAATCATGCCTCTTAGTAGAGTTATGGGTTTACTTGCAGTGGGACATATGAATGCCTTCATGGTACATTTTATTGAGACAATCAAGAAAGAAAAAATGCAACTAGATTGGGCTTCCAGTTTGAGTCAAAAATTGTGTGAGTAGCTAGTAGTGGCAAAGAGCCAAAGGAAGTTTTATATGACATCATACCTAGTATACTTATTAACTGCAAGAGCAATAGACTATCAAGGGCTATACAAGAGAGGCAACATGCAAGATCCTAATCGATAGCCCTATATTTTCTATCCTCAATTGGTGTAGAAGAGACACTTGAAGCAGAGAAAAGAGTATAGAATTGTTAATGGTACATTTATATTTGCTATAATCAAATTTATAGAAGGGAATTATGTGAAGAGGTTATCTGATGATGTAGTGGCACAGATAATAGTACTCAGAGCATACAACATTCAATTCAAAACATTTTCATATCTAAGGGTAGAAAGTACAAAAATGAACCCCAAGAAGCTCCCAAGCTACCCTTGTGATAGACTGGTTCTCTTGGAGATTTTTCAACAAATCGTGTCCACCTATGATAGGTTCAAAAGGCAACATAAAAAATGTTGGACCTAGCCCTTGATTTTTGGACATTTTTAGGTAGATTGGAGGCAAGATATCCCCTCTTTTGAGTGTGAATGGGATCAATATCCCTTGGAAAAGTACAATTCTCCATGGTCATTTTTGACAACATCAGGAGAGTATAGTATTTAGCAAGCAAAACATTCACCCATAAAGAAGCTATTGAAGACCATTGGATGAATAAAACAAATGACTATGATATCTAAATAAGGGATTATTTTAGAATGACTTTGTATCTAGTAGAAAAGGCCTTAAAAATAAAGATTCTCTTGAAGATATTACAACAAGATTCCAAGGAGTTTCTTGATCCTCTATTTAAAAGGGATAGGATAGGTGATAGGCCTATTATGAATGTTGAGGTTGATATGAAGGAGAATTAGATATCAACCAATGGGTGAGGCACACCATTAAAATGACATAAGATTGGATCAAGAAACCATTCAAACTTGATCCAATACCTGTAACAATAATCTTTCATGCACAAGCTAATCCAACCAAAGGTAGAGGGAAGAAAGTTATCATCCCTACCTTTGCAGCTCAGTCACTAGTGAGGCCTAAGACAATACATCAACTCGATGGGCTAGTTGGTTATTATCAAGCTTATAAAGGTGGAGGTTGAGGTAAGAAGAAAATAAGTTCCCCCCAGAGAGTTGAGCCAGAAGAGGGTGAAATACCAAAACCTCTACAACAACGAGAAGAAAATGTACAAGGGTTAGAAGATACTAGAGCTCCACAAGTCTAGGTTGACCCTCAAATGCCACTTGTTGCAGCAAGCTAGATGGAAATAGAAGTTAGAACTCAAGAAGTTCCCCACCTCAGCAAGTAGAAAAGGCATCCCCTTCTATGCCTAAAAAAGAAGATTGGACTCAAATGCCCCTAGAGTCACAAGGACGAAAGATAGTTCCTGTATCCATGTCCCTATTACAAGTCATGGTTTGTGTTGATAAGGGATCAATTTCTCCTCCTCTGCCAGGGACAAAAATGGAACAAGTCTAAGTAGAACCTGAAAGGGAGCCATAACAAGTATCTACTGATGAAGTGTTAAAAGAAGAAAAGATAGGTGAGCAACCTCAAAAAACTTCTCAAGACACAAAGGTGAGAACTATGGGCTTGACCGAAAAAAAGAATGTAGAAAGAGAGCCATCACAATGAGAGAAAACCCCAGAAAGGAGTGATAAGGGAAAGGGGATAGCTAACATGACTCCTTCATCCTCAAAAGGAAAAACTTATGTAGAATGGATTCCAAGATGGTTGTGAAAAGAAATGATAAGGAATAAGAAGCAATAATTCAATGTGGATGAGTAGGATATGATAGAATTAACTGAGGTTCTTAAGAAACTTGAGTCTCCATCAAGGGAGGCATGAGCATTGGCTTTCACCAATAGTGACCAGAATCAAGATTTGTTTGCACAAGTGGCTATTCATCCTCTTGATACAAAAGTAGAAGATTTGACTCCACAAGACTATCAAATTAGAGAGTTATGCTTGGAAAGCCTACATTGGATTCAGTGAACCTAATTGTCACTATGGGAATGAAAGAAGTATTTAGAAGTTTGGAACATGAAGGGGTAGAACTGATAATGCTTTGAAGAGAAAATGAAATCCTAAAGGGATATTTAACTGAAGTTGTTAGTCCCTTAGATCCTGAACACCCCAAGGAGAACTTGAATGCAGCAACTGAAAGGAGGGATAGGGGGGTAGTACAATTAGATCCATTTTTGAATGCCTGTCAGCAATGGTGAGAAAGTTTTGAAGAAAAGAGTGTACTTATCATTTAAGGTAATCTTAAGCTACTACATGTCATGTAGGAGAATGTGGATAAAATGGTAGCAATTTTGAATCAAGATTTTAGTCTTATGGATGAAGTACATACTTGGCAAAAGGATTTACAAGTGTTATAGGCAATAAAAGGCCAGAGATATAGAATGTTCATGGATGTATATACTACAAAAGGATTATATTTAATTGATGATTGGATATAAAAAATAGCAGATAGCAATAAAGTAATGGAATCATTATATGTGGAGATCCATTGGATCAAGGACCAAGCTTGAGAGAAAATTTTGGAAGTAGAGAAATATTATAGTGATGCATGTCTGGACATTTTTGAAGATGATGCATGGGAGAAGGTTATACCTTTAGAGAAAGTAGTCCAAAAATTTAGGAAGATTTTCCATGAATTTTCAACTAATGAAGATATTTGGCAGGCATTTAGAATAGAAGAAGCTTTGCTAGAACTAGATACTAAGCTTGGGGATTTTGTTGAGACCTGTATAGAGGTAGATAATTAGAGGCAGAAGGTTAAAGATAAATATAATGCCTTAGATTTACTAGATGTGCCAAAGGTCACTAAGATTATTGAGAGATTCAAGGGAAAGCACCTAGACATAGCTCTGGTATGAAGTGGGACAGAACCCAAAAGCCAAAATTTCATTTTTGACACTTAGTGAAATTTTGCAATTTTGGACCTTTGCGGTGCATTGGTGCACTAGTGTGTTGTTGTGCCTGGTGCACTGGTGTGATTTTTGTCACAAAGTGTTGCAATAATTTTGAAGAAGTCAGAGGTGTGCATGTATGCTGATGCACTTTCTTCTATGGTGCACTTTTCTAGAGGTGCACTGACAATTAACTGCCAATACCAAAATTAGAGCTTTCCATGCATTAGAAATGCATTTTGATAGCAGTTTAACTTTGATAGATGCCTAGTGAAAGTTGAGATTTTATTTTTGACACTTCTAGACACTCCTACATAGACTAAAGGCTCTCTTCTTCTTATTTTCTCATAATTTCTTTGTTTTATGACATATAAATGCTCATGCATCCAATTAATGATATAAAAATTGATGGATTCCTACTAAGCACCAATTAGATAGTTAGTTTGTACATAATTAGTTTGTTTTAATTAATTTAGAAGCATATGATTGCATGAATATATCTCTCACTCTCAACATAAATTGAGGATATGATTTCTTATAAATACGGGAATGTAATATCTAATCAGGGTTGTCATTATTTTGCAATAATATATGCTTTTGGTGCTCGCATTTGGAGTGTAGTGATTCTAGCCTAAATGTGTTATGTTTTGTGAATGTATGTTCATGGAATGTAATTGAGCCAAAGGTTTATTGCTTTATTTTTGGTTGTGCAATCTTTTAATTCTGGTATTTGCTACAATTTTATAAATTTTGTTGACGTATCTAGTTCGAGAAGAGATCACTTGTTTTATTCCTGCATAACGTTTTGTGTCGCATGAGCACACTTTCCATGGCCTTGTGATTTGATGAAGAGTGAAATATCTCATGGTTGCTAAAAAATTTCCTTCAACAATTGCATCAGTGGAATTAAGGAAGCATTGCTCCTACTTTCATTGATTACCCATCGATTTCTTCAAAAGCTTAACTCACAAACATGTTGTTTATGTAGTTTATGTTCATTAGGATTTTACTTTCATGTTATTTTCTTAAGTTTTGTGTTATCATATCTTTGTTATTTTCTTTAATAACACCTTATTAAATTAGGAATTCATATTAGTTGCATTATTAGATTGCATTCATTAAAAAAAATAGAAAATACAAAAACATAGTTCTTTTGCATATCTTATTTTGAAGTAGCAAATAAATTTTACATCTCATCCAAAATCATCTGAACTAGAAAAGGCCTTCTCATGAACAAAAACATTTATCTTCAACTGAGTGGATTTTAGTAGGTCACAAGATCACCTAGAACCTTGGAGTTGATCCACAAGATTAACTTTTCAAGAGAGGAGTTTGAAAGGATTCCTGCCATTAAGCATCATGGAAAACAATAGCTCAATAGTGATCAAGGTTTAATTTCTATGGATCAACATTTCCTCTATCTCCCTAACCAATGTATTTTCTATCCCTAAAACCATAAGTTTAAAAAAAAAATTAGGTTAAGATTGGAGTTGGAATTTCAAAGGGCGCAAATTGAAAAGTTAATGGTCAAATCTTTCTCTTGATCAATGTTTGTTCTCTCTCCCTAACCAATGCACTTTCACTCTCTAAAATGATAACTTAAAAAGAATTAAGGGTAAAAAATTGAAATTAGAGTTTGAAATTTGGCCAATTTTTTTAATCCTACTCCTAACCTTTTTCAAATCCCAAGAATTCGACCTTAACTCCCAGTAACTACTTTTTGTTTATTTTCCAAGACTCGTGATACAATCTCTCAAAACATAATATAGTGCCAAGTGACATTAAAGGTTTTATGATCAAAATACCCCTTTTGGTAGTGGGGATGATTATTTTCATAATATGTCTCATAAAGACCCCATCTTAGCACATGAAAAGTGAATGATATGTTCTCAAGTGTGGTTTTGGGAATTATTTGGAAGATTTTATGAATGTGAAATGACAATTATAGGTTCTACAAGGAGAGAAATTTTTTAAAAATCTCACGAACAAAATTTTAGGTAAATATAATTAGAAGGTGAGTACCCATTAGAAGAATTCTTGGTCATATTATAAAATTTTGATTATGATATATGTGTAGTGGTAATACAATTGACACATATGGTAGTTGGAAAAGCTTGCAATCCAATATTATTCACAATGGTTCATTTTTTTTTGAGAAGTCAAAGATATAACACTTCCATCATTTGATAGCATGATTTGAAGAGTTATCACTCCATGGAGTAAAATAACCTAACCATTCAAATGTTCATTTCAACATTTGTTCCTGTTGACAACTAGATTAAAGGGTGAAAGTTAGTTGGCTAATAACTTGCTAGTTGTTTGATTAAATGTAAGGGACATGAGTAGTCACAATGAGAAATAGATTCAAATTGTTAGACCAATTATTTTACAAAGATGTCATTTCATGAAGCTTATAAAAATATATGTGATGTGTTTATCAAATGAGATTTAGAACTCTCTACCATGTGTAAGGATCATAATTTTCAATCAAAAATATTGTTGTTTAAGTAGGAATGAAGTGAAAGGATTGCAGATATTACAGATGATATGAGAGAAGAATGTTACAATGTTGTAGCCTTGAATCTAAAACACTTAACATAGTTAGAAAAGGGTGAGATCATACTTTGATGGCTCAAACTTCATTGAAGGAGAGGCAAAAAGTGTTTAATATAAGGCCTCCAACATATAAACTACATAGACCATAGTCTTTCTACCAGCATCTCGTAGAGAATGAATATGAATTGTTTGACAAAATGCCTTGATCTACACAATCTTCTAGTTACCACAGTGGTAGTATATATTGTGAATGTGAATCACAAAAATTGCACTCAAAATGGTGGAAACATGCCTCATAGAAGAAATGTATCATGTGTGAAAAATATGTGTAAAATAGATTTGTTGAGAAGGCTTCCAAAGCTTTCACAAAAAAATTACTGACAGATTTATTTAGGAGGCTTCATAAGTTTATGAGGAAAGTTAATTAGCAAGTGCAAAGTTGCACTCCACAATCTCAACAAAAAATCTTTTGCTCTGACTCAAACCAATGTGTGGGCATTGTCTAGGATGCTGTGAGAATCAAGTGTTAACCATGGGTGACATAGGTGAACTTTTTGTTTCATGATGAATGAAAATAGTGGAAAGGTTGTGGAGGAGTTAGATGGTCTTGATCAAAGAGGAACAAAAAAATCATTTCAAGGAACAGTTAGAAATGGCTAACACAAAATCAAAACAATTGGATGAACTTGAAGTTATAAGGAAGATATGGTTATCAAATAGAAATAAGGAACATGATTTTGTTCACCTTTCTCATGGATCTACAATGTTGTATTTATAGATATGGAAGATATTTGGAGAAGGGGTAGTTTGATTCTATTAGAATTCTTTAGAATAATTGAGAGGGGGGGTGAATTAGTTATTCAAGGTCCAAATGCCCTATTAAAACCTTTTTCTACTTTTAATGAATCCATACACTTTTCATCCATCAAAACTTAAATCAATCATATAAGCAAGTTAGAGTAAATCATCATGCAAAGATAAAACATGCAAGATCGACACATGACAGAATGATTTATGTGGAAACCCAATTTGGGAAAAACCACCAGTAACATGCTACTTGATTCTCACTCTTCTGAAGTGATGCCCTATTAAAGGCTTACAACACACTGTTAAATGTGACCTTGTTAAAGGATTTCACCAAACTGTTAAGAATGGGCCTGGTTAAAGGTCTTTAGAAAATTCTCTTGGAATGTCACCCTATTAAAGGATTTATCTTATGGCTATTAAACCAACCTAAGTCCATAGGATTTAAACTTACTGTTACAATTGTTAGAAAGTAACGATAATGGTCTTTTGATCTGATATAACTTACAACATACTTTGCAGATTTTAGATCACACTCTCAGTTCAATCCTTATGCTTGACTTCAATCACTTCAGATCTGTTTGCTTGTCTTCCTTTCAAGCTTTGTCTCCTTGAGTCTTCTTACTCATTCTACCAATGCAATCATCCTTGTGGTCGTCTATCCAAATAGAATTCTTGTGTTGTCTTCTCCCTTAGCACCTTCTTCAGTACTTCATTCTTTTATGCTTGACCATCTCTCTCTCTCTCTCTCTCTCTCTCTCTCTCTCTCTCTCTCTCTCTCTCTCTCTCTCTCTCTCTTTTTAACTTGTGTCTTCTTAAATAGAAATCTATTTTTCCTTTGCCACTCAATTCTCCCTCTCCAATTTTAGGGTTTCAAAATGGATTAGGTAGGATACAATGTATCTACCCCATATCTTGTTCTCTTCTAGAAACTTTGCCAATTATATCCTTAAAAATGTTCTACATGGTGTTCTGTGCCACCAGCTCATCATTCTTATCTTCCTTTTTAATTTACAAATTTCTAGATAACAACCTTGTCAGCGTAGATCTGGCAAATCTTCAATTTCCAAAATAATGCAGCAACTCGGCATTATTGAGTTATTGGTGCTCGGCACCTCTTTTTTACTCAGCACTTATACTTGCTCGGCACTTGGTTATGCTCGGCACTTGATTCTGCTCGGCACTTGGTTTTTCTCGGCACTTGGTTCTTCTTGGCACTTGGTTTTTCTTAGCACTTGGTTTTGCTCGGCACTTGGTTCTGCTCGGCACTTGGTTTTGCTCGGCATTAACTAGGAATTTTCTCGGCTCTTACTAGCTTGTTTGGCTCCTACTCTCTAATGAACTTAGTTGAGCTTTACAAAAGACTTAGCTAAAGCCTTAAATCTTTGATATGTTTCAGTGTGCCCATTCTTTGTATCTTATAGTATGTCATCAAATACACTTTTTCATCAATGGCTTAGCTGATCCTTGTACTTCATTACAACATCATAACTGCAACCTTTCTCTAGGTGTTCTGGTTACATCTTATTGATTGTCTCCTCCTTGACAATCAACTAATTGATAGTATTTGGATCATTAAAGCAATTGTCATTCCTGCAAGTAGCAAGTTTGACATTCTTTACCAGTTCCATATATTATTCCAACAACTTTTCTTATGATCATTTCAATCATTTCCAACAGATTCGGTGCCATCTAAGATATACAAAAAAATGACAAGTGAGTAATGTCAAGAATAACAAAATTTCACAAATTTCTACACTACACAAATTTCATGCTTAAGTGCAAAGGAAGTTTTGATAAATATGAGATAGCTATACAATGGAAGTGTTCAACTTTTCTAAGTTCATGTTGCGCAAAAATAGTTTCAAGTAAATGTGAATGGTATATTAAAAAATTTACAATGACAAAAATTCCTTGAGATAAATGACCAAGTTACAAGTTGTCAATAAAGGATATTATGATGATGATGATGTAATTAAAGAACACATCTTTGAAGGGCTAGGTTGTTGGTGACTTAAAAATATTTGCATCGAGAAGGTGTCATGCCCAACTTATCATAAATCAATTATTTTATCTTCTACTCAAAATACATGTAGGCTTCATGTTACTCTTTTTTTAAAAGTGACTTATGTCACTTATTGTAACTCATAAGTTAGGATCTTAACTTTCCCTTGGTTAAGGTTACGTTTTAGCAGTTGAAGTTTTGATGAGTTAAAGCTTGAGTTACTTATGGAATGTATTCCAAATTTTCAAACTCTAACTTTTGACGTAGTTATAAACCTAAAAGTTGGGTATGATAGAAGGGCATATAAATATCATAAGACTACCTATACGTAGGTTCCTATTTATGTAGGCATTCATGTCCATGTATGAGTATACATATATACTTGTTTCTGTGCTTCCTTTTGTTATTTTCACTACTTCTTTGTGTGTGCATAACATGTTTCTCTAAGAATTTCTTTGGTTTTTTCATATCGATGGTGACTCAGTTGTGACCATCTAACTTCCACATCTTTCTGTATATCATAGGCTAGATAATATCTTTTCTTCTATCATGAACAACATGTAAGTCTACTTGTGGTTTCATTCTCTTGCAACAATTCATTTTTCTTATTAACTAATTAATAATCAATGACAATTCTTTCTCACTCAATGCTTCAGTCCTCTTCTCACCATTTTATCATTCAACAATGCAAGTGACTAGTTTAGTCCAATAATATGCTCATTTGACATTGATGGATAACCTCTTTAATAATAAAATTCAATATGTGGTTAACAAGACTTACACCTCTTCATTGGTTTATGCTTTCTTATCTCTTCACTTCTGAGTCTTATTTCTACCTTTTTGTGGCCTTACACTTTATTTGAGCTTTGTGTTCTATATTATTTACAATACTCCTTCTGCATGAATTTTCCTTATTATCTATAACTTCCCTTTTTTGTATGCTCTCCTCCTATCATTTCCTTTGTCACAATACTCTTCCCTTTTCAAGAGTTTTTTTCTTTCTTAATGTATTCCCCCTTATCCTCTTGAAAGTTACCTCCCCCTTTTGATCCTTGTATTTTCCTTTCTTCATTTATCTCCCCCTTACTTATTTTTATCCCCCTCTCTATCATTATCTTTGGCATTGTATTCCACCCCTTTTTTTCATCAATGGAAAGGGGTATAAAGGGCTACATGTTGATTAATTTTTCCCCCTTTATATTGTTCTCCCCTTTGATTAAAGGGTGTGGGGTTTAGGGACTTATCACTTCTCAAAGATGTCCTTGTAATGATCCCTTGTGGTATTCAATAGAGTTTCCTAAGACTCTTTTAAGTGAGTGAGAGATAGTGTTTCTCTTGTGATCTTCTAGTTGCCTCTCAAGTGCATCTTCTATCTCCATTGGTGACTTGGCTATTTGAGCATTTCCATTCTTGAGATGTTCATTGATGATCCTTGCTATTAGGGATAGGTAACATTGAAGTTTCATCATTCAGACTACCCTCTACTCTTCCTCCACTCTTAGATGATATACCAAGTACATGGTATCCAGAATCTTTGTTGTGTATTCTAAGGCTGACCTAAGAAGTGGATTATAAGATTGGGTGGCTTCATCAAGCTTTAGTTCAACTTTATCTCTCTTTTTCTCCATTCACCTATTAAGGTGTGTGATGCATTGGGATTCTAATATATAGGGTTTATGTCTTTTAGTACTTCTAACATCTCATCTCTTAAGGATGTTGGCTCTCCTTTCTTGTCTTGAGCAAGGCTTTTTTTTCTAGATGTGTCATTAGAACCTATTATTCCAAGACTTTTGTAATCTTTTCCTCTTTTCCATAGAGAAACAAAAAATTATTTATCTTATTAGATCATCTTCTTTATTGTATGGAGCTTTTGTTGCTAGTTTTTTAAATATTTCTCAAACCTTCACTAGTGTACTTTCCCTCTCATGCTTGTTGTTAAATTAATTATATTTTATCTCTCAATGAGCCTTGTTTCTTTTCTCAATTCTTTATTACCTAGCTAATTGATGCATTTTCCCATCTCATCTACTTTCTCTAAAGTTTATGTATTTGTATTGCTTCTTCTACATCAACATCATACCATTCACCTTCATTGTCAAATGTATATTATTCAAATGCTTCTAAGAAATCATGTCTCGCTCTAGTCCTCTTTTTTCTATTTGATTCCTCTAAATCTCTTTTTCATTTATCTTTATTTTTCTCTAGCTTCCTAATGTTCTTTTTTCCTTTGGATGTTTTTGTGGATGGTCTAGTCTCTATAGGAGTCTTTTCTTATTGAGTTGATGGAAAATCATGCCTTGCCTCTATTCATGTTTTGTTTCTTTCATCATTTCTCCTCTTGTGTCTCATGTCTTATTATGTCTTTGGGTATCTCCATTATAGACATTTGTTGGTCTCTAGTTCCATGATTGTCTCTTTGTCTTTGATCACATCTCCTCATTTTTCACCTTTCCATGTTTCCTCTATGGTACTTGTCACATTGTGACCTTTCACCTTTTTTGTGTCTTTTGGACTAGAGTTCACTATTGTGACATCAATAATGTCTAGATGACTCTCACTAGTATGTGTGTCATTTTTTTGTTGTCCTTCATCTTTTAATGTTTCTTTAGTGGCACATTCTTGTTGAATCTCACCACTCTCCTTGGGTTTCATATTCAAATCTTGACCCATGTGATCCTTCTACTCAGTTGTCTAGTAGGTTGTTATGTTGTCTTCTTCTTTGAACCTTTTGGTCCAATTTCCTTATATGGTTTATTTTCCATTGGCTTCTCTCTTGGCAATTATTTTTGGTCATGCTTCTTCTTCAAGAAAAATTCTTCTTGATCATACAGTTTTGACCAAATTTTCTTTACATTTTAAAATGCTTCTCCCTTATAGATATAGTAATTAATGCTACATTCATTGGCATGTCAAAATATTTTTTACTTAAGTTAACTAGTCTGACTCTTTCATCAGCATTCATTAACTAGGTCTGATTTTAGTTAGAGCATCATCTAGCATATTTTTGTATTCAATTATGGAGCTTTTAGCATATTTCTTCAATAATTTCAAAAAGTTTATTGGGGATCAATGATTCAATTTTCCCTAGTGCTCTACTCTCTCAAACTTACAAGTAAAACATTTACAAATTTTTTTTTATTTGCCGCGGTAAACTTTGAAAATATATTTTTCAATGTATTAGATTGTCATTATTTTCAATATCGTTAATAATATTCTTCAATGTGATTTTAATACCTTCTTTAGGTGATTTGAGACTCCCTCTCTTAGTCTCCTCTTTATATTTTTCTTCCTCCAATGGAGTTTGAGGCTTCTTATCCTTCTCTAAGACCTTTCTCTTATATGTCTCTTTCATTGGAGGTTTAATGGTAGCATGGATCTTCTTTCTAGTGGCCTTCTTTTCTAGTTATAACCCAAGTGAGGAGTTAGGTGTAGTCTCCAATCATGAACTTTCATTACCTTCTTGTGCATTTTCTTCTTCAACAAGTTTCATAGTTTGACCTATGCTCTTTTTCTTCTACTATGTCTTCTCCTCTACAATTACCTCTTTTTTTCTTTTTTTTTCTTTTTTTTTCTCTTCAATTGTACCAAACCTTTGATGTTCCTAATCAATAGGCATTAGTAGTTGCCAATTAATGTGCTTTGAGTTTTCTTTAACCTCATAGGGTAGTTTGGTCAACTAGTGAATTTGTGGTTCAATTGCTTGAATTATATAGTTATCTTTGATAGGTAGGAAACATATCTCTCTTTTATAATTGATGATCAGATTCAAGGGTATCCTCCTCCTTCTATGGATATCTAAATGAAACTTCTTCAAAGAGATGTGTAGTGAATCAAGGGTAGTGCTACCCAATCTATTGTACATGTACACTATTTGATCTATGATGCTATTCCTAAAATTCTACTTGAACTTCACATATCCAAAAAAAAAATCTTTGAAGTAGAAGAATATATATACTAGTATTGCACCATACTTGAATATGTGTGCACTTCTATCTCTCTTGATTTTCTTCTAATTTTCTATCATCTAGATATGTAGCCACAAACTTAGCTTAAGTGTGGTGTGCTTGGTTATTGTTGTGTGCACTCCATACACCACTTTGCTAGGTACATTATTCATTTTACTTGATTTTATATAGTTGGTGAGAAATCACCATTGCTAAAAAATTTACTTTCTCATCTATGATGTCTTTCAATGGACACATGCTTCCATCATGATGACATCTAATCAGTTTAGCCACTTCAATTTTCTTTTATTTCTTGATAGTTAGATCTATTTCAATTTTGTCGGACGGTGTGACCCTTTCAATCACCTCCTTTGTGATCTTTTAGGGTTTTTCAAGCCACATGTACTCATAATGCACCTTGTTGAGCATAAATCTCACTCATTCATCCCTAAATAATTTTTTTATGTCCACAACACGGGCTAGGGTTGTGTCTTCCAAATCTTTGAATCTTGGTTTCCACTAGCTATTGAGATGGAACTCCTCATACATCAACCTAATTATTTCCTTGAATCCCAACTCCATGATACTTTCCTTTATTTAGTCATTTACATATTTGACCTATAATACACTATTTAGGAGTAAGGATAGGGCTCCCATCATGTCTCTCTCATCTACACTTTTCAAGATTAGCTCATAGACTAGAAAGTCATTTTATTTTACATCTACCAATTCAACATTGTATAGTTCAGAGTATTTTTCTTCTTGTTGTTATGTAGAGCCTAAATAGACTTAGAGGTTAATTTTCCCTTGCTTCATTCAACATTGTTTCCTCTCATATTTTTCTACTGGGTTTCCCCATGCTAGGGGTCAAGGGAAAATGCCCCTTGCGGGGTCCTAGGGAAATTGCCTAGCCTCATGCATGCTTGTGGGGTCAAGGGGTAGTGCCCCTAAAGCCAAAAATGAATTTACTATTGTAAAACTCATTAGGAGCTAATTTTCTATTGGTTAGAATATTCTAGCCCTAATTTTGTAAGTGACAAAAAGCTTGTATAAAATGTCTTAGGGTTAGGAATTTTTATTATGTATGATGATTTAGTAGCTTATTTCGATAGTATTGAGTTTGTAATGGATTGTAGATTGTAATCAAGTTGTAATCATTGGATAGTAAGAATATTGGACTCTTTGCTAGTGGACGTAGCCTAGAGATTAGGTGAACCACATTAAATCTTTGTGTCTTGTGTTCACTTCTATGTGCTTCATTATTTTTTGATAATTATTTTATATGCATGTAATTTTTATTTTTGTTTCTTTAATCCTAACACTTTTTCTATTATAAGATTCAATATTGATATAATTTATTTTACACACTTTGTTGCTCTTGACTAGTTCTAGGGTTTTGCTATGGTTTCACAATGCATGCCCCATGTTTTCTTGAAATGGGGACTCCCTAGTAAATTTTTGTCTCCCAAACCCCTAGTCTAGGGCTTGGATTTTTTTGGGACTCTTCATGAGTTTGGGTCAAGCCTCTGACTCTAACTAGGTGAGTTCAAGGTGTCAGAGAAGGATAAAATTAGAAAATTATAAGTGTTAGAAGTGTGAATTTGCACTTGTGTACTTAGTGCACATGGACACCTATCCAAGGTGTGCAGGTGCACACTCATTTCCCCTTGGAGATGTGCACATGCATATGTGTACACCTCCAAAGAGTGCGCACCTTAGGTCTAGGTCTATAAAAACCCAGGACCCCTCCTTTCCCCCTCACTTGTCTTCATGCTCCAATCTCAACCACACCTTCACACCCTTCAAGGTGTGCTCAACCTTGTACAAAAAAATAAATGTTAAGAAACCAAAGCTACACACATGTGCACCTTTTTCCATTCATGAAAACCTAAAAAATAGCCTAACAAAGAACCTAAGGCATTAAGAATAGAAAAGGTGTGCACACGTGCACCACTTCAAGGTGTGCATGTGCACACCTTTTCTTTTTAAAACTAAAACTAAAGCTAAGTAAACCTAAGGAAAGGTGTGCATATGTACACATCCCCAAGGTGCACACATGCACACCTTTTTTAAAACAACTCAAACCATACACAAGGGTGTACACATTCACACCCCATTAAGGTGTGCATATGCACACCCTTTGTGTACAAAAAGTATAAAAGACTTAGTTGATTTTCCCCATTACAAAGCACTCGCCACAAGCACATGTGCATAGTTGTGCACATGTGCATGTGCACACCTCACCAAGGTGTGAAAGTGCATAACTATGCTAAAATGGTCTTGAAATGCCCATTTAGAACTCTTATAGGTGTGCTAGGTGTTCTATTTTACATTCTAGGGTTGTTGGGGTGGAAACTAACTATTTTTTACTATTTTATAGTGTTTTGGGCTAGATTTTTTGTTAGTTAGGGCTTTTTTTGGGTTATATTTTAAGCTCTCTAGACTAATTTCTTCTTTTTGGGTAGCTAAATAGCATCTTCATCATCTTCACTTGTAGAAAAAATTGCTCCAAAACTTGTATTGTTCAAATATCAAGGTACACCAAGGAAATCCTACTTTCAAGATGGACACTCCAAAATCAAAGATAGTGAGCTTGGACACGTTGACTGGAACACCTTCCTCACCATCTACAATAAGCCAAGAGAAAGATCTATAATGGTGTAAGCACTCATCTGATCAAGGTTAGTCAATGGAGTTCCACATCCTACTTTTGTACAATCTTCAAAACTTGTCATGGCTCTCACCAAAAACTATGTCACTAAAGAGAAGATTGTCAAGAGTGTCACAAAGAAAGATATTCCTAGACCTCCAACCTTGAAATATTGAGAAAGTTTTTTACTTGCCTAGAGTTGATCAATATGTACATATATCTTATGAAGGAGTAAAAAGTGGGCCACAGAGCCGGTAAAATAGACATGATCCATGGATACATGAAGGATGATGTGGGATATGCCATTGTGCTTTTATGAAGAGTAATGGGTCTACCAACAACTTGATATAGCAATATCTAGATGGTCCATTTCATAGAAACCATCTGAATAACCAAGATACCAATTGACTAGGCCACAATGTTGAGTGATAATCTAGATGAGCAACTAGTAGCTGTTAAGGATAACCCAAAATTCTACATGACATCATATTTGGTGTACTTATGGGTGGCTATAATAACTTACTACCTAGGACTTTACAAAAAGGGTAGCATGTAAGATGCTAATGCATGGCCCTATGTGGTATATCCTAAGCTGGTGAAGAAGAAAATTTCAAACTAGAGAAAAGAGTACAAGATAGTGAATGAAAAATTTATATAACACATTTTTACTTATAGGGTTGGACATCCCTTACTACAAAAGTACTATGTTGATCTTAGTTAAATATCAATCTCAGAGCGTGAACTTGAGATGATGTTTGCAAAGTATATGCTCTAGTTTTGCTAAAAGTCACTACTACCTTGAATGCAATAACCATTAAGGAAATCTAGTTTATCCAAAGGAAAGACAAATATCAAATACTTGGAAGGGAATTCTAATTATTTAACCATACATCTATGCACCTACTGCAGCAGGAACAGTGACTAGTTCTATTTCTAGTGGTTGCAAGATTAGCAGTTCTAATCTTAACTTAGAAAACTAAATCTAACTCCTACTTACTAAAGTAAACTCCACCTTCCATGTGGGCCCCCATAGAAGAATGAAAGAAAAGATCAACTCAAACAAAAGTATAAAAACTCAGCAAAGTCATATATTCATTCAAATATGTAGTATTACAATAACTTGGAAAATAAAATGTCTATCAACTCTATCTGTCTTCTCACCACCTAACCTCATAGATACGAATGAGGTCTTATTTAAAAGGAAGGAAAACAAAAAACTCCTATAATTATGAATTCCTCATGAAGGAAAGTTAGGTACAACTTAAGACTGCAAGCATGCAATTGTAAATACATTAATTATCCCTTAAATTCCCCACAAATATAGATCATAGCAAATGCTAGATCTTCTCTTTTATCTAACTTTAAATTGCTTCTAGGAATCTAGGTATTGTGCTTTGCATGTTTAACCGATCACTTTGATGCTTGCTTCCTTGCTGAGCCACTTTATCAGGTCCCTCTTTGTTATTCATTAAGACAGGTCCCTTCTGACTTTTCCACCAAGTCTCTAGCTACAACAGTGTCATAACACTTCTCTTTAATACCATCAATGCCTTAGTGCTATTCCTTTAGAGTTTTTTTTTTATTAACTCTAGCTCAGCTTGTATTCCTATGATCAACATTTAATACACACAAGACTTCCCACAAACATTTATTTACATTTATTAGT
Source organism: Cupressus sempervirens (assembly GCA_028749045.1). NCBI lineage: Eukaryota > Viridiplantae > Streptophyta > Pinopsida > Cupressales > Cupressaceae > Cupressus > Cupressus sempervirens. The sequence goes on from CM053790.1 coordinate 410,143,481, forward strand.
TTACAAAGAAAAGGTATTAATTATTCAACTAACAATTTTTGCAATCTCTTCAGTTGTAGGAAGATCTACCCATATCAAAAATTCATGAAGAAAGATTTTTACCACAAAATGAATCCATTTTTAGATATAATTTCAATTATCATTTTTATGCCCTATGTCCATACTTTATACATCAAAACTTCAAAACACTTATATTAAAAGATGATAAAGTTTAGTATGTTATAGACAAATGTTCACAAAAAGGGCCAAAAAGGCTTCTATTTCTTCATGACATCATTTTTCCCCTCAGCTGTCCTAAGGCTGGTCCCTTCAACATCTATAAGTTTTTGATCTTCATCTGCAGCTTGAGATCATTAGTGATTTTCTCCCCTGATTCATGAGCTCTGTAATTAAAATATCTATTATTTTGTTTCAACCTTTCCCATTTCTATTCTTCAACAATCATGTTATACTCAACAAATGAATCATACTTTCCAAGCATGGGATGCAAGAGTATTGGTGGTTGGAAATGAATAGGTACCCAATAATTTTTCTAACTTCTATCTAACATCATATACCTGGGCATCCTGGTGATGGCCAACTCCAGATTTTGAGGAGAGTGCAACTCCCTTGTTTTTAGATCTTCTGGTAATCAGATCCATCTTTGAAGGGAGGCTTGTATAGCATTAGGGTCATTTGCAGAACAATGCTACTCCCAATCTAGAAATGCTCGTTCATAGACAGGGTGAATTTTGGCAATAGCACTTTGATTATTGCTAACAGAAAGCCAATCGAAGAAACTCTATGAGTATTTTGCACCTCTAACTAAATATACAATGGTTCAAACATTTCCTTTTCCCTATAAGGAGAAGCCTGGTTCTCTTGACTAATCTCATTCTGCATCCATGACATAACTACCCTAAACTGTACATCTCCCACATATAATAATGAATTCCAATCTTTAACATCTGGAACAACAAGATTATGAACATATAACTCACAAAGGAGATTTTGCAGAGCCATCAAATCTAATTTGAATGCTGCATAGAATTCCTAGGGAGTGTGCAAGGAAGGGTTCAACCTCTGAGTAATTCGAGACAACCCCCGAGTAATTCAAGACAATTCCAAATTAATTATTTTCTTTTTTAGGAACAGTGTATAAACTAGAGATAGTGACTTGCAATTTACAACCTTTGGAATGAGCTCTGTAATCTTCATGACACGTTGCTGCAGGACCATAATTTCACTATTCTTCTCTTTAATTTGTTGTGCTTGTTCCTTGATAGTTCTGAGTAATTGCTTCCTTTCTAGGTCCCAGTTTGCTTTTTCCTATTGAAACTGTTGGTACAAATGAAAGCTGGCTATTAATGGAGTAGAAATGTCTAATGGTGTATGATGATAGACAATAGGTCTATAATCTTCAATGTGGTTCTTAGTATGATGGTGGTTAGCAGTGCTATTGTTCTGAGAATATTAACATTCAACAAAGCTATTATTTTGATAGGCAACAGTGTTATCAACTTTTTCTAAAGGTACAATGACTGCAGGATAGGGTGCAATAGTCATTTTAACCTGAAATGTTTCAACAATTTCTTGAACCATTTCTTGTGCAACAAATGGATATTCCTCTGGTGGTAGGTTATCAATTTCCTTTGCTAGCTATTTAAACTCAAACACTATTTTCTCTGAGGATTTTGTGTCACTATCAATATTAATAGGGCTATTTGGCTTTGCAAGAATTTCCTCAAGATCATTTTCATGTTCAAGAGTAGGTGTTGTGTTTTCTAGTGATTGTGCAGGTGTAGGTATTGGAGTTTCAACATCAATTGGTGATATAGGAGGCTCATCAGGTGGCATAGGAGGTTCAGTTCTCAAATTTACCCTAGACATTCTGGTGACTCATCGTGGACTAGAAATTGGGGTAGAAATTGGTTTTTTTCCCTTATCAATAGATTTCCCTTTATTAAGGTTGAGTTTAGGTTCTTGTGATATTGGGGATACTTCTTTTGAACCTTCCTCTATAGCAACTATGTATGATTTCCTCTTTCTAGAAGTTGGGTCTTCTGCGGGCAGAATTTTCCTTTTCACAGTTTTAGGTACAGATGCAGAAGCCAAAGCTTCTTGAGCCATTATATATACTACTTTCCTGACTCCTACAGTTGTTTTCTCTCTTGTCCCCATTCCTTGCCATTTAGGTCCATCCCTTTTAGGTCCCTCTGTCTTGAGTTTTACAAAATCCTCCCATGTTCTCAAGTGTTGCCTAGTCAAATCCCTTTCAATTATAGCCCTAATCAAGCAATGGTGGGATACCAACTGGGTTTTGCCTTGCTATACATAGGTAACTTGCCTTTTGATAATATTATAAAGTAAACTTGAGAGATTTACAGGACAATCACCATGCTGCAAACCACTCAAATTTTTGAAATGAACAACATGTAAATAGGAATACTTTCCTTCACAAGTAAAATATCTTATGGTAAATTTAGTAGGGTGGATGAATTGTAGAGGGAGAGATAATTGTAATGTACCTTGCTTAATGTTTTCCTCTAGCCAAGGATCTCCAGGTACTGAGAATTGCTCTTTTTCTTGTCATGCATCCATGTCCTCTATCCATCGTTCTCCATTTGTGGGCAAACCAAAAACTTCTACCACCACTTCTTTGATGAATTCTATCTGAATGCCCTTAACAGTTGCATATCCATCCCTTAATGTATTATGAAATTGGAGCACAATTTCCTAATCAAACTGCTTCAAATTGAGATAGTAAGCCAGCCAACCTCATTGTTGAAACAAACCACATGTTTTTGGGTCTGCTAGTAAGACTCTGTGGTCTGTTGGTTCATGCCGCTGAGGTTCTCCACCCATATTTTTCAAAAAAAAAATGCTATTACTCGCAAATTCACTGTAAGTGATTTGAGAGTATGGATGAACATGTCTACAAGGTTTTCAACAAAGGGAAATTTTTTAAAACAAATACTTCAATACTTTCCAAACATCACATCCTTCAGTACTTCATGATGGCATTTTAATCACCAAACCATAATGAGGATAAAGATCATGCTAAAAAAAATATGCCATATTAATGAGGGGTTACGTGAAATCATGATTTAATAATTAGCCTTCTTTATATTATTTCACACATTTCAAAAGTACAAAGGAGTACCAACTCATTACTGAAATGACCCTTCCCCATACATCCTACATGCCAACTTAAGATTTTCCTTGATTTGCATTCATGATTTCGATTTTCCCTCCCCCCAACCTAGCAGAGTCTGGGTCCCACCAAACCATAAATATTGCAAATTCCAAAAATTGAAATAACATACTTTTCTAAATAAATAATAAATTAAATAAATGCAAAGGGGTCAAGTGTGACTGACCTGAGGTGCAATAGGAAGGATGGTCTGAGTAGTACCAAATGAGAGAAAGAAAGTGAGATGGCATGATGATGGAAAGACAAGAAGGTGGGATAGAATGAGGTGGAAAAGAAATGAATTTCACATGAATGCAAAAAATTTATTATGAAGGCCTTGAAAATAAATTCAAGGGGCTATAAGTGTCTAAGTGGGAGACTCAGACGAAGTGGCTACAGGAAGAGATGTTTCTGTTGTAGTGAACTATTAAAGAAATTCTTCCCGAGTTTTTGGTTTATGATATAACTTCAGGCAATGCTCATTAACCAGGAGTTTGAATTTGATCAGATCAATTTTTGATAGTTGAACTACTCCATTGTTAAAAATTGCAATGATTTCATAAGGACCAATCCATCGAGTCTAAAATTTGCCTTGGTGATGCTGATATCATGAATCATACAAGAGCACCCAATCACCAACAAAGAATTCTCTGTCTTTAATGAATTTGTCATGCCATTTCTTTCTTTGACTCTGAATTAATTATGTGTTATGAAGAGCTAACTTTCACCATTCATCCAACTCATTGAGATGCAAAATGCGATCCTTTTGTGCTGTAGGAAGGGTAATATCAAGTTCCAAAGCTATCCACAGAGTTTTATGTTCAAATTCAATGGGCATAATAGTTGTCTTCCCATATAGGAGCTGAAAAGGTGTAAACCTAGTAGTGGATTTCCACGCTATTCTATACACCCATAAGGCTTCAAGAAATCTAGCTGCCCAATCTTTCCAATGCAAAGACATGGTTTTAGTGATTATATGTTCCAGCTCTCTATTGGTCGCTTCTACCTATCCATTAGCCTGTAGATGATACGAGAAGATTTTCCATGCCAAATTTTTAACTCCTCCATAAGTGTAGCTATCAGATTAGATGTAAACTGAGGCCCTTGATCTAATTATAATTCTCTTGGAACACTAAATTGGGTAAAGATACATTCGTACAAAAACTTTGCAACATTATTGTCACGAGGATGCTTCATGGGTTTTTCTTCTGCCCACTTAGTAACATAATCAGTGCAAACTAGTATGTAACTTTTCCCTTCTAATGGTGGTTCAATAGGACCAACAAAATCAATTCCCCATTTATCAAATGGTTCTACTACTATCTGTGGTTGCAGGGGAATTTCATCTATTTTTGTCAGTCGACCTATTCTTTGACATTTATGACATTTTTTTTTGTATACTAAGCTACATCCTTATGAAGTGTAGGCCAATAATAACCTATATTCAAAATCTTTAATGCAATCTATTTGTTAGCAAAGTGACCACCATAGGGCTTGTCATGACAAACACAAAGAACATCATATGTTTCATCTTCTCGAAGACACCTCTGTGTCACCTAGTCTAGCCCAGTATAAAACATGAACCCTGAGATCCATGAGAAATTAAAACTCTTTTCTTCCAGCAATCATTTTTCTTTTGCAGAGAAATGTGGGAGAGTTTTTGCAGTAGTTAGGTAGTTGGCAATGTCAACATACCAAGGGTTTTGTGCTAACAAAAGAAAGACATGTTTATTTGAAAAGCTATCTTCTATGGTTGCAAGATCATTTGGTGTTTGAAGACAAGACAAGAAATCAGCAACAGCATTTTGTTTACTTGGCTTGTCAATAATGGTGATGCCAAATTCTTGCATTAGTAATAACCATCGATCCAATCATCCAGAGATTGTTGGTTTGTTCATCAAATATTTTATAGCAGAGTGATTTGTATGTACAAATATTAGGTATCCTGTAATGTAATGTCTAAATTTATTCAGAGCATAAATTACAACAAGTAGTTCTTTCTCTGTCATAATGTAGTTATACTCAGCTCCTTGAAGATTTTTGCTGATATAGTAAATTGCATGTTCTACTGAATCTATCTTTTGGCCAAGTATCGCTCCAATGGCATGATCTAAAGCATCTATGTGTATGTGAAAAGGTAACTCCCAATTGGGTCCTTGGAGCACTAGTGCTATTGAGAGGACTTCCTTAAGCTGTAGGAAAGCTTTCGTATAATTTGAATCCCATACAAACTCTGCATCTTTTCCAAGCAATTTATATAAAGGTACTGCAATTTGACTGAAATCTTTGATAAAATGTTGATAATATCCCACATGTCCTAGAAAACTCCTGACTTCTTTCAATTTAGCTAGTACAACCAATGTGCATATAACTTCTATTTTTGCTAGATCTACTCCAATTCCTTTAGGGGAAATAAAGTGTCCCAACACCACTCCTTGCATCATCATAAAACACTTTTCACTATTTAAAGACAAATTGTAGTCTTTGCATCTTTGTAAAACCTTGTCCAAGTTCTCCTTGGCTTCTTCAAATGTTTGTCCATATGTGGTGAAATCATCCATATACACTTCCAAACAATCTGTAGATATGTCAAAAAAATGCTAATAATAGCTCTTTGAAAAGTTCCAGGTGCATTGCACAAACCAAATGGTAGGACATCATAAGTGAATGTTCCCCATGGACATGTGAATGTGTTCTTGTCCTGATCCTCTAGTGCTATCTAGATTTGATTGTAGCCACTGAACCCATCCAAGAATGAAAAGTATTTTTTTCTCGCAAGATTGTCAAGAACTTGATTGACAAAAGGCAATGGAAAATGATCCTTCTTGGTAGCTAAGTTAAGTTCTCTATATTCTATGCAAACTTGTCATTTTCCCCCTTTTTTGGGAACAATAACCAATGGTGACACCCATTGGCTATCTAAAATAGGATATATGAAGCCAACATTGAGCAGCTTTTGTAATTCGTTTTTGACAATATCCCTTAATGTTGGGTTTATCCTGCACTGAAGTTGTCTCATAGGTTTGTAATCCAGACTAATATAAATCCTATGGGTACAGAGTGTAGGATCCAAACGTTTCATATCTGTATACTCCCAAGGAAAAGCATCCTAGTGCTTTTGTAACAGCTAATGGGTATTATGATGTTGTTCCTAAGATAAAGACTTACTTATATTTAATTCTCTTCCTAGAATTATTGTTGTTTTGACTACTTTTTTAGCCATTGAAATTTGCACAATTGGTTGTGAATCTATCTCATGTGGTAGGAGTGAATGCATAAGTTGTGCAGACTTAGAATAATGAAGTTCAGTGAGTAAAGGAAGAATGCTTTCTAAGACACACTCTTGTTTAGAAGATGTCTCAGGTTGTGTTCCATACTCATTCAGTATGATAGAAGAAATAACATTATCTTCTTCTTTAATGTTTACAAATGAGTCCCATGAGATCATCATCAATTGTTGAATAGAATCTATTTCCATATTAGAGTCATCCATAATTGGCCAAACAACTTGATCATCCTGCAGCAAAGGCTGAGCAGGAGAATACAAGGTTAAATTTTTAGTGTTTGTTCCATGTGGAATAGTCATTTTCCCTTATCGAAATTCAATATAAGCATCTACTATTGTTAACCATGGTCGTCCTAGAATGATAGGATATCCCCCAGTATGTCTTATTAGGTGAATGGTTGTGAGGTGTCACCTTCCTACATGTGAGCATCCATTAGCTATCTTGGGAAGATACTTTGCTATCTTTAGTCCAATAGATGGTTGCTCCTCATTGGTTGGTGTTGCCACCTCCTCCCTCTTCTTAGCCTATATAAGCATGCTACCTGGCTTGTATTTGTATCTCTTATTTTTGCATCCTCTTAATGCTATTTTGCTTCCAGCATTTGCATTACTCTCTTGGAGACTAACTCTATGATGCTATTTTGATTTTGTATCATTTGCATTCATAGTTTAGATATTTACTCTTTGCACTAGTTTTCTGGGTTATTAATCTTTTCAGATTCTAACATGGTATCAGAGCTTTTCTATGTGCAAGAGTAGATTTTAGTTTCCTTATTTAAGAGATTCGGGGGGGGAAAATAAACTTTATTGTAGTTTTTTGAAAAATGAAGTATGCTCTTCTCTTGCATCTTTGGATGATCCTGAGAACCAGAAAAGTTTTGACAAAAACAGTTTTTCTCTGGGGTTTCAATCTCAAATTTGACAACCAACTTGCATATTTGGAGTTTTCAATCAGTTTTGCAGGTTCCAACATGCTATTGATGGACTTAAGAAGCTGATCCAGCATTTGCATGTCATATTTTGGTTGCTGGGGTCATTTTTTGATTTTTGGAGTCGTTTTTTACTGTTAAAAGCGTCTGATTTACACTACAGCAACATCTTCTGTTCATCAGCAAGAAAAACGCTTTTTGGGTTTTGTTTGCAGCCCTGAAAAACCATCTGGGTATCTTTTAGATTTTGCATGCAAGTTGTATATTTTTCAGAATTGAGCATGCAAAGCTACATCCATACCCCTCTCTGTTGGCAGCCGCAGATCTTAATGCAGTTTTCAAATGTCTCGTTCTTGCTCATACGGACTCCGATTTTGATGATTCTTGTTATGAACTTGTCTATTTTTTTGTGCTCTATCCACTAATGGAGTTAGTTTTTGATTTTCATGCATGAATTCTTTAGAAATTGTAGATTCTCAGCCGTGACTGTGCACAGTTCTCATTTTGGAAACTTCGGAGGATCATAACTTTCTCATACGACCTCGTATCGAGGCGATTCTTTTTTTGAAAGTGCATGATTTTTTGAGTAGATCGCAGTGGTGCTATTTGTTTCCTTGATTATTGTGCCCAAGTTTCACTTTTAGCATATGCTCTTCATGAAGTTTTGTAATGCATTGAAATCAAGACCACTAAACATCTCTTTCTAGTGGTAATTGTAAATGCACTAAAATAAAGTGCCAAATCATATTTCTTTGGGGGGGGGGGGGTTCTTGGATTGAGTAAAAAGGGGGGGGGGGGGGGGGGGGGCATTGTGGTGGCTGGATTCTCTTCCTTTTAGCATTTCTTTGCATTCCTTCATCATGGATCAAACAAATATGCCCATCCTAACTCCATACAATTACTTTGAGTGGAAATCACGCATGATAATTCACTTAAGGAAAGCTGGATTAAATAGGATAACTATGGGACTTGAAACTGAACCTGTTAAAGATGAAGACAAGCCTAAGTGGTTTAACAAATGTGATGAGGCATTTGGAACATTGTGTTTGTCTATTTCTCCTGACTTGCTATTTCACATTGAGTCTTTGGATACACCAAATGAAGTATGGACAAAGCTAGAAACACTATTTGGCACGCAAGATTCAATGAGGGGTCATATGTTGGAAAATGAATTAATTAGTTTGAGTCCAGGAAATTTCAACACAATCCAAGATTTCTTCACCAAATTGAAATCACTAAGGTTGCAGTTAAAACAATGTGGAATTGAAAAGAAAGATGAACAACTGATTCTTAGTATTCTCTCTAAGCTAAGTTCAGAATATTCTGTGTTTGTCTCTACCTTCTATGCTACTAAGGGTGCACTTGGTACTCAATTCACCATGCCATCTTTAGATGATTTTGCTGTCAATCTCACTCGAGAACAAGACAAGCTAATCCAGATGGGCATTCTTAAGTCCTCTAAGTCACATGCCTTGGCTGCCAACCAAGGCACAAAAGAACAACAAGGACAAAGTAGTAACAACAATAGGAAGGAAAAGAAACAAAAGAATAGCGAGGAGAAGAAGGATCAGATGCCAGTTTCTTCAAAAGCAACTATTGATACACCATCTTCCAAGGGCGATAAGCCTAAGAAAGAAAAGGTCAAATGTGCTTATTGTAAAAGACCTGGTCATGATGAACATAAATGTTTGCAGAAACAAATTGATCACTTGACATACATTCTTGAGAAGAATAATATTAGTGTTCCTGAGTCTATCAAACAAAGTTCTAATGAAGATTCTAACAAGGCAAAAGAAAACAAGGGGAAAGGAAAGGGCAAAGCCCTTTTTGCAGTTGCTTCCTCACCATCCACTTGGGTTCTTGATTCGGGTGCTTCACACCACATGGCTTCATCTAAGGAAGAACTTGCATCCTTGGAGCCGTGTACTATGCCTTCTATTTTGATGGGTGATAACACTCCTGTTGAGGTGTGTGGGAGAGGGTCTGTTGATGTGGGGGTTGGCACATTCCATGATGTTCCTTGTGTACCCTCATTGTCAACTAATCTCCTATCGGTATACCAGATCACTCACACAGGTTTAGGCAAGCGGGTTGAGTTCACTCCTGATTCAGTGGAGATATGTGAGTTGCACAAAGATTCTATAGTTGCAGTTGGGAGAGCAGATCATCAGTCACGACTCTATATGTTTTCTCACTTTGTTCCTGATCCTCCTTTGACTGTTTCACTCACTCACTCTAATGATGTGAGCAGATTATGGCATGAGCAGTTTGGCCATCTTAACTTCCACTACTTGCATCAGCTTAACCAGCAGAGCATGGTCATAGGGTTTCCTTCTACTTTGACATTGGAGTCACTTGGAATACATGATAGATCTTCTAATGGGTCAGATTCACTTGAGCAGTCTTCTACCTCCACTTCTGATGCAGAGAGTGATTCAGAGGACTCACCTCCTTCCTCTCCTAGTCATCATTCACAGGTTGATGATTCTTCTCTAGATTCTCCATCTTTTGGTCCACTTTGGGCTAGACAAACCTTGCAGTTTGCAGGTGATTGGGTTGGGGATCCATCAGACACCAAGCATAATCATTCACAATTCCAGGATGCTCTACATATCTTCATTTCTACTACCTCAAATCCACAGTCCTTTCATGAGGCTTCTAGTATTTCTGAGTGGGATACAGCTATGCAGGAAGAGTATAGTTCCTTGATGAGGAACCACACTTGGGATCTTGTCCCTTTTCCTAAGGAAAGAAAACTTGTTCGATGTAAGTGGATCTACCGGACAAAATTTGCAAGCTTTGCTGGAGGTGCAGGATGCTACTTCTTTTGGGGGGGCCTCTTCCTCTCACTTGGAGTCCTAATTTTCTTTGGGGAGTCTCTTTTCTCTCTCTTTTGGGGGAATTTTATGTACATGGGTACCTCATCATGCTTGACTTGTCGGGACCCATTTCTACATCCACCTAAGCTTCGCTTATGGGGGGGTGTTAGTGTAGTTTTTTATTTTTCCTATTTTGATAGGTTTTTCCTACACTTTTAATAATCTCACTTAGGTTAATAAAGCATGTCTTATTAGGTGAATGGTTGTGAGGTGTCACCTTCCTACATGTGAGCATCCATTAGCTATCTTGAGAAGATACTTTGCTATCTTTAGTCCAATAGATGGTTGCTCCTCATTGGTTGGTGTTGCCACCTCCTCCCTCTTCCTAGCCTATATAAGCATGCTACCTGGCTTGTATTTGTATCTCTTATTTTTGCATCCTCTTAATGCTATTTTGCTTTCAGCATTTGCATTACTCTCTTGGAGACTAACTCTATGATGCTATTTTGATTTTGTATCATTTGCATTCATAGTTTAGATATTTACTCTTTGCACTAGTTTTCTGGGTTATTAATCTTTTCAGATTCTAACAGTATTATGATGTTGTGCCTAAGATAAAGACTTACTTATATTTAATTCTCTTCCTAGAATGATTGTTATTTTGACTACTTTTTTAGCCATTGAAATTTGCACAATTGGTTGTGAATCTATCTCATGTGGTAGGAGTGAATGCATAAGTTGTGCAGACTTAGAATAATGAAGTTTAGTGAGTAAAGGAAGAATGCTTTCTAAGACACACTCTTGTTTAGAAGATGTCTCAGGTTGTGTTCCATACTCATTCAGTATGATAGAAGAAATAACATTATCTTCTTCTTTAATGTTTACAAATGAGTCCCATGAGATCATCATCAATTGTTGAATAGAATCTATTTCCATATTAGAGTCATCCATATTTGGCCAAACAACTTGATCATCCTACAGCAAAGGCTGAGCAGGAGAATACAAGGTTAAATTTTTAGTGTTTGTTCCATGTGGAATAGTCATTTTCCCTTATCGAAATTCAATATAAGCATCTACTATTGTTAACCATGGTCGTCCTAGAATGATAGGATATCCCCCAGTACTTTTTTTTGAAGAGAGTACTGCAAAATCAACTGGATACTCCCATGAATATAATGTGACAATGACATCTTCTAGCATACCATCAAGAATGATGGTAGAACTATCTTCTAGTTGCAAGATTGTTGGTGTTTTCCTGAGACCAATGATGCTTAATTTGGACACTACTTCCTTGGTTATTACATTAATGGATGCTCCTAGGTCTATTAAGACATTTTGGACTTGCACTCCTTGAATGGTGAGGGTCACTACTAGGCTTCCAAGGTCTACATACTTAGGCATTTTGTAGCTATCAAGCATAAGATCAGAAAGCTACCCGAGGACATGGATAGTCTTTGGGTCTTTCTTTTTCCTATCTGGATTTTTAACACAAGCTTCTTCGATGACTTTTGAATATATAGGGACTTCCTTTATTGCATCAAGTAAGGGAATTTTTACCATCATTTTCTTGAGTTGCTCAAGAAAATCTAATGCAGCTTGATTTTCACTTGGTAGAACTTGCTTTGTTAACCTACTCAGAAATGATGGTTTCTTAGCTATAGGAGAGACAGTGATGGTAGGTTCTTGAACTGACTCAGCATTTATATCATCTATTTTTTTTATAACGGGCTATTGAGGTGAGGCAAGTGTTGTTCTAGATCATAGATGGATATCATTTAGGGTGATGGAATAACTTTGTTGTCGGGTTGAAGTTTTTTCACTATTAGGATTAGGTGCAGGTTGTGCAGGTAATTGTGGCTGTTTTGGAGGGGTTGTATTGGCTGTAGGAGGCATTAAGGCTTGCTGTTGAGGAGGTTAAGTCAAGGATGGTTGATGCTGGTGCTACTACTAGTTCTGGGTTTGCTACCAACCCTGCTGAGGTTGGTGCCAACCTTGGTTAGACTGCTACCAACCTTGGTTAGTTTGCTACCAACCTTGGTGAGGTTGTTGCCACCCTTGGTTAGGCTGCTGCCAATTATTATAATTAACATCTTGTTGTTGCCATTGGCTATTGCCCCCATAATTATGGAGTGGGTATTGAGGAATACTTGATCTTGGAGCCCACGACCTTTGTTGAGTAACATAGAGGACTTTGCCATCTTCATCAATTGCCTTGAACTCAATAGGCACATGATGTGATTCCAACCTAGTGATAGGCTTACATCAACAGTTGCATTTGTTTTCTCTACAATGGGGGCAATATTCTACCAACATAATATCAGCATCCTCCTTCTTCCTTCATGCTTGCATGATGTCCAATTGTGTAGAAAAATCATTAATGATGTATTGCTTGAAATCCAACAAGAGGTTTGATAGTTGTATCTTAGATACCCCCGCCCTAGGAGTTTTTTGGAGTAAGTCCCTCAAACCTCATTCTTTTTTTTTTTGTTTCTCTAGAATAGTTCAAACAAATGTTCCAAATTTCAGCCCACATCTTCTATGTAATGTCACCTCTAGCCATTAAGTCTAAAGCTTCCATACTCCTGTCATGCATTCCTTTCAGAAAGAGATTCTTTTGGGACTTCTCATTTAGCTAATGTTGTCTATTACACTATAAGTTAAACGTGAACTGGGCAACATAGTCCTCCAAAGTCTCATCCTTCTTTTGTGACATTTTAAAAATGTCATCTCCTTTCAAATCATGGCCTCTACAATATTCCTTATATTTATTAAGGAACAGGTTACTCATAGTTGGCCAATCTGTCACAGCATTGGCACCTAGACTCATGAACCATCTTAAAGAGACTTCTTTGAGAGTTGATGGAAACAATTTCAGCTAATGGGCATCAGTTGTGTAGTCATAACTTTGACAAAGGATGTCGAACTCAAAGAGAAAAGTTTCTGGATCTTCAATAATAAGGCCATAAAATTTAGGCAGGGCAGTTGACAGTATATTTTTTAGATTTTGGTTACCCTACTAAGGAGGAATTGGAAAGGGAAAGGTAGGTTGAGATGCTGCCATTTGTGGATGTCCTAGTGGTGGCTGATAAATGACTAGAGCTAATGGATTATCTTGATATTCTAGCTCAGCAAAAAGATTATTCAAATGGAAGGATTCTTCAGATTTGGTCGGTGATTGTACTTGTTTCAATACTTCTACAAATACATTCTCAAATGGTTCTTGTTCTATTTCTCCTCTCTCTTCTCTTTCTTTAGGGTTAGAATAAAAAGGGTCTTCCTAATCGAAGTTGGGAAGAAATCTTCCAAGGTAGTCTCTTCTCCTATGCATGCAAAAATGCTAAAAGTGAGACTAAATGACTTAATAGTGAATACTAGACTGACATCATCCCTGAAAACAGCACCAATAATATGTCTAATCAATATAACACCTTTTTAGTTATAGGATTGGATATCCCTTAATACCAAAGTACTATGTTGATCTTCATTAAATATCAATCTGGGAGCGTGAACTTGAGATGATGTCTGCAAAGTATATGCTCTAGTTTCGCTAAAATTCATTACTACCTTGAATGCAATTACCATGAAGGAAATCTAGTTTATCCAAAGGAAAGACAACTATCAAATACTTGGAAGGGAATTCTAATTATTTAACCATGCATCTATACACCTACTACTATAGGAACAATGACTTGTTATGTTTCCAATGGCTACAGAAACAATAGTTCTAATCTTAACTTAGAAAACTGAATAACTCCTACTTACTAAAGTAAACTCCACCTTCCATGTGGGCCCCCATGGAAGAATGAAGGAAAAGATCAACTCAAAAAAAAGTATAAAAGCTCAAAAAAGTCATGTATTCATTCAAATATGCAGTATTACAATAATTTGGAAAACAAGATGTCTATCAACTCTATCTGTCTGTTCACTACCTAACCTCATAGGTATAGACGAGGTCTTATTTAAAAGGAAGGAAAACAAAAAACTCCTATAATTACAACTTCCTCATGAAGGAAAATTAGTTACAACTTAAGACTACAAGCATGCAATTGTAAAGACATTAATTATCCCTTAAATTCCCCACAAATATAGATCATAAAAAATGCTAGATCTACTCTTTTATCTGACTTTAAATAACTTCAAGGAATCTAGGTATTGTGCTTTGCATGTTTAACAGATCGCTTTGATGATTGCTTCCTTGCTCAACCACTTTATTAGGTCCCTCTTTGTTATTCATTAAAGCAGGTCCCTTTTAACTTTGCCACCAAGTCTCCAGCTGCAATGGTGTCATAATGCTTCTCTCTAATACCATCAATGCCTTAGCACTATTCCTTTGTAGTTCATTTTTTATTAACTCCAGCTTAGCTTGTATTCTTGCGATCAACATTTAATACACATAAGACTTCTCACAAACATTTATTTACATTTATTAGTTTACAAAGAAAAGGCATTAATTATTCAACTAATAGTTTTTGCAATCTCTTCGGCTGCAGGAAGATGTACCCATATCAAACATTCATGAAGAAAGATTTTTACCACAAAATGAACCCCTTTTTAGATATAATTATGATTATCATTTTTATGCCCTATGTCCATACTTTATACATCAAAAGTTCAAAACACTTATACTAAAAGATGATAAAGTTTGGTATGTCATAGACAAATGTTCACAAAAAGGGCCAAAAAGACTTCTATTTCTTCATGTCATCAGAGGTAATAGCTAGAATCATAGAGATCAATGACTACTACATCCAGTTTAAAACATTCACCAACTTAAGTTTAGCTAGCACACAAATGAACCAAATGAAGATCCCACAATATCCTTCGAGTAGTCTCAATTTGTTACAAGTTTCTAGGCAACTCACATCTACATATGACAAAGTGAGGAAACAATGCAAGAAGACATGGGTATGGCCAATAACCATAGGTGCTTTCAAGGTCAAGAAAAATAAAGACATCATGACCTTCAATTCTAAATGGGATCAATATCCATTAGAAGAGTACAAATTACATCACCTATACTTTGGTAATATTGGGATGGTGCAACATTTGGTAGGGAAGCAATTTGAACATAAAGATGCACTAGAAGATCACTAGATGAATGCAATAGATGACTATGATGTTTAATTAAGGGATTATTGTAGATTGACTCTATATTTGTCAGAAAAGGCCTTAAAAATGAAGATCCTACTTAAGGCTATCAAGAAAGACACTAAATATTTCTTGGATCCTTTGTAAAATTGGGATAAAATCTATGATAGACCAATCATGAATGTTGAGATTGGTAGGGATGAGAATGTTGACATCAATAATAGAGCTCACTACATCAATCATTAATGTCTAGATTGATATGGATGAGAACATGGACATCAATAATAGAGCTTGCTACATAGTCCAACTAATGAGAGAATGGATTAAGAAGCCTTTCAAACTTGATCAGTTTCATAGGTTGTTCCTCTACAAGCCACAACATAGCCTATCAAAGGCAAAGGTGTAAAAGTTACCATACCAACTTTCCTATCTCAATCACCAGTGAGGCTAGAAATGGTTCATCAACATGAGTGGGTAATTGGGTATTTTGAAGAAGATAGAGGAGTGAAAAGGAAGAGAGGAGAAAAGGGTAGAAAACAAATAGCTTAGGCCCAACCACCTCAACATCAACCATATCAAGTGTTAGAATATATAGTCCATATATATAATGAAGAGGGATGCGGTGAATCAATTATCCAACTAATATCACAAATAATAACTTTAAAAAATATTAACCATGTGAGTAATGTAAATTAAAACCACAACAAGATACTCATACACAATAACACCAAATATGTTAACTAGGAAAACCATTGATTAGAGGGAAAAACCCAGTGAGGATGATACCTACAAGATGATGTACTAATATAAATATTACTCTTTAGAGGATAGACCCTATTAGGAGTCTATTATAATAGTAAATAAATATGAGTCCCTATTAGGAGACTTTGAATCCTTGTTAGAAGATTCCAAACCTGTTAGGAGTTGTGGAAGATAGTTGGACCCACTACCCAAATAGCTTCGAGGGAAAGACCAATGAACCCACTACCTAAATGATCTATGTATTATTCTTTGTAGATTAATAGAATTGAATTGTACTTCCTTCCTCTATCTTTTTCCTGTCAATTGGATTTCTCCTTCAGATCTTGTAACTAGATCATGAACTTCACATCCAATAATCTCTTGGATTGCTTACATGCATTCAATAAGTACTCTTCTCCTTTTCACACTTCACACTTCTTGCAACACTTAAACACACATTACAATCAAGGAAAAAATATTTCCTTTATATAATATCTTCATAATAATTCCTTGAGTTGGCCTTGAAGCTTTCCCAATTAATTAAAATAAGATAATTAATTAATTAAAATTACAATAGCACTATTATCTCACAGCCTATATAAAACTTTTCACATGTGATACTAAGGCTTGTGCACTCTCTGACATCATCACCTGACTATCCTCTATCATAGCTTGACTGTACATCTCTTTATTACATCTCAGATGAAAGATAGCCAACAAACATTAGGAACTATTTTCTAATACTCTATCTCTGAACTACTCTTTGTAAATAAGGTACAACTTTTGTACATCTTTGACTTAAGCTTTGTGCACTTAACCACATCATTAGGACACTATTTTTTACATGTCCATACCTACACATGAGCAGACAATCAAACCATTTTCTGTACCATCAAGATCTTTGTCCTTCTATTCTACAAATCTTTACAAAAACTATGCCATATTGACATCAATGATAAACATAGTCATGAATGCAACATATCAATACTCTCTAATGCTTGGGATACTCTCTAAATTAGTATCATTAGAATTCATGCTAAAAATCTCTCCCTTTGGCATTGATGGTAACATAGATGAAAACTATCTAAGTTCCAAGAATACCAAACAATATTCTATTATTGCTACTCTCCCTCATTTCTTTAGGATTTCTTCCATACATACTCTCCCCCATGCCTTAGGAGATTTTTTTCATGCATATCTCTCCCCATTGAGATCAATGTCAAAGGTGTCAAACTCAATACCAATTGTTACATACCAATTGCTAATCAACTACTCCAAGTCAACAACCAGTTTGAGTGTCCAAAGACACTATTTAATGCCAAATACCAAGGGTCCTTAGTGACTCTGTACATACCAAATACTCCCTCATATGAGAAGCATCATAATTTGGTCTAGTCAAATAATAGTGCTATGTACCACTAGACTAATGCATATTTTTCATCATCTATTCAGAAGTAGGCAAGGGCATAACTCCAAGCATACCTCTCAAGTACTAAAAAGTATCTTTAGGCAAAGGCTTCATAAAGATATCTACAATCTAATCCTTAGTAGTTACATACTCCAATTTGATCCTATTTTTTGTTGCTTTCTCTCAACATATGATACTTAATAGATATATTCTTTGTCTTAGAATGCAATATAGAATTCTTAGACATACTCATTGTACTTTTGTTATCATAGTAAA
Source organism: Cupressus sempervirens (assembly GCA_028749045.1). Lineage (NCBI taxonomy): Eukaryota > Viridiplantae > Streptophyta > Pinopsida > Cupressales > Cupressaceae > Cupressus > Cupressus sempervirens. Next base: position 410,161,200 of record CM053790.1, read on the forward strand.
TGATAATAGGTTATTCAATCTCAATTCTAATATCTTTCAACATTTGCTTCATCCACATGACTTGATTACAATTATTTTTTGTTACAACATACTCTACCTTAGTAGTGCTCAAAAAATGCAATCTTGCTTCTTTCTTAACCAAGAAACCAATCTTCCTCTAAGAAAGAATGCTTCACCACTGGTGCTATTTTTGTCATCCATGCTACCTACCCAATCAGCATTAGTGTATGCATACAAAGTGAAATCACTTGATCTATCATACCAAATTCCATAATCAGATGTCCCTTTCAGATATCTAAATGTTCTCTTTACTACTACAAAATGATATTCCCTAGGATCATCTTGGAATCTAGGTTTGGTGTGAGTCAAATAATACAAACCTTCAATCATTGATCTATACTTCTTTTTTTCTAATGTAGGTGTTTTATCTTTGTTGGATAACTTGTGACCATTTATCATGGGTTTTCTAATAGGTTTACAACTTTCCAAACCAAACCTTTTCAATACATATTTTAGGTACTTAGTTTGTGAAATGAATATACCATCATTATTTTGTACAATTTTCAATCCTAGGAAAAACTTCACTTCTCCTATCATGCTCATTTCAAATTCATTCTTTATCTCTTCAGCAAATTTATCACTAGCTTCATCATTGCCTCCAAAAATGATGTCACCAACAAATATTACAATGATCAATAAACCATCTTCAATTTCTTTTAGATACAAGTAAATGTTTGTCATACCTTTAGCAAATCCAATCTTTGCCAAGTAATAGTCCAACCTCACATATCAGGTTCTTGGTGCTTGATTCAAACCATAAAGAGTTTTCTTCGACCTACATACCATGTCTTTTTCTTATGATAAAGGAAATCCTTTAGGCTGCTCAATATAAACCTCTTCTTCTAATTCTCCATTTAGAAAGGTTGATTTAATATCCATCTTATAAACCTTCAATTTCGTGTTCATTGCATAAGCCAAAAACATCCTTACTACTACCATTCTTGCTATAGCTACATATGTTTCCTCATAATTAATGTCTTCTTACTCTAAATAACCTTTACAAATAAGTCTAGCCTTGTTTCTCACAACTTCTCCTTGCTCATTCATCTTATTCCTGAAAACCCATTTAGTTCCTATCACATTCTTGTCTTTTGGTCTAGGAATCAACTCCCATGTATCATTCTTTATTATCTAATCCAATTCTTCCTTCATTGCTTGGATCCAATTATTATCTTTCACTACTTATTTTGTGCATTGTGGTCCAACTTGAGATATCAAGCATATCTCCTCATTTACTTTGTTCCTTATCATTACACCTTTATCTTTACTCCTAATTATCTTCTTAGGAGGGTGATCTCTTGTCAAATTCTAGTTTGGGGTAGGAGTTGAAATCTCAACTCTTATCTCTTCTCTAGGTTCAAAACTCTATCTTAGTTCTATAGTTAAAACGTCTATAAGACTTACTTTTCAATGAATATCCAAGAAACATACCTTCATCACTTCTTGGATTAAACTTACCAATGTTATCATCTCTCTTGATATAACATTTTCTCCCAAAAATCCTAAAATATTTGATTGATGGTGAATTTCCAAACCATTGTTCATAAGGTGTCTTGTCCATACCTTTTCTAATTTGTACTTTTCTCAAAGTATATATTGTTGTATTCACTGCTTCTCTTCAGAATGTCTTAGAAACATCATTCTCAAATAACATCAATTGATCTTCTTCTACTATAGATTTATTTCTCTCAACAATCCCATTTTCTCAGGTGTTCTAGGTGAAGATAGTTGTATTTTGATTCCATTTTCTTTACAAAATATGTTAAATTCTTTAGAGGTGAATTCTCATCCTCTATCAAATCTCAAGAACTTAATCTTAACACCAAATTCATTCTCAAATGTATTCTTAAATATCTTAAACTTCTCAAAACCTTCATATTTCTCTTTAAGAAAGGATACCCACATCAATCTAGTGAAATCATCGACAAAAATCATAAAACACCTTTCACTATAGAATCCTCTTGTTCTAGAAGGACCACTTAGATTTGTGTGAATGATATGCAGCTTCTCTTTGGTAGTGAACTTCTTGCTAGGGAATGATACTTTCTTCTTCTTAGCCAAAATACATTTCTTACACGCAACATTGGTAGGCTTAACATTCTTAGGCAAATCTCTGATCGGAAAAGTGCTACTAACCTTCACGATATTATCAAAGTTTATGTGATAGAATCCTCTATGACACAATCAACTATTATCCACTTTAGCTACCAAACATTTCATCTTAGTAGGATTCAACTAAAATATATTACCTCTAGACCTAGTTCTAGTTCCAATCATCTTACCATCTCTAACTTTGATAGTGTGGGTTTTCTCAATAAACTACAACTAATAACCTTTTTCCACCAACTATCCAACACTCGAAAATTTATGCTTCAATCCATCAACAAAATAGACATCATCATTGTTAGTTTTACCAATAAGATTAATGGATCCAATCCTAGTTATATAACAAGCTGCATTGTTGCCAACTCTAACAATTCCTCCATCATGATTCTTGAACTTAACAAAATTATTCATATCACTAGTCATGTGATGTGAACAACCACTATCAATTGTCTAATTAGATATATTTTCTACTTGGATAATGAGAGCTCTTTCTTCTCTAATTTCTCTATCAAGATCATCTTCCTTGATAGCCACAAATCCTAATTCATCATCACTTACACTTTGACCTTTCTCATCAGATTCTTCATCTTCATTTGCATACAAACAATTTCTATCTCTATCTCTTCTAGGGTTAAACCTTCCCATATACTTCTTCTCTCTTTTAGGACATTTAGATGCATAATGATCAAATTCATTACAAGTCCAACATTTAAATATTTTCTTACCATCTTTTTCTCTTCTCCCTAGAAGATTTATTCCTTCCTCAATCTTCTTGTCTTCATCATCTCTGTTGCTACTAGAAAAATCTCCATAGGTTGTTGCACTTCTTGTCAAATTAGGTCAAATTTTGAGGGCACTAAAAGCTATTTTGACTCTTGCAAGTTTTCCAAACTATCTCAGATCTACTTCTTCTTATTCTGAACTTCCTAGTAGTGTTTCCTTATTGAAATCCTTAGTGCAGGGCATCAGTAGTTGAATCATCTGAGCTATAGGCTTGAATGGTGGTGTCAAAAATTTCAAGATCTTCCATATGACTTAATCATCTTCTTTGGTTCCACCATGAGACCAAATTCCTATAACCATTTCTAATTTTCTACCAATATAACTTCTTATAGATTCATCTTCCATCATTTTAGCATCTTGAAATGCACATATCCAATTCTATAATCTCATTCTTTTTGCATGATCATCACCTTCAAAAGTAGATTCTAATGCTTTCTAAATTTCATGAGATATTGCTATTCATTCTCTATAATAGTTGTCAATTGTGGTTCTCTTTCTCTCATGTTACACATAAATAGATCTCTCTCTTCTTCACTACAATCTTCAAGATTTTCTTCTTTAACAATTGTCTTTAGACTTTTTCTCAAGATCCAATATCCTGGACCCATGTACTACATATGATTCTTCATCTTTTCCTTCCAACTTTCATAGTTGGCTCCATCAAATATAGGACTATATTTTCTAAAAAGATTCATTATCTATTTCCCAAAGTTGTTAAGCTTATCCTTCAAGGATCTAATACATTGATATCAATTGTTAGAATATATAGTCCATAGAAATAATTTTGTTGGGGGGTGGGGGTGGGGGTGGTGGTGGGGGTGGGGGTGAATCAGTTATCCAACTAATATCACATATAACAACTTTAAGTAATCTTAGCCATGTGAGTAATGTAAACTAAATCCACAACAAGATACTCATACATAATAACACCAAATATGTTAACTAGGAAAAACCTTGATCCGAGGGAAAACCCCAGTGGGGATGATACCCATAAGATGATGTATTAATATAAACATTCCTTGTTAAAGGATAGACCTTGCTAGGATTCTAATACAACATTTAGTACATATGAGTTCCTATTAGAAGACTTTGAATCCTTGTTAGAAGATTTCAACCTTGTTAGGAGTTGTAAAAGATAGCTGGACCCACTGCCCAAACAGCTTCGAGGGAAAGACCAATGAACCCACTATCCAAGCGATCTCTATATTATTCCTTGTATAATAATAGAACTTAATTTTACTTCCTACCTCTATCTCTATCTTGTCAACTAGACTTTGGCTCCTTCAAATGCTATAACTAGATCATAAATTGTGCATTTAATAATTGCTTGGATTGCTTACACACATTGTGTAAGCACTTTGCTCATTTTTGCACTTCATACTTCTTGCTACACTTTAACACTTGAACACACATTACAATCAAGGAAAACATCTTTCCTTTATACCATATCTTCATAATAATTCCTTGAGTTGGCCTTGAGGCTTTCCCAATTAATTAAAATAGAACTGTCAACTCATAGTCTATACAAAATTTCACAAATGTGATACTAAGGCTTGTTCACTCTCTAACATGATCACCTGATTATCCTCTATCACAACTTGATTATGCATCTCTTCATTACATCTCAAATGAAAGATAGCGAACAAACATCAAGAATTTATTTTTCAATACTTTGTCTCTGAACTAATCTCTATAAATAAAGTACAACTTTTGTATGTCTTTGACTCAGGCTCTATGCACTTAACCACATTATTAGGAAACTATGTTGTACATGTCCATAATTCCACATGACCAAAAAATAAAACCATTTTTTGTACCATCAAGATCTTTTTCCTTTTATTCTACCAGTCTTTACAAAAACCATGCTATGTTGACATCAATGACAAACATAGTCATGAATGCAACATATCAATACTTTTCAATGCTCAAGATACTCCCCCAATGTAGTATCATCAGAATTCATGCTAATAGAAAGATCCTAAACAAGTAGAGCCTCAAGATGAGCAGGAAGCTCAAGTCCAAGAGACTAAGTAAATGCCTCCACTAGGATAGGAACAAGAGATAGAGAAAGAAGAGGAAAAACAATGGGTGCCACTGGTAGGTCAAGAGGAAGAAGCATCACCCTCATCTCCTAATAAGGTCAAGGTTGAGCCCATTGTGGGAGGTTCATGTAGGAGAAAATTGATGAAAAAGAATACTCCATAGGGATCTATGGTGAAAACTCCTTATTCAATCAAATTTATGTTTCCAATGGGTACTACACTTGCTTGGCCAAAGAGGGAGTTCATGGTTTGATAGAAGAGGAAGTTGAATTTAACCACCAAGGAGGGAATGGATGAGCTTTTAAAATCCATTGAGAATCATGAACCACCTACAACTGATGCATGACCATTGGCCTTCATTTTGAAGAACCAAGATCAAAACTTTCTTGCACACATAGCCATCCCTCCTCCACATGTTAACACTGAGGAATTGACTCCTAATTATTATCAAATAAAGGAGGTATTATTAGGAAGGTCAATAGTAGATACTACCAAAGTACTAATTACTATGGGTTTAAAAGAGGTGTTTAAGCATTTGGACATAAATGAGTGTGAACTATTGATGTTGCAAAGACAAAACAAGATTATGAGAGGCTATTTGCATGGAATAGTGGGCCCAATAGACTTGGATCATCCATAGATCACTCTTGTTGTAGCATTAGAGAGAAAAGACAAGGGGACTATACAGGTGGATTCATTTTTGGGAGCATGTGATGGGGTCAAGCCAAATAACCAAATGGACACAACAAGAAACGGGTAAACTTTATTAATTATGTAAATATGCTAATACATTTAGTACAGAGAAAATAGACTTCAAAACATTCCCTAAGGGATTACAATAGTATAATTTGGAGATAATTTCTCTTTTTAGTACCTCCTCTCAAACTCCACTTTGAACTGCCTTTTACAATGTCAGAAATGTTCTTAAATAGACCCCGAAGGGTTAAGGATTAGGAATACATTCTAGAAAGTGCTAGTTGGCATTCAGTGACCAAATAGAAGGCTCTAGAAGTTGCATTAGAAGTCAGCACAAAATTAGAAGAATCCAGAAACGGTAATCGAACTTTTGGGAGGCATAACTTTTGAACCGTAGCTCCGAATGACGAACCGTTTACATTTCTAAAAAGCTCTCAAAGCGCTCTATAGCCTTATGGACTAACTTTGCTCGTCCCCCACTTTTCAGCCCTATTTGAAGTCATTTAATGCCCATAACTTGACTTTGAAGCATTCTTAGGATGTCTCCAAAAATTGAAAAACTACGATAAATTTCAAACTGTGGGGCCTTTTGACCTGATTCTTTTTTTAGAATGCTCTAAATTACAATGAAAATCATCCAACCAATTTAAACCTTCTAGTTCACCAAAATGATGGTTCAATTACATACTGCTATTTTTTTGGCATTTACATGTATCTCAAGGTGATTAAAAACTCTAACCCAAAACACTAATAGTGGAACTCTGAGAGTTGGAACCTTTATTTGACCCAAATGGATATCTGAAAATGAAAAAACATGAAATAGAAACTAAGTCTAAGTACATTTTTTTTTTTTGGGTGACACAGGATTGCCCTTATACCTCTAGATGCTCTCACATCAGACACCCAAGGTAGATTGAAAAGTGACCCTGTCACTTTATGAATGGTAGAGAAAATCCCAAATGGGAAACCTCAGCTGCTAATATCCAAGTTGAGTCCTCTATCAGCCATCCTTTCCACTTGACCAGATACTCTTCATACTGCCTATTTTTGGTGCTCCTACCCACACAACTATCTAGAATCTCCTCTATCTCCTTCTTCTTAGAAGTAGGAATTGGACATGGCTCTAACATCAGCTCCTCATCTGCACCATCATCATGATACTATGTTAAGTCTGCAATGTTGAAAATAGGAGAAATGTGAATTCCATCTAGAAACTCTACTTCATATGCATTTCATGAGTCATGTTTCTTCAAAATTTTGCAGGAGCCAAATTTCTTCATCTTCATCTTGTTGTAAGTACCAGCTAGAAATATTTCTTTTCTTAAGTGTACCATGACTAGATCCCCTACTTGGAACTCCTTATGTCTTCTCCTTTGATCATCCCTAGCTTTATACTATTGGTTCATCTTGGTAATGTGTGCCTGGACCTCCTCATGTAAACGCTTGATATGTTCAGCAAATTTTTCAACTTCAAAATTGTTCTCTCCCCTTGCTCTATCTTCCTCAATTTTGGTGCAGTCCTTGGGCTACTTCCATATACAATTTGGAATGGTGATTTACCTTTACTCCTATTTACATAGTTATTGTAAGCAAATTATGCTTGCGGTAGAATGAAATCCCATCCCTTGGGCTTATCCCCAACTAAACATCTCAGCGAATTGTCTAAACTTCTATTTACCACTTATGTTTGGCCATCAGTCTGTAGATGATGTATGGAACTAAATTTAAAGTATGTCCTCAAATTTTTCCACAATTTTCTCCATAAATACCCCACAAATTTAGTGTCTCTGTCAGAAACTATACTCCTTGGGAGACTATGTAGTCTTACCACCTCTCTGAAAAAAAAGCCTACAATATGGACATCATCATGAGTTTTATGGCATGGAATGAAATGTGTCATTTTGGAGAACCTATCAAGCACCACAAATACAGAGCCATTACCCCTTTGTGTCCTCAAAAATCCAAGAACAAAATCCATACTTATGTCCTCCCATGGCTTTGATGGAACAGGCAATGGCTGATAAAGTCCAGTATTGTGACTAAATCCCTTGGCCACTTGACAAACTTGGCAATTTTGTACAAACTTCTTCACATCCTGTGACATTTGAGGCCAAAAATAATGTTCTTTTAGAATGGAAATGGTCTTGTCTCGACCAAAATGTCCTACCATCCCTCCACTATGTTTCTCCTTAATCAGATTTTCCCTCATGGAACTCCTTGGAATGCACAATTGACTGCCCTTGAAAAACATACCATCTTAAATCAAATAGTCTAGCCACTTGGTTTTATCTACAGTAGCAGGCTCTTTACAAGCTTTCCATGCTTCAATAAAATCAGGATCCTCAGGGTACAGATTCTTGAGTTCATCAAACCCAACTACTTCAACCTGCATTACTATAAGCAATAACTGTCTCCTACTTAGTGCATCTGCAACCCTGTTAGATTTTCCACTTCTATGCTTCAACACAAATGTGTAGCTCTGCAAGAACTCTACCCACTTCATATGCCTCTGATTCAATTTACCTTGACAATTTAGGTACTGTAATGCCCGATGATCAGTATACAAAACAAATTTCTTTGGAAATAAATAATGCCTCCATTTCTTTAAGGCCTGAACTATTGCATAGAACTCTTGATCATAAACATAATACTTCTTCTTTGCGTCATTCAATTTTTCACTAAAATATGCAATAGGCTTACCTTCTTGGCTCAATACAGCTCCAATAGCACTACTACTAGCAGCACAATCCACCTGGAACACCTTTCTAAAATTTGGAAGTGCCAAGACAGTTTGTTATGTTACCTTCTTCAGCAATTCAAAACTTCTCACAGCTGCTGCAGTCCATTTGAACTCTTTTCTATCCCCTCTTATTGTGTAAGTCAGAGGTGCACAAATGCCACTAAAATTATTAATGAACTTCCTGTAAAAACTAACCAGACCATGAAATGATCTTACCTCAGTAGCATACCTTGGAGTAGGTCATTCCAAGATGGCTTTTACCTTCTCTAGATCCATTTTAAAACCTTTAGCCGATATAACAAACCCCAAGTAGACTAACTCCCTTTTTGCAAAGATACACTTCTTCAGATTAATTAATAGTTTCTCTTCCCTTAACCTTTCAAAGACACTACAAATATGTAATAAATTTTCTTCCAAAGTCTTGCTGAAAATTAAAATATCATCCAAATAGACAATAACAAATTTTCCCAAGAACTTCTTAAGTACCTCATTCATAAGCCACATGAAGGTGCTTGGGGTATTCGTCAATCCAAAGGGCATGACTAACTACTCATAAAGACCCTCCTTGGTCTTGAAGGCAGTTTTCCACTCATCTTCCTCTCATATCCATATCTTGTGATAACCACTCTTGAGATCTATCTTTGTGAAGTACTGAGCTCCACTCAAAAAATCCATAAGATCATCCTTTCTTGGCAAAGGAAACTAATACTTGATGGTTATCATGTTTATAGCTCAAGAGTCTATACACATTCTCCACTCTCCATCCTTCTTTGGTGCTAGTACTGTAGGTACTGCACATGGACTCAGGCTCTCCTGAATCAACCCCTTCCTCAATAGCTCCTGAACTTGTCTATTTAGCTCCTCAGTTTCATTAGGAGTCATCTTCTGAGTAGCCTTGTTAGGAAAACTAGCTCCAGGGATCAAATCTATCTAATGACTGATTTGCCTTACTAGTGGTAATCATTTTGGAACATTATCAGAGATGATATCTCCACACTCACCTAGTAAATCTAAAACTTTAAGTGGTATTTCACTACTACCTTCTTTATCTTTCCTAAGAATCAAAGCATAACACATATGCTAATGTTTCATGCCATCTAAAAACTTCCTTGCATCAACAAGACAAATCCTAGCACTGCTACATACCTTTTTTCCTTCCTTTTTCATGGGCTTCAATTTGTGGCAAACTCCATCCTTGGTCAGAGAATATGTGTTTGCATGACCATCATGTACTACATGCCTATCAAACTACCACAATCTTCCCAACAAAAGATGGAAAATATCCATTGGAATAACATCACAGAGAACTTCATCATGGTAACTCCCAATATTGAATTTCACTAAATATTGTTCACTTACCAGGACCTTATGATCATCCTTCACCCAAGCGATCTAACAGGGTTGGGGGTGTTTTTCCCTCTTGAGCTTCAGCTTAGAGACCACCTCCTCTAATACCAAGTTATCAGTGCTACCACTATCAATGATCACATCAGAACATTTATCCTCACACTTGCACCTGGTATGGAATAAACTCCTCCTTTGTCCTAGTTCAATCTCACCACTTAGTAGGACACTTTCATTTACTAAAGTCTCTCCTCTTTCTACATCCTCTAAATGTGATGATTGTGCATTGCCATCCACATGAGCAACCCTAGCTTGACCCTTAGCTCTCCTATTTGTCCTTCCTTGTCATTGAGGGTATTCAAAGGCATGATGACCTTCTTCATTGCAATGGAAATAGGTACCAAAAAAGCCTCCTCTTCCTTTTCCACATCCTCTACCTCTTCCTCTCTGATTTACAAATTTTTGATCACGGGAGTGGTTGAAACCCTCATTCCTCTGGTTCTTGGTAGTACCCACATCTTCATTTTTCTTTTGGGTCTCATTTCGACCTCCAAATGACCTACCACTACCTCTTCCTCCTTGACCATGCCTCTTTTTCTCCCTTCAAACCTTTTATTTATCTTATCTTCAACTCATAGGGAAAACTAGTATGCCTCTTCAGCACTAGTCATTCTTACCAGACTTAATTCCTCCTAGATGCTAGGTCGCAACCCACTGATATAACGAGCAACCTTCTCCTTATTTTCTTATGCATGCCCTACTCTAATCAGAAGTCATTAAAACTCCTCTCTATATTCTTGGACTGATTTTCTTGCTTGCTTTAACCCATGCATCTTCTTAAACAAATCAAGCTCATAATCAACAGGAATGAACTGCTTCTTTAGTTTGTCCACCATGCGATCCCACCTTGTGATCTTATCCTTTCCTCTTCTATTTCTTTCCAATTGAACCTCTTGCCACCAAATTTTGACATGGCCTTTTAGTTTGGCCTTTACAAACTTAACCTTATCTAGATCCTTGATATCCTCATATTCAAGTACTCTTCTAGTTCATTAATCTAGTCGATCAACTCATCTAGTTTCATATTTCCTGAAAAATACACCCACATCAATTGTAGGTCTTTTCCCAAAGTTAGTAATGGTTCTAAAACACCTCTCCTCTGCTTGATTTAGAACTTTCCCATCAACTTCCCCTTCTGGTCCAATTTCTTCTTCTTCATTGTCATCCTCACTTTCGTCACCTGTAGCAACATTTGTTCCTCTACAGAGCTCCTCCTGCAATGCTTGAACCTGCCTTTGGAGGGCTCTAACCTCCTTAGGATTAATAGCTCCTGCCCTTCCACCATGCTCTCTTCATGGAGGTATCTTCTCAATTCAAACCCACAACTATACAGTCCTGGTGCAAACTGCCTCATAGTCAACACCCTGTCTACACACTCAGGAAAACTTGCTTTGATACCACTTGATGGTGTCAAGCCAAATAACAGAATGGACACAATGGGAAAGGGGTAAACTTTATTAATTATGTAAATATGATAATACATTTAGTATAGAGAAAATAGACTTCAAAACATGCCCTAAGGGCTTATAATAGTATAAATTTGGAGATAATTTCTCTTTTTAGTACCTCCTCTCAAACTCCACTTCGAACTGCCTTTTACAATGCTAGAAACGTTCTTAAATAGACCTCAAAGGGTTAAGGATTAGGAATACATTCTAAAAAGTGCTAGTTGGCATCCACCAACCAAATAGAAGGCTCCAAAAGTCGCATTAGAAGTCAACACAAAATTAGAAGAATCCAAAAACGGTAATCGAACTTTCGAGTGGCATAACTTTTGAACCATAGCTTCGATTAACAAATCGTTTACATTTTCAAAAAGTTCTTGAAGTGCTCTATAGCCCTATGGACAAATTTTCTTTTCCTACACTTTGTGGCCCTATTTGAGGTCATTTAATGCCCCTAACCTGACTTTGAAGCATTCTTAGGATGTCTCCAAAAATTAAAAAATTGTAATAAATTTCAAACCGTGGGGACTTTTGACCTAATTCTTTTTTTGGAACACTCTAAATTACAATGATATTCATCCGACCAATTTAAACCTTCTAGTTCACCAAAATGATAGTTCAATTACATACTCCTATTTTTTTGGCATTTACATGTATCCCAAGGTGATTAAAAACTCTAACCCAAAACACTAGTAGTGGAATTGTGAGAGTTGAAACCTTTATTTGACCCAAATGGGTATCTAGAAATGAAAACACATGAAACAGAAACTAAATCTAAGTACATTTTTATTTTTTGGGTGACATAAGATTGCCCTTATACCTATGGATGCTCCTGCATAAACATGTCAGCAATGGCATAAGATTTTTTAGTAAAAGGGTGTACAAATAATACAGGGCAAGTTGAACCTGTTACACTACATTCAGTTGAGCACAGATAAACTAATATCTATAGTCAACCAGGATTTTAGGTTGATGGATGAGGTACATACCTGGGCAAAAGACCTACAAATTTTGACATCAATAAAAGGTCAAAGGTATTGTATAGTCATGGAGTTATATACAATGGAAGAGCTTGTATGCTTAAGGATTGGATAGAAGATAGTTGCTAGTAATAAAGTCATGGAGGGAATACATGAGGATATTTAGAGGTTAAGAGACTAGACTCAAGACTAGATTTTGGAAGCAGAGAAGTACTACAACACTACCTACCTTGACAGTTTTGAAGATGAGTTTAAAACCAAGCTCAATTTAGTCCAATCAGTAGTCCAACAATTCTAAAGAACTTTTGAGGATGCTTCATCTATTGAAGATACTACGCAAGTATTTAAGACTAAAGAGGTATTGTTGGAACTGGACTCTAAATTTGAGGATTTTGTGGAAACTCGTATGGAGGTTAGCAATTACCAACAAACAATTAAAGATAAATATGCATATTTAAATTTTCTAGAAACTACCTAAGTAATGGATATTATAGAGAAATTCAAGAGAAATTATCTAGGCATTTCTTTGGGATGAGAAAGCAAAAAAACCTTGATGCTAGAAATTCAATTTTGACACTTGGGAAAATTTTGGATTTTTGGAACCTATCATTAAGGTGCACAAGTGTGTAAGGTGTGCAATTTCATTATTCACAAAGGTGCACCAAAAATTTTGAAGAAGTAATAGTGCACTAATAGTTAAATACCAATTCCTAATTTAGAGCATTCCATGCACCAGAAACACATTTTGATGGAAGTTCAACTCCTAGAAACACCCAAAGAAGTTCAAGCTTCCATTTTTAGAGCTTCTAGTCACTCTCAGACCCTCTTGCAACTTCCTTATTCTTATCTACTTCTTCTTTCATTTGTTTAGTAATTTAAAGGCTCATGTACCCATTAATTGATATAAACAAGTGTGGAGACCTACTTAGCACCATTTAGAGAGTCAAATTTAATATAAATGGATTTGATTTATTAGTTTTTAGCATGATTTCCATTTTAAGAAAACTCTCTCCTAACACAAAGGGAGGAGATGATTTCTTATAAATACATGAATGTAATATTTACTCTAGGCCATTATTTTGATGCAATAATATATGTTATTGGTGCTCTCATTCTAAGTGTAGTTATTCTTGTCAGATTGTGTTATTTTTATGAATGAATGTTCATGAATAATAATGGAGCCAATGGTTTTGTTTTGTTGATTTGATTGTGCAATTTTTTTGTTTTGATGCTTACCTTATCTTAACAAATTCTGCTAATGTATTGAGTTGGAGAAAAGATCACCTATTGTTCCTGTATAGCTTCTTGTCTCACATGAGTGCACTTCCTATGATCTTGCAATTTGATGAGAAGTGAAACATCTTTTGGTTATTATTTAGTTCCCATTGATGATTTCATCAATGGAATTAAGGAATAACTACTCATATTTTCATTGGTTTCCTACGTAATATTTTTGATGATTTAACTCATAGACATGTTGTTACTATGGTTTATGTATGTTAGGAATTTCTATTTCAAGTTATTTTCTTTAATTTCTTGTTACCTTATCTTTTTTATTTGCTTTGCTAACACTTGGTTAAAATGGGAATTCATAGAGTTGCATTGACAAATCAAATTCATCATAAAATAGAAAATACCAAAAATGTGTCTCTTTTGTGATTACTTTTCAAATAGAAGATCAAACATCTTGTCTTAAATTGGTTCAAACTAGCAAAGGAATCCTCATGAACATACACATTTATCATCAATTGAGTAGATTCTAGTAGGTCACAAGATTGCCCAGAACCTTGGAGTTGATCCTAGATTAGCTTTTCAAGAGAGGAATTTGAAAGGATTCCTATCATTCAGGGTCATGCAAAATGACAACTCAATAGAAGTGGTGCTAGAAGGAGGGCCTCATACCATTAAAAATTAAAAAAATAGCTCCATGTGTTGAAATTCTGAAGTTTTTTGTATTTCAAAAAATTTACCGTCCAAAACTGTCAGAAGCTATGCAAGGTGTGCTATTTTGAAAAAGTGTGTTTCAGAGGTGCACTTTTTCTAGAATTAACACAATCTAGAAGATCTTGATCCATCATCTCCATTTTAATGAGCTTTAAGATCTTCAGATAGTGAGACAAAGTTCTTAAAACTTAGTCATTTTTGTAACCCTCACAGTGATAAAGGATTTCCCAAAATTCTACCACTTGTATTCCAAATTTCATCATCTTTAGTTCCACCTCTGAACTGACCCCCACCCATTGTTCCACCAAATCCTCCACTGATGGCCTTCTTTGCGAACATAGAAGATTCACCAATTAACTTGCAAGGTGCACTTAATGACCTTCACAAGAATCTTGAGAAATTCTTCCCAAGGCTCATCTACAAAGAAAAATGAACAACTAAGGAGCATATCAAAGTTTTTAAACAAATATGCAATCAAAAGAAAGTTCAACAAGAGAATTTGGTTCTTCATTTATTCTCATACTCATTGGAAGAACTTGTATTTAATGGATATGTAAATTTTTCACCAAGATGTATCCAAAATTGGGCCACCTTCAAAAATTGTTCCTTGAACAATTTAAAACATTCCCCAACCTAATTGTGATACATCATCAGTTCATATCAATCAAAAGGGATCCAATGGAGACCATTTCATGTTTCGATCATTGCTTCATATGGCTTTCTGGAAGTTGGAAACATCCAATACTATACTAGATGAAGCTACAATTTAGATTTGTCTTAATGCTATGTACCATCTCATGGCTATCTTTCTACAAAGAATCCCTATTGTAAACATTGACACATTAGAAAAGATCTTTGACAAAGCAATTACCTTTACCAAGAAAGCCAATCCTAATGGAGGAGGATTGATGGTTTCATCTCAAGCAACTATAATGATACCAAAATATCCCACTGGAACACCACTGATGCCTATTCAATTAATCATAATGAATCTGGTCCTACTATAATAGGCACTAGCTATACTAGTTCAAGCCATAACCTACCTTGGATATGAACCTTCAAAAGCTTCTTTCTTTGAGAAAAAGGCAACAATTTGTTCTGAACTAGAAAACAATGTCACATCTAAGATTGGTCAAATGAAGAAAGCAATGTCCCAGATTACCAACAAACTAACCTGTTTGAGGATGTCACAAGGGCAGAACAACAACTTTTAAAGAATGAATGTAACCCCTTACAACAACCATGGTTAGAATTACAACAAGAATTTCAACAAAAATAACAATTTGGGAAATAAAAATATAGAGAATAATTACAATCCTCCAAATCACAATAATAGCTTCCAAAGGTAGAATCACCAATGGAATACACATCCTAACAATGGAAGCATCCCTATTGATAATAACAACAATGCTCAGTTTGTGGGCATCAACTAGTATGACAATAACAAAAGTGTAAGTAAATATGGTGGCTCATATTTCAATTGAAATCAAGAGATGAACCAAGATTTACAAGGCAATAACGGAGAGTCTTCTTGTTAGAATCCTATGATTCTCCACAAAATCCTAGAATGGAATAACCAACTAGTGAATAATTCACTTTTCCATTCAATCAAGAATTAGATACTCAAGTAGAAGAGATGCTAGCTTTTCAAAATGAAAATAGGAATACTTACAATTTGCGTAACCAAATGGAACCTATGACCAATGGGATTCCTTATGTCTTGCAACCAACATCTCTTGATCCAAGAACCAATAGCAATCCAATACCTACCAAAGCACCCTATGTTGGGCAATAAAATCAAAATCAAGGGAATGTTCCTACAATCCTAAAGAATCCTATATGAAAAAGAACAATGCAATGAAAGATCTAAAGAGAACAAAGGCTAATATGTCCATGTTTGATATAATAAAAAATTGTCCTAATCAAAGGGAAGCAATCTAAAGACTCTTGATCATGCAAGGGCAATGCCAAATGCAAATACAATCCCACAAAAGAAAACATTACAACAAGTCAATAATTCTAAGGAAATTTCTACCATGTATAAAGACAATGAAGTGTCTCCTTTCTTTCTTAGTCTCAAAATTTTTGGAAAGAACCTGCACAATTGTCATATAGATTCAAGAGATTCTTGCAATTTCATGCCACTTTCAATAGCTCAAAGGTTGGGAGTCACTCATCAACCCTCAAATGGGATAGTGATACAACTTAAAAAGACAGAAGTAAAAGTTATTGAGGTATTAAAAAATGTTAGAATACAATTAATAGTAGACCCCAGAATTCAAGACATTATAGACATGCATGTGGTTGAAATCCTTGAAACCTACAGATTGTTTCTAAGTAGAGAATGGGAAAAGTGCTTGAGAGGATAGTTTTCAATTGATTTTACTCACTTATGGCTAGCCTTGGAAAGGATTGAATAATTAGATCAAGATTAATGCTCAGATAAATTTGAAAACAATGATCATAGAATACAATGCACCAAATGAGGTAGCATTTTTCCAAGTTGAGCTAGGCTCCTACAAAGTGATGCTCTTGACATAAATACAAATGATAAACCTGACCATCTGAATAAAGAATCTATGATCCCTACTCTGAAACAAGAACTTGTCACTTAGTTTGTAGATAGTATGGTTGTAAACTTACAATGCTTAGGCAAGAAAGTAGACCCAAATATTTTGCTTCTTCCAAGATTTTGTAGGTTACACAAAGTTAGTCATTTAGAATTTGAATGCTCACATTGTTAGAAAGAAGTCACTAGGGTACTCACTTAGATAATGCAATTGAAAAATAACCAAATACTAAGTGAGGTACAAAAGGAAAATTCAAGTTCCACATGCTTATCTAAATTTGTGAGGGTTGATGAAGAAGAAAAAGAAGATTCCAATGCATCATATAGTGACACTTCTTTAGATGGAAAAGGTTTATCTAATTGTCCACCTAGGATGATCAAATTCTAGAGAAGACATTTTGTAAAATGACAAGGTTAGACCTCAGTGGTCATTCATCTTAAACCCCAAATTGATAAGATTACTAAATTAATTAGGGATATTCAAAATCAATAAGAGAAACAAATAGCCCCCACATCAAAGATAAACTATAGCAACTCATCAACTCTACCACATGAAAGATTGCAATGGCTCCCAAAGAAAAAATCTTTCAAAATTCAAGTGAAGGAAAAGCTACATACAAACAAGCGCAAGACCATAAAGCCCAAAGAACAGCCAATCTTGACACTTAGGGTTAACAGCTCTAAATAAAAATTAGGAGCTAGCAAGGTATTGAACTAATTAATCCCAAAGGTAGGTCTTTTTATTGCACCATATCACTTATAATTTAGATGTACTAATAATGTTCCAAAGTATGAAGCCTTGATTAGTGGACTCCTCTTCACATTGGAGAAAGACATCAAAACTCTCATAATTGAAGGTGAATATCAATTAGTCATTAGATAGGTGAAATCAATCTACTTGTGTAATGATATGAGACTACTTTCATATCAAAAAAGAGTTTGGGGCTTGTCGAAATATTTTGAGGCCTTGAATATAAGGTCTATCCCAAGGAAGAAGAACATGGTATCTGATGCCCTTGCCATTTCAGCAAGTGCATTACAACCCATTGAAAGAACAAAACTAAAGAGATTTTTGGTTTAATTGGTTGTCACCCTGTCTATTCTAGATAATATTATGAACTTCCAACTCTTCTAAGATGACCAACATATCCTCAAGTTTATCATGTGCAATGGCCTTTTCAAGGGACAAGATATTGATGATACTCTTGATGACAAGCCTAAAGAAGGTGAGCTAGAGGATGAAGATGGAATTATAAATTTGAAGATTAATACTACTCCAAAGGGGATGGTAGAGTTGGAATTTATCTTTGATCGAGATGAATCAACATGTAGTAAAAGGAATGTTGAAGAAAAAGGGGTTGAATAATGTGATTCATATAATCTAGGGACAGAAGAAGATCCAACAATGGTGAGAATTAGAAAGGCTTGTAACCCTCAAGAATGAGAAAGTGTCCTTCAATTATTGAAAAAGTAAAAAGATTTCATAGCATGGAGTTATGTAGAGCTCAAGACCTATGATCCTAAGATCATCACTCATGATATTCCATTGAAAATTGATGCCAAACCTTTTCATCGAAGACAAATACCAGTGAATCCCATAATTAAACCTTTGAAAATGAAAGAAGTACAGAAGTTACTTGATGCTAAAATTATCTTCGCAATCTAACATTCTACATGGGTTTCTAACTTGGTCCCAGTAAGGAAAAAAACTAGAGAAATTCACCTCTATGTGCATTTTCAAATTTTGAACTTGTCCTCCCAAAAGGATAATTACCCATTGCCCTCACTTGATGAAGTGTTACAAATTGTGAATAGGTTTAAAGTGATTTCTTTTCTAGAAAAATATTCCAGATACAATCCAATGATGGTAGATGAAAAAAATAGTTTGAAGATTACATTTACAAAAAAATGGAGAACCTTTGCATACCGAAGGATGCCTTTTGGACTAATCAATGTGGGATCCACATTCCAAAGAGTGATGGACAAAGCATTTAAAGGGATGATAAACAAGCACATAGTCATCTACATAGATGGCCTCACTATCTTTTCTAATGATAGGAGTACTCATATTGTAGACTTGAAAAAAGTGTTCAACCGATGTCAAAGGTATGGTATATTATTGAATCCCAAAAAGAGTTCATTCGAGGTCACCAAAGGAAAACGTCTTGGTCATATTATTTTTTTAAGTTGGGATATCTACTAATCTTGAAAGGATAGAGGCCATTCTTAATCTGTCACCTCCTCGTAGTCATAAAGATATGAAATCTTTTTTTGGAAAAATTAATTTTGTACATAATTTCATTAGTGGATTTGCTAAGATAGAACATCCTCTTAATGACCTACTCAAGAAAGGAGCAAAGATTAAATGGATTCCTAAAATAAAGAAATATTTTGAAGACATAAAAGTAGCAATCTCTATTGCCCCAGTTCTTGCTAGTCCAGATTATGAGTTACCATTCAAAATCTATTCAATTGCTTTAGAACATTCATACATTGGGATTCTTACTCAAAAGAAAGAGAAAGAAGATGAGAGACCTATCACATTCATGATTTTCCTGATAAAGAATTCTAAGTTGAACTATTATAATCTTGAAAAATACTCTTTTGCATTGATAAAAGAAGTTAAGAAATTTTTTCATCATATACTCAAGAGCAAGATATATGAAATTGTGCCAGATCTTGTTATTAAGACATTTCTGATGTAGAATAAGTTGGGTGAGAGACAAGGAAAATAGATTGTTATATTGCAAGATTTTATTTGGAGTTTCAACCAATGAAGTTGGTAAGAGGACAAGGATTAACCAAGATGATAGCTAATAATGAGATTAGTAATAATAAAAAAATTAGATTTGATGATGAAATCAACATTGATAATCAACAAAAGATCATGGTGTCTCAATTGGATATTGATCAAGGAATAACCACGGATGTTTGGTATCAAGATATTGTTTACTATCTTCTACAAAATCAATACCCCAATGCAATGAATAGTTCCCAAAACAAAGGACTCAAGATGAAATGTGAATCCTATATGTTGCAAGATAGAAAGCTTTATAAAAGGAACTATGAAAGAATTCATTTGAAATGCTTGGGATGTGAAGAAGTGAAAGAAGTTTTGGAATAGTTTCATGGTAGATATGGCATGGGACACAAATCAGTAGAAGCTATAGTGCATATGATTTTGATATCAATTTATTTTTGGCCTATCATCTTTAAGGATACATTGTGAACATGTATGTTCTTGCCATATTTGTCAGACAAAAGCCAACAGAGAGAGGCATCCAGTTATGCCATTACAAATAGTGTTCAAGGTATGCCATTTTGCTAAGTGGGGGCTAGATTTTATTGGTTTAGTAAACCCACCATCATCTACAAGGCATATGTTCATCCTCATAGCTATAGACTATTGTATGTGCTAGATAGAAGATGAAACTTTTTGAAATTTTATAGCAAAAGTGGTTACAGATTTCTTAGAAAAACACATTGTCACAAGGTTTGGTATGTCATTCTTCCTAGTAAGAAATAATGGATCATCATTTGTGTCGATCTTCCTTACTCAATGGGCACTAGACAATCAAGTTATAATAAAGTTCTGTTCTAATTACTATCCCCAAAGGAATGGTGTGGTTGAGTCCACCAATAAGAACTTGATTACACTTATAAAGAAATTACTACGAGAAAATCCAAAAGACTAGCACACTCAGTTGAAATATGCATTATGGATGGATTTACTCATCAACAGACGAGAACCAGTGTTCTCACTTAATCTCAAGATTCCAGTATTGAAATTTGTGAAGGGGTATGTTGAGGACACAGATAGGGTTCAGATCAGATTAATGAATCTCCTAGAATTGGATGAGAAAATAACAACAACCTTGGAGCATATGGGAAAACATTAGGTTGTCATTAAATGGTGGTTTGACAAGAGAGCCACAATAAAATATTTTAGAATATTTGACTTTGTTCTCCTATGTGATAAGGTGAAAGAAAAGTCAGGTAGTCACACTAAGTTTCAATGCTTATGGATTGGCCCTTATAAAATTGCAGAGATTTTGGGAGAAAATACTTTTAGGTTGAGTTTCTTAATAGGAATCGATCCCATTTCTTTTCAATGACTAGTTCTTGAAACATAACTTTGAGGCCTAAAAGTGGAAAACATCTCAAAAAAAAAATTCCTTTATGCAAGTGTGTTTTCTTTCAATTGTGTATTTTATTTCAATTGTGTGTTTGCTTTTAGTTGTATGTTTCCTTTCAATTGTGTGTTTAATTTCAATTGTGTGTTTTATTTCAAAAGGTGCAATCAAGACTCTACCTTGACACATTTCACAAATCACTCCTTGTGGTTTCAATTTTTAGGAACATGTGTTTCTTTGTCAAAGCATTTAGATGATTTTTTTACTTGTACCAACCAGGGAATGGATTTTACTTTAAGTCATAAAGGATTTTTATTTTTCAAATCAAAATTGCAAACCAATAGTTCTTGACACCTTTCAAATTTAAAAGATTGACTATCTTGGTGTTTTCAAATCAAGGTTGATGATAGCAAGGGATAGTCAAAAAATTGTTAGTTCAGACAAAAGGTCTTTTCAAAAAATTGCTGAGGTTATTATTTGGCATGAGAGTTTCCAAAATTTCTTAAAAGATGAATGTAGAGGTTATCAAACTAATGAAAGAATCTGAAAAATGACACTAATGACTTGGCCACACAGTCTAAGTGTGGTTAGGGTATAGAAAGAAAACAAAAAAAAGGGGCAAATGGTATCAAGAATGAAAGATTCCAAAAGGTCTAAGAAGGGTAATTTAACAATAAGGTTATGCCTTCCAAAATGGCTATCCAATATCTATACAAATTGCTTCATGGAAGAATCAAATGGAAACATGTGAGCTCCATGAAGCAGGATGCAAAATATTACTCAAGACTTGAAATGAAAATATGATAACCCACCAAGAGCCCTCTGATTGGATTTTCTCATCTGGTAAGATCTTGAAGATTCAAGATTCTGAAGTTTTGACTATCAAAGAATTTGCTAAGTTTTTTGAAGTGTTCATATTTTAGTTTTTATTTGACATATGTTAGAAGAATGTTTGCTGGTGAAGAAATGCCTTTGTACAATATTCAAAACTTATGATGGCTCTTGCCAAAAACTATATCACTAAAGAGAAGGTTGTCAAGTGTCATAGGCAAGATAGTCTTGGACCTCTAACCTTGAAATACTGAGAAAGTCTTCCATTTTTCTAGAGTTGATCAATATTGTACACAAATCTTATGAAGGAGTAGAAAGATTGTATTATGATCATGAGAAGGAAGCCAAAGAGATAATCCAATCATAATTTTTTATTGATAGAACACTAGTGGGTAGCAGAGTTGGCAAAGTAGACATGACTTAGGGATACATGAAGGATGATGTGGGATATGCCATTGTATTTTTAAGCAGAGTCATGGGTCTAGTAGCAGCTGGACATCTCAATATCTAGATGGTCCACTTCATAGAAACCATTTGAATGGCCAAGATACCAATTGACTTGGCCAGAATACTAAGCCATAATTCAGATGAGCAGCTAATAGTTGTTAAGGCTGACTCCAAGTTCTACATGACATCATATTTGGTGTATTTATTGGTGGCCAGAACAATCAACTACCTAGAACTTTACAAAAATGATAGAATGCAAGATGCTAATGCATAGCCCTATGTGATGTATCCTCATTTAGTGAAGAAGAAACTTGTGGATTAGAGAAAAAAGTAAAATATAGTGAATGACAACTTTATATTTGCAATCATCTAATTCATAGAGGATGATTATGCCAAATGGATCTCAATAGAGGCAAAAGCTAGAATCATAGATATTGGTGCCTACTACATCTAGTTTAAAACATTCACCTACCTAAGGGTAGCTAGTAAACAAGTGAACCTAGTGAATCTCCCAAGATATCCTTCAAATAGGCTCATTTTTTTGGAGATTTCTAGGCAACTCACATCTGCATATGACAGAGTGAGGAAACAACACAACATGGCATGGGTGTGGCCAATCACCATTGGTGCTTTCAAAGTCATGAAGAAGCAAGACATTATGACCTTTGATTTTGAATGGGATCAATATTTTTTATAAAAGTACAACTCCCCTCACCCATACTTTGATAATATTGGGATGGTGTAGTATCTAGCAGGGAAGCAGTTCATACATGAAGATGCACTGGAAGATCACTAGATGAATGAAATAGACAACTATGATTTTTGAATAAGGGATTATTGTAGAATGAATCTATGCATATAAAAAAATTCCTTGGAAATGAATATACCACTTAAGGCTATCAAGAAATACACTAAATATGTCTTGGATCCTTTGTACAATTGGAACAAAATCTACGACAAGCCAATCATGAATGTGGAGATTAGTAGGGATGGGAACATGGACATCAATAACAGATCTCACCACATATTCAAATTAATAAGAGAATGGATCAAGAACCCTTTCAAACTTGATCTAGTTGGACAGTTTGTTCCTCTACAAGATATAGCATAACCTATCAAAGAAAAAAGTGTAAAAGTTACCATACCAATTTTCTTGGTTCAATCACTAGTGAGGCCAAATATGGTTATTCAATATGAGTAGGAAATTGAGTATTTTGAAGTAGATAAAGTAATGAAAAGGAGGAGAGGGGAAAGGGTAGAAAAAAATAGCTTAGGCCTAGCCACCTCAACAACAATCATAACAAGATCCTAAACAAGTAGAGTCTCAAGATGAGTAGGTAGCTCAAGTCCAAGAGATTGAGTAAGTGTCTCCATCAGGATAGGAATAGGAGCCAGAGAAAGAAGAGGAAAAATAGACGGTGCCACTGATAGGGGTTGAGCCCACTTTGGGAGGTTCATGTAGGAGAAAATTGAAGAAAAACAATACCTGTCCTCCATAGGTGCTAGAAACCATTCTAGAAGTGAAAATGGAAGAAGAGGAAGGTTAGAAGATTGAATATGTCCCCTTGAGTCAAAGACTTTCCTATCCAAGGCCATGGATGAGGAAAGAAGAAGAATCTCTACCATAATTCCACCATCCATTCCAAAAGAACCTATATGGGTTACTACTTTAGAGGATGAGCAGCAGTAGTGGATCATAAATATGGAGGGTCAAGAGGTAGATGTCTTTGACCTTTTAGAGTTTGATTTCATGTTGGTGGGCATCGTGATGGTGGAGGAGAAGATACAGGATACTTCTAAAAGTCAATCCCTAGGAGTGGGTTGGAACCAATTACCACCTCTACCTAAAGGACCTTTGGGCCTTCTACCACTACCATCTTAGGATTTATTGTTCCTACACAAAATCTTGGAAATGTCACTTCCTCTCATGAAAAAATGAGAAGAACAAGTAGCAGAGAAAGAAGAGCCCTAGAAAATGCAAGTTGATAAAGTATCAAAGGAGGGTGAAATACATGAGGAACCTCAAAAAACTCCTCATGATACCAAGGCTGGGATCTTATCACAAGTAGATATAGAGACTCAAATTGGTGATCTCTCTCAATGAGAAAAGAATCTAGAGAGGACTAATAAGCATAAGGGACCTATAATGAAAACCCCCTCTTCAATCAAATATATGTCTCTAATGGGTACTACACTTGCTTTGCTGAAGAGGGAGGTCATGGTTCAACAGAAGAGATAGTTGAATGTGATCATCAAGGAGGGAATGGATGAGCTAGTAAAAGCCATCAAGAAGCCTGAGTCATCTACGAGTGATGCATGACCACTGGCCTTCATTATGAAGAACCAAGATTATGACTTGCTTGTACACATAGTCATCCCTCCTCTACATGGTGATACTGAGGATTTAACTCCTAATGATTATCAAATCAAGGAGGTCTTATTAGGAAGGCTCATGGTGGATACCGCCAAAGTATTGATTACTACAAACATAAAAGAGGTGTTTAAGAATTTGGATAGAAATGAGTCTAAATTTTTGATTCTATGGAGACATAATGAACTTATGAGATTCTATCTACATGGAATAGTGGGCCCAATAGACCTAGATCATCCATAGATCACTCTTGCTATGACACTAGAGAGAAAAGATAAGCAGACAGTATAAGTGGATTCATTTTGGGAGCATGTCAACAATGGTGTGACAATTTTGAGGAAAAGGGTGTATAAATAATACAAGTCAATTTGAACCCATTACACTACTTTCAGTTAAGCACAGATAAATTGGTGTCCATAGTGAACTGGGATCTTGGGTTGATGGATGAGGTACATACCTGGACAAAAAACTTATAGATTTGACATCAATAAAAGGTAAAAGGTATCATACACTCATGGAGGTATATATAATAAAAGATCTTGATAAGCTTGAGGATTGGATAGAGAAGATAATTTTTGGTAATAAATTCATGGAGGGACTACATGCAGATATTCAAAGCTTAACAGACTAGACTCAAGAGAAGATTCGGGAAGCAAAGAAGTACTAAAACTCTTCCTGCCTTGTCATTTTTTAAGATGAGTTTAAAGCCAAGCTAAATTTAGTGCAATCAATAGTCCAAAAATTCTAAGGAACTTTTGAGGATTCTTTTTCTAATGAAGATATCGAGCAAGCATTTAAGACTGAAGAGGTATTGTTGGAACTAGACACTAAACTTGAGGATTTTATAGAAATGCATATGAAGGTTAGCAATTATAGGCAAACAATTAAAGATGAATATGTAGCTTTGGATTTTTCTAGAAGCTACCCAAGTAATGGAGATTATAAAGAAATTCAAGAGCAAACATCCATGCATTGCCTTGGGATAAGGAAGTAAAATACCCAGATGCTAGAAATTCAATTTTGAGACTTGGAAAAATTTTAGATTTTTGGAACCTTTCATCAAGGTGCATAGGTGCATAGGTGTGTAAGTGCACTATTCATAGAGGTGTGCTAGAAATTTTGAAGAAGTAATAGTGTGGTGGTAGTTAGCTACCAGTTCCTAATTTAGACCATTCCATGCACTAGAAATGCATTTTGACAATAATTTAATTCCTAAAATTAGCCAAAGAAGGTCAAACTTCCATTTTTAGATCTTCTAGTGACTCTCAGATCCTCTTGCAGCTTCCTTCTTCTTATCTACTTCTTCTTTGATTATTTTAAGTAATTTAAATGCTCATGCACCCATTAATTGATATAAAAAAGGGTGGAGACCTACTTAGCACCATTTAGAAATTCAGTTTTATATAATTAGATTTTTTTATTAGTTTTTAGCACAAGTTGCATTTTGAGAAATCCATCTCCTAACACAAAGGGAGGATATTATTTCTTACAAATGCATGGATGTAATATGTACTCTAGGCCATTATTTTGATGCAATAATATATGTTGTTGGTGCTCTCATTCTGTGTCTAGTTATTCTTGTCAGAGTGTGTTATTTTTGTGAATGCATGTTCATGAATAATAATGGAGCTGATGGTTTTTCTATGTTGATTTGATTGTGTGATTTTTTAGTTCTAGTGTTTGCCTCATGTTAATGAATTCTATTGACATACCAATTTAAATAAAATATCACCTATTTTTCATGCATAGCTTCTTATTTCGCATGAGCACACTTTCCATGGCCTTGAAATTCGATGAAAAGTGAAACATTTTTCAGTTATAATTGTGTTCCCATTGATGATTGCATCAGTGGAATTGAGGAAGTTTTTCTTCTATTTTAATTGGTTTCCTACCCAATCTTTTTGATGATTTAACTTTAAAACATGTTGTTACTGTGGTTTATGTCCATTTGGAATTTCCTTTAAAATTATCTTCTTTAATTTCAAGTTACCTTATCTTTGTTATTTTCTTTGCTAACACTTAGTTAAAATAGGAATTCATATAGTTGCATTGACAAATTGAATTCATCATAAAACATAAAATACCAAAAATATATCTCTTTTTTGGTTACTTTTCAAACATGAAATCAAACATCATGCCCGAAATTGGTTGGAACCAAAAAAGGCCTCCTCATGAACATACACATTTATCTTCAATTGAGACGATTCTAGTAGATCACAAAATCGCTTGAAACCTTGGAGTTTATCCTAGATTAGCTTTCCAAGAGTGGAATCTAAAATTATTCTCATCATTCAGCATCATGTAAAATGATAGCTCAATAGGTTTCTAGTCACTTTTTTCTTATATTCGCACAAAATTTTCTCTTTTGATAGCTAGGGTTTCTCGAATCAAAAACTCTTAAGATCTTAGATTACAAAAGTGATATTTTTTGGATGATGCACATATTTATAGGTCCATCTAAAAATTAATTTTGACATTCAAATAGTAACCTTAGCTATTCCCTAAATCTTCCCTTGTGCAATAAATGCTTTCTAACATCATGTCCAACAGTCAAGTTTTGATGAAAACTTGTGTTATCTCCATAGGTTAGGCATTTTTCACTAGAGATCATGTTTTGGTCTTCTTCAACCATTTCCATTAATGACCTACTAGTTTGAATGCACAGATCAATGCAAGACTTTCTCTTCTTGTATAACCCCCTTAAGACTTTCTATCTTAACTAGATTGGGAAGTCTTGCCTTTTTCTAGTGAGCTCACAACCTCTCCAAGTTTTACTATAGTATGTTATGACTTCTTCTTGGTCAATACCTTGGAAAAGTCCTTGCTGACCTTCTCAATATTAATAGCCTTATATTTTACTTTATTTCCATTATGTTGTTTCTTAGGTTTCTATTTGACCCAATAATTCTTGTTGATATGACCAATCCTTTGAAATCTCTAGCATGAAATTCCCATATTTTTCCATGGTCAACTGTTGTTCAAATGACCTTTCTTATCTTAGGGTGATATGTAAGGTGACAATCATTTCCACAAGATGAGAAAACCCATCTCATACTCTTACTATATCCACTGTGTCTCCATGTCTTTGGAGATGATAGAAATGAAAGAGCCCTTGATCTATAGTCCTTGGCATTGTGATCATTCCAGTTACAATGGTAATATTAACCTTTTACTCTTGCCTCATTTTCAAGATCTTTGTACTCATGTCCACTATGCCTATACTAGTGAAAAATATTGTAATAGCCTCTATATACATACTGCGTATTGAGCGCTATTTGCATATGCCAAAAAACATTTTTATTGTATCCTATTTTACCACAACAAAAGTAAGTAGGTTTGTTGATTTACATACATCTCTTTGACATATCTTTTTATCTTTGTGGGATTCAACTCTTTTTCTCTTGAAGATTCTTCTTTTTTAGGTGTATTAATCCCTTTAAACCCTAGACTAGTTATGCTTGTTGTCTTTCTTTGAGATTTAGATGCACCTTCAACTTCCTGGTTCTGTCATTAGACTTCACTAGTCTTTCATTTTATTCTTTCATTATCTTCAATTCATTCATCAATCGACAACTTGTTCTTCCACCTGCTTGGCTTCTTCATTTAGAACTCCCAACTTCTCAACCTTGTGATGACATTGTTCTTTAAGACACTATGTTCTTGTCTGATATATAAATGTTCTTCTTCCATTATGGTAATTTCTTCTTCCTTATCTTTCAACAAATATTTAGCTTGTTTTTTTTCTTCCTCCATAATTATATGTTCTACATAGGTTTTATCTCTTTCAAGGATAGCATTTCCTTTCTCATCCTTTTCTTTTCTCATTCTTAGGGTTGCATATTTTTGTTCCTTTTTTTCTTGATATTTATGGTTAATTTTTTATTTTTAGTCATCAATTCTGAGATAGCTTCCTCTAATTCTTTAAAACCACTTTTCTCTTCATGTTTATCTATTAGCTCTTAGCTTTCTTCTTGTTGGTTCTCAAAATTGTTGGTTGAAATCCTACAAGCCTTACCTACTTGATGTTGAGAATCTCAACACAATCTTGGCCAACTTTGGAGACTAAAACTTAGTAATTCTATCTCCACACTTCAAGCTCTATGGACCTACATGGGTTACCTTTATCTCAACCCTTGAAATGGATTGAGGCTTTCTTTTACAAACTTTATAACTCATACTCTTGAGTTGGCAACTTTTTTCTCAAGGAGAAATAAAAAAATATGAATGCTTTGACTATGTATGAGGTTTATTCAATAATGGAGTATAATAAACTATTTATATGATGTATGTAGATAGATATGATAAATAATATAACTTTCCACAAAACTATACTTATCTTCAGAATGAAAAAAAGACCAATGCTTTTCTATTGGGAGAATAGAGTCAATTTCAATATTTATAGTAAATATCAAATTGCTTCAAGATGGACACACTACCATCAATTGTTGGATAGATAACCTAAAGTGTTAAACTCCTAGCTAATATATTTAACTTCAAAAGATGAAGACCAATTGCATGAAACATACACAAGAATATGAGTTTTTCTTATTCAAGGGTTTTCCCCAATTTCAATCCATCAACAACAATATGAATCCAAGAGGACAATTCACACTCAACAATATTGATGATCAATTTTTGGACTTTGGAACATAAACATAGTATTTTTATTAATTCTAAAAAAGATGAGTACAATTGGGTTGTGATTGGTTTCAATATCTATCCTCTACTACATATAAATATGCATCCATCAATTCTTTTGTATTTTTGTTATCTTTTGTCGTATATCATGTATCTATTCTAAGGTACTAGTACCCTTTGTTATAGAAAATGAAAGGATGATAATATCTTTAGACCTTTACAAAAATAAATGAACTTAATAACTAATTGTAACCATTCACCAAAATTTACAATAACAAAAATTAAAAAGTTCAAGAAAACTATAATTCTTGCATCATGTCGAGAATATCATCAAAATGTTGGTTCCCTTGAAGATCTTGAAACTCTATGAGAATGGAAAAAACTTCCACCTCATCCTCCTCGAGCTCCAATCCATGAATTTCATTAGAAAATCTTGCATAATTGGTGCTTCATAGTTCCAAAGTGGTAGTATACATGCTATTGAGAACATCAAACTAGTCTTCTTGGTTCAGAGTCAAATCTAGTTATACAAAAGGCCTTAGGTTATCCTCTTCATTACAAGCTTGAATTGGAAATCCCAAGGCTTTGTATCCTCAAAACTTGCAAACAAAAACACAAAGACTATACTACAATAATATTGTCGATGAGCGACCTCATGGTGTCCTTTTAATGACAGTTAGAAATGCATAAACTTCAACCATTCTTTCATACATTCTAACATAAATTTATCATCACATCTAATTCAATGTAAATTTAAGACCAACAAATATACTTAGCTATTTCATATACTTCTCCTATCGTGAAGCTGAAGAAATAATTTTTCATATTTTTCTTTTAAAATTTATTTTTGCAATTACAGCCTTGAAGAAAACTCCATCCTACAAAGTTTAAAATTGAGACAACACTATTTCATGGCTCAATAAACTGCAAAATTAGGCTATTAGGAAATCATGAGCTTTGAAATTGTGAAATCAGATAAATAAAATTGTTCCTTCTACAAAATCACAAAATCGAAAGGTTGAAATTTGATGTTCAACAAAATTGTAAAATCGGACATAGAAGGTTATGTTGACTCCAAAACATGAAATTAGAGCTCACTTTATATCACTTCTCTGATATTTTGAATTTTGGATTTTCCATATCCTACAAACATTTCTTTTCTTAAATAGCGAAAAATTGCTATATCACAACCCTGCCCATTCTAAGACTCCAAAAAATAATAAATAGCTCATCTTTGAAAAAAAAAATTAGTACCATTAGTGGCTCTTTCTATGGATTCATATTACATCATAATATGATGAGAATCTAGTTATCTATGGAACAAAAAAAATGACAAACAAGTAAAATTAGTGTTATTCTAATAATGTACAAGTAATGAACATGTCATATTAAAAGAAAAAGGGTTTAAGATATTGGCCATGAATAGGAAACTCATGCATGCTCCCATCAATGTCCTATGAAAAGAATGAGTGCTCTCCTTCCTTTTTAGATATTATAAAAGGACCTAGTCATTGAGCATCAAATTTTCCATTCTTTCCTTTATCTTGGTCCTTAACATCCCATTTCAAGACCCAATCACCAACATTAAATGTTTTTTTCATTGATATTTTGTCATGAAGATATTTGACCCTTTTCTACTTTTAAATATTATGCTCTAATGTCATTCTTCAATTCTCATCTAATTTTTTCAATGCATTAATCCTTTCATCCATAAATTCTATGTTCTCAATTTGTTATTTCTTGATGAATTTATAGACTAGTAATAAGTTAATATTAGGAAGCCTAGCTTCTTTCCATACACAATTTCAAATGGTGTGAATCTGGTGGCCTTTTTTCTTGTAATCCTATATCCCCATATTACAAGATGAAACATTGAATCCTAATCACTTTTATTATTACCCAACATCATCTTGATGATCTTAAGTATACTCTTATTACTAGATTTAGCCTAGTCATTCCCTTGAGAATGATAAGGAGAAGAGTAGGAGATAGATATACCATATTTACTACCAAATTTTGAAAACTCATTTGATCTAAAGCACATACCATTATCTAAAATAATCTTTTGAAGGACTCCAAATCTATCATTATATTATTCATCAAAAAGTTTGTAACAATCATGCTAGTAGAGCATCTAGTTGGTATATCTTCTACTCATTTAGTGAAGTAATCTGTAGCAACTAGAATCCATCTATGATGACTACTTGATTTATTACTAATCTCACCTAGAGAGTCAATTCCCCACTTTTGTAATGGTTCTTCTTCTTGCAAGGTTCTAAGAGGAAAATCTCCATTATACTTCAACTTTCCTAAATTCTTTTTGCTTGCTTTGCACTTTCTAATATAAGCACAACAATTACTAAAAAAGATGAGGCCAATAATATCCTACTTATAGAATATTATGAGGAATTCTCTTAGGAGAATAATGTCCTCCACAAACCCCTTCATGCATCTCTTTCAAAATTATAGATGCTTGACCAATATCTAGGCAAAAATGTAATACACCATATATGTTCTAATAAAGATCTCCTTGGATAAGGATGAACTTTTTTTCTTACAATTTTATAGTTCTTTTCTTGTACTCATTTAAGCCCTCATGATAAATCATACACCTTAGGTTATATATAATACTAGAATACAAAGAGCGCCTTTCAATATTTACTTGAGAGTATTCTTCTTCCACTTGATTTACTTGTGTTGCTTCCAAGTTAGAATCACCCATGAGCTTAGCTAATCCTTGACCTCTTACTAACTTGGTTATTTGAATATTGATACTAAACTCTTGAATTTAATTAGTCCATCAACATCTTCTTCATGTAGTCTCTATCTGTCTAAAGACATATTTAACTGCAACATTAGGTACATATGCTACAACATCAACACCTAACAAATATGGTATAACCACTTTTACCAAATCATATGCTTGTTTGTCATTGATGTCATAATCCAACTCTAAGCTTTACAAACTCTTGCTAAAAAATCCAATTGGTTTCTCTTGTCCCTCTTCATTTTTATCAATCATGACTGCAAAAATTTTATGATATGATGCAAAGGAGAATATTTGAAAAGGCTTATTGAAATCTTGTGCCTTGAGAACTAGGGTGTATTTATTGCTTTCTTTATATTTGCAAAAGCATGTAAGGCTTCATCATTCCAAACCAAATTCGCTCCTTTATTTAACATCTTAAAATGGGTTTAATTATTTCTACAAAATTTAATACAAACCTCCTTACAAAATTAATTTTCCCAACAAATGATTGAATAGCTTTAATAGTTTTAGGGAATTTTTTGTTATCAATAGTAGCAACTCTATTGGATATATTCTTACACCTTATTTGGATACAATATGTCCCAATAATTTTCCTTCTATGACTTCAAA
The DNA here is from genome assembly GCA_028749045.1 of Cupressus sempervirens. Classification (NCBI taxonomy): domain Eukaryota; kingdom Viridiplantae; phylum Streptophyta; class Pinopsida; order Cupressales; family Cupressaceae; genus Cupressus; species Cupressus sempervirens. Next base: position 410,193,768 of record CM053790.1, read on the forward strand.
TTGACACTTTTTTGGATTAAGTTATATCCCATATTTGAGGGCTTTCATAAAGATTTTTTCCAAATGGTTACAATGATCCTAAGCTTTCTTTGAGTGGGTCTTCTCTATATTCTTTTAAGTCATCATATGACCATGCAAACACATGTCTATATTTCCTTAGTAAAGAAATTAATTCTGATCTTTTTTTTTAATAGATTTTTCCAATAAAAACTCCCCTAGGAGAATGCTCATTCCCAAGATTAACTTTCTCAATATGTTCATGCATAGAAATAGGGGTGTGAGTCTTAAGTTTTTCATGTTCATCAAATATGTGATCTAGAGATACTAAACTCTTTTCCTAAAATAGTATCCTTGCCATCTTGATTTTCTAAAAGACTACTCCAATCAAGACTAATATCTTGATAATCTTCCTCACATGTGAATAATTGAAGCAAATCTTTCTCATCTCTAAGAACTTGCCAATTATGTACATTATCAGGAACAACTAGTCTATTTTTTATTTCAACCTGCACCACTTCTTGTAATGGAATGTCAATTTTTTTTATGGCTAAATTAGCCATCATATTAGCTAAGAAATTATCAGTCCTATCAATCCAATTAAATGAAAATGCATCAAATGACTCTTGTAAATCCCATACACAATTTATGTACCTTTTAACCTTGATTTTCTTTGTTGCAATGGTAGATTAGACACATGCTACAAGGAGTTATGTAGAAAGTTAATGTCATGTTTTAAATGTTTTCAATTTTAATGTTTGTAATAAAGTCCTATGTTGTGGTGGCATAAATGGAGTAATAATTCAATGAAATCTCCAAGTATAGCCACTTAGGACAATGTGTGTTTGATTTTAAGTTGAGTCATTTTTATTTAAGTCTTTTTTGTGTGTTTAATTATCAAGCCAACTAAACAATCGATAGCTATAGGAAGTTTGTGGTAGTTTTGAATTTCTCATGATTTGAAAAATAGCTCTCTATTCTTGATTTTGGAGGATGTTTCATCTTCCTACATTAGAGATAGAAAAAGTATCAAAAAGGCATATTTTTTAATCTAATGGGCATCAAATACAAAAAAGAATAGAAAGTTTCTAAGTTTTTTTATGATCTATGATTTGAATGTGTGATTTTCCCTTTTCTTTCCAAAATTTGAGAACCTACATTCTGAGAATAGGTTGTTAACCTAATTATCATATATAAGGATAGTTTTTTTGGTTTCTTGTAACTTTCAATTAAGTTTTTAGATTTGAATTATATTACATGAAGCTTGATTGTCTAAGTTGGTCAATGTAATTATATGTTGTTTTGAGGGTCACAATATTCCATGGGAGTCTTTTAGACTCTTTGTGATCTTTTTTTAGGATCATAGAGGAGTTATGTATTATACTTCTTTTGTTTTCATTTTTTTTTCGTGTTCCTTTATTCCTACTCATAATTGTAGAGAAATCAATCTCTAGATTGGGTGAATATGTTTATATACTCACCAATATGTTAATCACATGATTGTTGTAATCTAGTGATGAGTATTGATCTAAATCATGGAGTCACAGTTTCTGTTTATGTACAAAAATGTTATAGTTAATGATCAGGTTTGATTCAGAGTTCAAATATCAAATACAGAAGGGTGGTGTGGATTGGAAATGTAGTCTATTATTTTTTGGTAATCAGAGTGTATTTAGGTGGATGTTCAATTTATGTATTCAATAATGTTCAAGTCATTTATGTATTTCAAATCAAATAGGGAGGTGGTTGATTTATATTAAATTGATGCAGAGAACCATAGGTTGCTACAATAGGTCAAGGAAGTCCTTGTCGACTGATAGGGTATGAATTAATATTGAGATAATCGGTCAGTCCACAATCTAAAGTAAGTTTTTTAGCAATGATGTAACTTAGTTGAGTGATTAATTTCCTCCTAAGTTTTTCAAGGTGAGGCTCTGCATCATTCTTGTCATGAATTTATCTCCAATCTAATATATTATTAATTCAAAGTCTCCAAATACTGAAAGAAACTTTATTTTATCAATTTTTCCCATATTTTGTCCTAGGATTAGAGCCTCATATTCAACAATATTATTTTTGCATTCAAAATTCAACAAAAAGGATACCTAAGCATTTTACCTAATGGTGATGTAAGGATTACCTCAAATCCATTAACTTAATTACTAGAGGCTCCATCAAAATGCATTTATCTCATTGTTCTCTTCCTATGTAGGAACCTCATTAGAATCCTTTATAATTTGATGGTTTTATTTATACTTACTTGGAAATTATCAATATTTTTCTAGCAAAAATTTATTCAAATATGAGGATGAAATCTTTCAACAAGGTATTCAAAACTTGCTTCCTTATCAGTTCTAATGTTTTGTCAATTTATTGGAATAGTTTCATAGAAAAAATCTAATTGTATATGTCCTCCAACTAAATTTGACCATTGTCTTGAAAGTAACATGCCATAACATGTAGGAACCTCCACCACACTTATATCTATTTCATAGGAGACCTTGGGACAAGCTAGAAATTAGGAATCAATATTTTTTATCATACCAACCACATGCATTGTTCTATTTTATATGGCATATCACTTCCCATAAGGAATATCTACTTTCAATCCTAATTCTTTCATAACCTCTACTGGCATTGTATTCATAGTTTCTTTTGAATCTAGCATGCAATTTATAACCAATTTGTTATTAATCAACTGAATTAGATAAAAAATATATACATGTGGGGCCCTCCCATTACTATTTGTCCCAAGATAAATAACCAAATTTTTCTAAACATTTTGATCTTTGACACACCCTTCTTTGTTAGTTTTAGATAAAATATTTAAAATCTCTCTTCCATATTCAAGAATTTTAATAATTTTTTAAAAATGGAACTGAAACTTTCAATTTTAATAAATTTTTAGAAATGAATGAGCTCTTTCTTACCAATTTCTTACCTCTAGAAGGATGAGTTACCTATGGTTTGGTTTGTTGTTGATCCTTGGAAATCACCTTTTCTTTACCTTTCTTATGTAAACTAGGCATTTCAATCTTCTGTCTCATATATGGATTTATAGTTATATTTCTTAATTTGTAATTACTCCTTGCTTGTTCAACTACTACAATTGTTCTTGTATCTTAGGTTTAGTAGAGCTAGTGAAGACCTGATCAAGGTTGGAGCATTTGTTGATGATATTGATTGGTGAACCTAAGAAGGAAACTAAGAAGTATAAGTGAAGAAGTAAAGTGTGATTTCTTGAAGGAGTTCCAAGAAGATCGGAGATAAAGATGAAAATGAAGGCCAATTACTGGATCAACATGTGAACTAAACTATGATTTGTATTTTCAAAGTGAGTTGTATTTTTCACATTAAAATTGTTGTTTCTTTCTAACCATTGTATTAGTATTGAAATCCTTTAACAAAGGTTGACCTAATAGTCATATATAAATCATTTAATCAAGGTGGCATTCTAATGGAATGTTCTTATGTCCTCCAACAAGGCAACTACTAACAAGGTGATTAAATCCTTTAACAAGGTCACACCTAATAGTGTGCCTTATAACCTTTAATAGAGTTGTCTCCTAATTGAGCTCATTTAAGAAGAGTGAAAGATTGGTGACATGTTACTGGTAGTTTTTTTCACAAATTAGGTTTCCACATTAAATCATAGTCTCAAACTTATGTGGATGCCATTTGTGATGTTTTACATTCTACAATTTTCTTACTATTAGGATAGTGGACTACAAATTGATGTTACTAATTATTTACTATAGAGGCTAAGCTATTGGATGCTTAAATCTAGATTAGTTGAAGTGATTAAAAGTTCAATTGGTACATTTGGACCTCGGATAACTAATTCACACACACCACCCCCCCCCCCCCCCCTGCCCTCCCCTCCCCTAATTATTCTAAATCATTCTAACAATTAGTATCAGAGCCATGATGCCAGTAGACAAAAGTTTGGAGGTACTTTAAGCTAAAGATCAAGATGTACAAAAAGGAGATGCCAAGATTGAACAAGGAGAAATTCCCTGCATGGTGGAGTTTCACAAAGCTAGATCTGGCAGGAATTGGCAATGGTGCAATACACTTTGTGGATAATACATATGTAGAGATAACAGTTCTTCCTCTAACAACACAATAGATGAAAGAGAAGAAAGAACACAACTAAGCTATGTTGGAGATTGCATCATCCCTAAGCTACACTGAGTTTGATAACATAAAAGACTACAAAAATGCTAAGGAAATGTGGAATACATTGCATACCATTTGTGGAAGAGACACAAGTATCTTGAGGGTGAAATTAGAAAACTTGAGAGGTAAGTTTAATGAAATGAGAATGAAGAAGGGTGAGAATATTGTCCAATATTATGGAAGAACCAAAGAGGCTATTAATTCCATAAGAGGAGAAAATGGGAATGTTGATGATGAGACTACAATCAGCAAGGTATTGAGAACTCTACTTCCTATTTATACTATTGGGGTTTCCACAATACAAGAATTGAGATATACCCTTGGTAATAACCTAAGTTTAGAAGGTGTAATTGGTTGGCTTACTAATTTTGAAATGTCAAATTTTGATAATTTCAGCCCTACCACTCTAGAATCTACTTTTAAATACAATTGGTTCTTAGTAAGAAAGGAAAAGGAAATTGTGTGAAAGGTGATAGTGATGTTTTTGATGATGAAATTGATAATCTTGAAGCATTGATGGCTAGAAGAATTCCAAGAAGCAAAGGAAAATAAAAAGGTAAAATTCCTATAATCTATTTTTCATGGAATAAAGTTGGTCATATTGCTGCAAGATGTCTTGATAGAGAAGACAAGGATGAAAGAAGGGAAAACAAATATAAAGGAAAAAGAGATGATAGAAACAACATAAGAAACAAGGACTACAAAGATAAAGGTAATAAATCATGTTATATTGTTGAAGAAGAAATAGATAAAGAATTTTATAGTAATGATGAGGAAGTTGTCTATGTTGCTATGAAAGAAGATACTGATAAAGATGAGAACATTGCATTAATCTCATATGTGACTAAAGGTGATAGGCGGATAATTGATAGTGGTTATTCACATCACATGACTAGTGATTAAAGTAAATTTGAAACCATGGAACCATACAAAGGTAATTGTGTTAAGTTTGGTAATGATGCACCATGTCTTGTGAAAGGTAAAGGATCAATACAATTGATTGATAAGATCAAGTGTCACAATGATTATTGGGTTGAAGGACTTAACTAAACTTGTTGAATGTTTCATAGTTAAACAAATAAAGATATAGATTTGAATTCCATCACAAGAAGGCCAAGATTTTGATACTATTGGTGAAATTATTGGAAGTGGTGATCAAACAAGAAGTAACTTGTTATATATTTATTTATTTATTTATTTATCAGATGAAACATGTTTGTTTGTACAAAATGAAGATATATGGTTATTGCATAAGAGGTTAGGTCATATGAAATTTAGTAATTTGGTAAGAATTGGTAAGATGAAAAGAGTAAGAGGTTTACCAAAATTGAAGAAACCTGATAATGTTATGTGGAAATAATGTCAATTGGGAAAAATGACTAAATCTAGTTTCAAGAGAAAGACATACACATCTAATGATATTTTTGGAACTAGTTTATACTGACCTTTGTGGACCTATTGGATTGTAAAGCTATTGTGGAGACAAATATTTTATTCTATTTTTTGATGACTATTCTAGAATTATGATTGTAATGTTTCTTAAAGAAAAATATGATGTCTTTCAATTGTTTAAGTGGTATTTGGCTAGAGTTGAAAATGAAATAGGTAAGATTCGGAAGGGCTTGAGATCTTATAGAGGAGAAGGATATATCTCTAATGAATTCAACATATCATGCAATGAAAGAGGAATCAAAAGGAAGATGTTAGCACCAAGGAAACCTCCTAAAAAGGAATTGCTAAAAGGAGAAATAGATCAATCGTAGACTATGCTAGAACATTGATGATGAAGAAGAATGTGTCATAGAAACAATGGAGAGAAGTTATTAGAAAAACAATCTATACTTGAACAGAGTGCAAGTCAAGAAAGGTGCAAATGCTACACCCTTTGAGTTGTTGTATGTATATGCACCCAATGTGAAGTACTTTAATATTTTTGGAAGAAAATGTTATATACTAAAGGATAATAGAAATGGAAAATGTGATGCTAAATTTGATGAGGACATATTCCTAGGATATTCTACTAAGAGAAAATCTTATAAGTGTTTGAATTCTAACACTAAAAAATTTATGGAAAGTGCAAATGTGAATGAATATGTAGAAAAGAATGAAGTTGAATCTAAGATAAGACCTAAAGATTACAACACATTCATAAATGTGAATGAAGGTGCTCCCTGTTCCTCCCTAAGAAAGAGAACAAAGCTACCAATCAGCAACAAAATGTGAATGTCAAGTAGTAGATTGTAGGTGTCAAGCAACAGCAAAATAATGTCGAGGTACATGCAGAAGATGTTGAACATCAAGAAGATAATGTCAAGCAAGTTGAACCTAATTATGAAGAAGAAGCAAAAATACAAAATGAACTTGAAATAATTTTTCAAGATGAACCTATAGAAGAATAGAGAAGGAAATAACCTATACTACCAAAGTATGTGAGAAGACACCATGCACCTAAGAAAATTATTGGTAACAAAGAATCTGGAGTTATGAGAAGAAAAATATTGAGAAGTGAGACATGTCTACTCAGTAAATTTGATCCCAAATCAGAAAAAGATGATTTGGAGAATGAAGATTAGATTCAAGTAGTGAATGAAGAAATTGAATAGATAGAGAAAAACAAAACCTAAACATTGGTACCTAAACCTAAGGAAAAAAATGTATTGGAACAAAGTGGGTATTCAAAAACAAACTAAATGAAAAAGGTGAAGTCACAAGGAACAAGACTAGATTGGTATGGAAAGCATATTTACAAGAAGAAGGAATTGACTGTGGGGAAACATTTTCCCCAGTTGTAAGATTAGAAGGATTTAGAACACTACTTGAATATTCTTCTTATAAATGATTCAAAGTGTACCAAATGGATGTCAAATCTTCATTTTTGAATGGAATACTAAAAGAAGAAGTCTACATTTAACAACTAGAAGGATCTATCGACCCCATCAAGAAGACCATGATATGTAAGCTGGACAAGGCTCTATACAGTTTGAAACAAGCCCCTAGATCATGGTATGAGAGATTGTAAAATTATTTGATGAAGATTGGATTTTTTAGAACAAATGATAATAATAATATGCAATAGCAAAAAGGAGGTAATAGTGAGATATTATTATCTAAAGTCTTTGTTGATGATATCATATTTGGAGGAAAGCATGGATTATGAAAATCATTTGTAGATGAGATGAGGAAAGAATTTGAAATGTTTATGTTTGGTGAGATCAAATTCTTTGTTTCTTTACAAGTATATCAAATGAAGCAAGGTATCTACATTACTCAATCAAAATACATCAAGGAGATACTAAAATTTTTTGGAATGGAAGATTAAAGAGCAATTAGTATGCCCATGGCTATAGGACATAAGATATCTAAAAGTGATCATTCTATTGATGTGAACTAGACATTGTATAGATCAAAGATTGGAAGGTTGCAATATTTTGTTCACACTGAACTTGATATTGCATTAGCAATTTAGATTGTTGCAAGATTTTTTACAAATCCTAAAGAGAATCACATGATGGTAGTGAAAAGGATACTAGGATATATGAAAGGAATAGAAGACTATGGCTTATATTACAAGAAGAATGACAAGTTTTAACTAAAAGTGTAGACAAATTCATATTGGGAAGGCAATCTTGATGAGAAAAAGAGTACAAATGGTGGAGCTTTCTTTCTAGCAAAGAGGCTAGTTTCATGGATAAGTAAAAAGAAGAATTATATTTCTTAATCAATAGCTAAAGCTAGATATGTGGCAACAGTAGTTAATTGTTCAAATATGGATCAAGCAATTGTTGAAAGGGATGAAAGAAGAGATCATTCATCATATTTTTATATATTGTGACAACACAAGTCCTATAAACATATAAAAGAATCATGTGATGCACACAATGACTAAGCATATTGCTATCAAGTATCATTATTGAGAGAGTTTGTTGAAGCCAAAGAAGTGAGATTGGAGTATGTGAACACTAAGGAGAAAATAGATGATATTTTCACTAAGTCATTACCTAAGGATGCACATAAGTATCTAAGAAGTAAATTAGGGGTGATTCCCCTAGAAAAGGATACTTAATTTAAGATGGAGCTCTGCATCAAATGCATTGATGATAATATCTTACCACTTAATGTAGAAAGTCATACTTCAGAAGTAGCCTAAAGTATTGAAGGAAGGAGAAAAAAATGTTGTATCAGTCATGAGCATAGATGACAAATGAAGAATTCAATATTGACATGAAGATATCTACATGATCAAGATGTATGAGATGTATGAAGTGTCTTTGTCATTATTATCAAAGAGGGAGAGGGATTTAGTTACCATGTAGTAATAAGAGAGAGGGAGAGTATGTGAATTACCATATAAAGATGGAGTTATTTAGTAAGGAGATATTGCAAACGGGGAGAATTTATGCAAGGTATTCCTAGCAATATAGATTAATCTAATTTATTTCATGATATGATAGAGGGAGCTTATGTGAAGTGCATTGATGAGAATCAAAATGAAACAAAAAGAAATATATTTTTTGACACAAAGAGGGGAATCTGAATGAAACTAAGGATGTTAATGAAGATGTGATACTAAACATAGAGGGTATTGCTCAAAGTAGTACATGTTTTGGATTGTATGGTAACTAGAGGTTTTTCCATCAATGTAAAAGAGGGAGATTGTTGGAAACTATAATTGGAACAATTTCTATGTTGTCAGTGATGTCAAAACTAATTGGTAAGAAAACTTTGTATCTTATTAGAGTGTAATATCTAGATGATTGATGAAGAGGATTTGAGAGGAGACATAACAATAACACCTAGAGGAAAGGTTGAGTTATGAGGAAACTACAATGGGCACTTGATTAGTTGGACTTCAATAAGATAAAGTGATTGTTTTAATCATGCTACAAGTGAAGAAGGCAATTGAACTAAAGCCTTGAAGAAGAAATCAAAGGATGGCCAAATGTGTAGGCTTTATCGAGTAAAAGAGAAGAATATTAAGGAACTTGAAGTATATGCTGAGTGATGCTAGTGTCAATCGAGCACTAGTATGTGGAAAGAAAAAGTAGTGTCAACCTGAGCATTAGTATTGATTGCATGTTAGTATATGTGTCAAGTAAAAAAGATAGCATTGATTGAGTAACCCAGTGATGACCAAGTGTCAGAACAAAATGTTAGATGAGGGACAACATTTGATAAATTATGCAAAAATTGTGATTTCCATTTGACACGATTGATTTCTTGAAATATGTAAAATGTGTGGAAGATAAGGATGGATGTCTTAGAGCATTTAATCTGAGGGAAACCATGTATGACCGTTTCTATATAATAAATTCAAGATGAAGTTTGGACAAGTTTCTAGAAGAAAAAAGAAGAGACAAAATGTGGGAAGGATTCAATGAATCTAACCAAACCCTAAGTTCTACAGTAGTATTTAAGCATAAAAAGATTAGAATTACCTAATTAAGGAGGTGTAAGGGTTAACTTAAAAAAGAGATTGTGATTAGTGGAGCTAGTGGAGACCTAATCAAGTTTGGAGTAGTTATTGATGCTATTGATTGGTGAACCTAAGTAGGAGGCTAAGAAATAAGTGAATCAGCATGTGAACTGAACTATGATATGTATTTTCAAAGTGAGTTGTATTAGTCAGATCAAAATTGTTGTTACTTTCTAACCATTGTATTAGTATGTAAATCCTATAATCTAGGTTAACCTAACAGTCATATATAAATCCTTTAATCAAGGTAGAATTATAATGGAATGTTCATAAGTCCTCTAACAAGGCCACTCCTAATAGGGTGATTAAATCCTTTAACATGGTCACACCTAACATTATGTTTTGTAACCTTTAGGGTTAGCTCATAATAGAGCCTGCATCATGTGAATGAAGATTGGTGACATGTTACTCATGATTTTTTTCCCAAATTGGTTTGCAAATTAAATCTTATTATCAAATGTGTGTGGATGTCATTTGTGATGTTTTGTTGTTAATGTTTTTCATTCTGCAAGTTTGTTACTATTAGGAAAATGGACTACAATTTTATGTTACTGATTGTTTACTATAGAGGTCAATTTATTTGATGCGTACATCTGGATTAGTTGAAGTGACGGAAGGTTTAATTGGTACATCTAGACCTTGGATAACTAATTTTGGTTATACTTTATTTCAATGATCTCACCTTATTCTAAATCTCTACACAATACTTCATTTTGACTATTAATGTTGTGGATATTGCTCGTTTTGATATGCTCAAAAATTATTTCAGTTATGTGACCTTTGTTTACTTCCATTGTTCTTTCTTCCTTTTTGGTGTTGATTGCCTCCATATTGACACTTTTCCAATGCTCCATTGGGAATTTTTCTTTTTAAGTTTGAGGTTTAGAGAGCTAAGGTATATGACTCATCTTTAAAATATTTTTGGTTTCTTGATTGTATAAAGTAATATTGTGGATGAATCCTTAAAAATTGTAGGAGTTAAATTATAGAAAGATTTATTTGTGATGATTTTGAGTGTTTTGGTTTCCTATGTTTCTACTCTTAAGTTTACTATAATTTTAGTTCATCTAGAATTTTTTTCTATCCCTAGTAATTCTCCTATAGAATTTCTAATTCATTTAATTATGTGACTATGTATAAATTCTACTATAAGCTCCTTAATTGTTATCCAAGTTAGTACTAATTCAGCATTTATATATATTTTTTGTCAAAGTTCATCTTTCATTTTAAAAATATGATACAATATCCCTTTAAAAAACATGTTGGGCCATATAGGTCTAGCTTTAGCTCCCACATCTGGCTCATGTGTCTAGCTTTGGCTTTAGTGTCTAGCTTCAGCGTTCGACTTTGACTTTTGCATCTAGCTTTATGGTAGCTATGATTTAGGGTTTCTTGCATCTGACTTCTATGTTTGGCTTTGGCTCCCACATCTGGCTCATGTGTCTAGCTTTGGTATTTGCCTTTGGCCCCCACATCTAGCTTTATGGCAGCTACTTTGGCTTCCATTCCTACTGCTGTAACTTCTGATGCTTTTCGAGAGGGCTTCTCATTTTCCTGGTGGGGATATTCATTCCCTAGGAGCTGTGGGTGGTTCAACCATTTCCTATGCTAACGTGTTTTTCTATGAGGCCAGTAGTAGTGGTTAGACTATGCATCCAAGGTTTTGTGATACTGTGCATTTGGGGCTCCATGACACTATGTCGGTTGCATTATGTAACCCAAAAAGGCTTGTTTTAAATTCTACTCTAGTTGATAAGATCTCTATCAATATGGAATATTTCAAGGACACTACTGCTATCTTTCACTTTAAGGGTTTTTGGCCTTCTCTTTCATATTTGCATGCATGGATTTATCATGTTTGGGAGCCCTTCATCTTAGAGATTGCCCAAATTTACCCTTTGGCAAGGGGTTTTTTGTTGTGAAATTTGATATTGTTGAAGAAAGAAATGCTATTTTCAAAAATAACTTCACTTGGCATGAGAAGTTTCTCTTGATGGCTAAATCTTGGCACAAGGATTTCAACCCATTCATGGAATCTTTTAATAAGTTCCCTCTGTGGGTAAGGCTGATGAATATCACCCTTCACCTTTGGTGATGCTCTATCCTAAAGGATGCGGGGAATACCCTTGGAGACTTTGTGATGACTTATACAACTACTTCCAAAGTGTATCGGATGATGTATGCTTGCATGTTGGTTGAGATCGACATTTCTAAGGGACACCTAGAAATGATTTTGTTGGACTCTCATCTTGGTTCTTGGAATATTCTTCTTGACTATGAGGGCATCCCCTTCTATTGCAAGAATTACCACTTGACTGGTCACCTAGCTGCCAAGTACTCTTTTGATAAATCTAGACTGAAAATGTCCCCTTCTTGGTGGAAGGGGGTCTTGGATGACCACTACACATTTTGTAAAGTCCCTTTTGTGGGGAATGGTGACTCTCTGCAAGAAACTCTAGTGGTGGATTCTACTACTATTTCTCGTAAACTATCTTCTCCTAACATCTTGATGAAGGATCCTCCTTTGGCCCCTTCTATGGTTGCAACTGGTCCATCTCTAGATTCTACTATCCCAGAGTATGGTGTGGATTCTATTGGTATCTCTTTTAGTCTTTCCCCTCCTTTGGATCCTTCTATGGCAGTAACTAGTCTATCTTTGGACTTTGCTATCCCAGTTTCTAGTATGGACTCTGTCGGTGCCTCTATTTGTCCATGCACTCCTAGCATCTTGATGGTGGATCTGCAATTGGCTCATTCTATGGTGGTTGCTGGTCCATCTGATTTTTTTGTTCTAGTTTCTGATGTTTCTGAGGTAATTCCTCCTGTGGTTCCTTTTTTCAGTGATGTTGTTTTATTTTAAGCTTCTGATGTCACTTCCTCTTTTGTGGCATGTTCCCTAGTTTTTGGAACTGGCTATGATGGTGCTAATTTTAAGTGGCAAAAGGCTACTAGTTTGGTGGAGGATGGATGGACTACAGTAAAGGGGAAAAAGGTCAAGCCATCCAATCCCATTTTTGATATGGCATTATGGTCTAATAAGAAGGGTTCTAAAGGAAAATTCTAATGTGGCTATTTCTTTGGCTCTCTTGGCTTTTGGCCTATTGGTCTATGTACTATCTTTTGGCCTTTAGGTCTTTGAAGAGTGTCTCATCTTGGGGTTTGAAGAACCCGGTAAAAAGCTATTTGTGTGGCTATAGTGTTCTGTTTTATTTGTGTTTCCACCTTGATCACCTTTTGTTTGGTGACTCATTTCACCTTCAATGGTTGTTTCGTTTAGGGTTTTAGGTGCCCGTTCAAAACCTTTTTGTGTGGTTGATGAGTATTGTGTTATCTGTGATGCCACCCTAGTCATTATGTCTTTTTGGGTGACCTATTTCACCTTAGGATTGTAGTTTTTCTTGGATTGGGCTTCTTTGAAAATTTAATGATTTGTAAAGGGTTTCAGGCTCCCTTCAAAACCTATTTTTCTTATCAAAAACATGTTGGGTTGTATAAGAATGCATTCTTAATTATTATATTCTTATGTTGCACATATGTAATATTGCTTATAACAATGGTCATACTTACACGTTCTCTAAATTCTTTATGCAACCAATCAACCATTTGTGTCATGTTAGTTGGAGGACTTCACGAGAGAGAAAACAACCTAGAAATTTGCAATCGAAATAACATTCTTCTATGTGTTTATTGCTTATATTTGTTGTATTGATATTTCTTTCTTTCTTTTTGTTGTTAGTCATATGTGGTTTCCTTGTAGAATTTCATTGGTCCTACAATGAAGGGGTTTTTACTTTGATGATTTCCAATGTTTCATTAAATGAAACCCTATTTTAAAAATAATTCTTTTTTGGCTCATTCAAAGTAATTTCTAAGGGTTTATCATTGTGTGTATGTGTGTGTAACTTTTTCATTTGCACTTTATTTTCTATCGTTTCCATCAATGAATCTCTTGAGATGGAATTATCATGATTGTGAACTTGAATATGGGAGTTTTGTTTGAAAATTTTTTTGTCAAATTTGGGGTTTCATCTCCTAATACTAAGATCATTTTTTTCTTAATTTGTGTCATTAATGAAAGCACACCTTTTTCCACTTCCATTTTTTTCTTAGGTGGAATCTATTTGGAGTGATTTCTTTCGACTAGTGCCCACTCATCCTCTAGGATATTTTCCACTATTTTTTTAATGGAATTTTTTAGGGCTCTTTCTTTGTAAAAACTAGGGCATGTTTACCTTTATTTTCTTCACTCTCTTGTTTAATTCTGGTTTTATTACATTTTTTTCCTAAAGTCTATGTGATATTTTCCTCTTTCCTCATGAAGCCTTGAAAGTATCTCAAAATTGTTCTTACATTTGATGTGAGTTTCCTTTGTCTCTATCACTTCACTACACATGGAAGTGTGCATGCATGATGCTCTAGCCACAACCTTACTTGCAGAGGAATTATTATGATCATTTTCCTTCATAATAAGCATTTTTGTTGTGAGTGATCATGGATTCTTCATGAGATATCCAACTCTATTAGGGTCATCAATGCTCATATTTCTAGCAGATCCATCTATCTATTTGTCATTATCAATCCTTTTGCTAGTTGTTGGTGCAAGGTTTCTTACTAAAGCATTGAAATAATCAAAGTACGAGTTTTGGCATACGATAAGATGAGTATCACTATCAAACTTTGAAAATGAAAATCTTTTTTTTTTCACATTTTTTTGCACTTAGTTTTCTACCATATTTTGCTTCATATTTTCTTAGATTTTCAAAATTTTGACTTTTGATTAATGAGGAATTTTTTAATATTAGTTATTGTAATTACCTCATATTCTTGATATTTGGATATCTTAATTGAATTAAAAAAAAAAATTAGGCACTAAATTAAAAATGTAATTAGTCATAAATGTGCTATTAATATGAAATTAATTATAATTAACTTGAAATTACAAAAATAAAATTAATTGGAAATTGACATGAAATTAAATTGATTTGAAAAACTAATTTAATTTAGAGGAATAATTTGATAATTTAAATTATTAAATTGAAACTATAAGACTTAATAAATTTAACTTAATTAATCAATAAATATTAATTAATTATCTAATTAATTCTAGGGAAATGATAAAATGATTAAAGGGGAAAACTATGAAGGAATAAATATGATTAAATAATTCTTAATAAATATAGGAATAATTAATGATTAAATGGAAGCTCACAAGCATGTTCATTTTTGGGTGTCTATAGTAAGAAGAGGAATGGTGCAATCAAAAAAGGTAAAAGTGGTTAAATGAGTTGAATAAAAATGAAGGAAACTAAAAATAATAAAACTTGCGACAACATAAAGTAATAATGACAAGGTATCATGTCAACAAAAAAGTTAGAAAAGTGGAAGAGAAAAACGTAAAAATAAGGTGAAACTTTTCCTAATTCCATAGTGAAGATATTTCAAAGAATGGCTATAAAATCAAACTAGTGGCAGTAATATCAAATCAAAGATAGCAAAAAATCACCTAAATAAATTGACAACAATAAGAAACCAAACTTGACAAAGCTAATGATGGAAAATGAAAGTTGAATTGAAAAAAGAAGAGAAGAAGTAAGAATTTGATATGTGAAAAGAAATTGCAGAGGTGACAATAAAAGAAATAAAAGACATCAAAAGTGAACAACAAATCAAGAAAAAGCTTCATGCTAAAATCGTAAGTGGTGCACATTACAAAGAGAAGCTTTGAGAGAATTAACTTTAAAAAGGACAATGATAAGAAGTGAAACTAAGGGTTGATTCAAAGAGAGGTGAAGCCAAAGAAATATCAAAACAATGATAAAATAGGAGCACAAGGAAAAAGCAACACAAAATAGAAATAGAGACATTACAAATAAGGATTAAAAAATAAGAAAAATGATTAATCCAAAGATACAATATTGAATAGAAGCCATCTAAAGGTAAAAGTAGGTACATAGGATTAGGGAAAAGGGAACTATCAAATTGTTAGAAACAAATAACATATACCTTTATCTTGCAAGAAACATAAATTAGAGAATATCTTTGAAAAAACTTAATGACTTTTTTAATTTAAAAATAATATTAGACAAAATCAATTAAATCATTCACAAAGAAACTAGAAACTTGTATTAGAACTTAAAATAGTTTTGAAAACAATCCTTCCAAAATAAAAAGGAAAAAAATATTATTTAGACAAAAATTTAAATGGATTAAACTTTAATGTAAACAAAATTTTAAACTTCAACTGAAAAACGACAAGATTCTGCTACTATCAAAGGATGCCTCCAAGAAGGGTGGGATTTTAAAAAGAACAATAGTAACCTTCATCAATACCCAATTCCACAATAGTGGGTTACATTTTTGGGAAGAGAAAAAAATTTGTTTTTTCCAAATTACATGTTTCCCATATTCTATCGAAAGTAAATTTCAATCAAATGCAAAAGCGCACTCGATCAAAAGTAATTGATGTTGTGGTTTCAATAAAAATTGAGGCCCAATAAAAGTGATTTTCTTTTTTTTATTCATATTAATTAGGTTCAATCAAAAGGGGCTTTGATCCAAACTTCAAATTAGAATTCTTTTAAATTAAAAATAACCACCATAAAAAAATGAACTATCATTTTTTAAAGTGAGCATGGAGATGGAACCTACAAAGAAACAAACTATTAAAACTTTCAAACATCACTTTTAGATTGGTAATTTCTACATCTATTTGCAAAAAAAAATTATTTTATCACATTTTAAAAGAAGTTTTTATGTATATACATGTATATATGTATATAGACATGTACGCACACATGGAAAAGGACACCTATGACCATGTATAAACCACTCATATATATCCTTAGAAGGCCTTATGACAACTCGGACCACTTAACACCCATTAATGTATCCTAGGAACCCATAGGACAACTTAACACCATCAATGTATCATAGGACCCACTAATGTATTTAAGAAACACCTAGGGCCCATTATCACCCATTATGTTTACTATGACCCTTTAATGTATCCTATGACTCACAAGATACAATAATAGGTCCTAGATAAATAATGGGTTATGGACTTGGAATACATAAATGGATCTTAGGACCCCATAAGATCTCTTAAGGCCACTTAGCACACTTATTAATTTATTCTAGGGCCAATTAATGTAATATAGGACCCCTTAGAACCCATTATGTAGCCTAGGACCCCTTAATATATTCTAGGACTCATAGGATATGTTTTTGGTCCTCCATTTTGTCATCACAAAATGGAGGTAACTGTTGTCACAAAAGCTTGCACCCTTGTCCAAAGTATTACCTAAGGACAACCTCGTGAAATATGGAAACAAACTTCAAGCTATGGGACTTAAGCTATGAGGTTGAGTCTCTGCAAAAGGCCAGCTTCCTCTACCATTAGGATGCACTTAAACTATTCTTGAAGAGAATGGGAGAAGGAATACATGAAATTAACTACCTAATCTATTCTAATGAGCTGATGCACCAAAGTAGGTGCTCAGACCAGTCTTTGTTCATACATGCATAGTACTATTATTATGACAATCCAAAGATATACAAATTTAAACTTGCTTTAATATGTAAACTACATAAAGATCAGACAACCACATCAGTGACACAAGGAAAAATGCTTCACTTCTTATCATTCATGAGCCAAAGAGATATAGAAAATGTAGATTATAGATATTCACAATATGTTGAAGAGAGGCAAACAAGCTTGCACAATATGATGATAGTTGAAACAGATAAGGCAAAAGGTCATATAATTCAAAGGTAAAGAGGGAATTTATAGTAGCATGTCAAGGAAATGCTAGGGAAAATAAAGAAGATTCAATCCCAAGAAAGAGTACAATATTTGCCTTTATAGTGCCAACATATCTTGGAAAACTTCCCTCATAAGATAAAAATCAATCGCTACAATCAAATCTTCAAAAAAATCAGTGCAAAACTGAAAAGATATGATTATGACATTAATCCATACATGAGAGGATCACTTCATCACCAAAAAAATCTTTGAGAGGTCAGGAGTGAAAATCATTTAATCTTTGACTAAATGAATGGATCAACCAATGGTAGTGGATTATCTCTTTGCATTTATCAAGCCTAGGGATCAATGAAAGTGGTTACTAGATATTAGAAAGATCATATTCATCATTCAAGGAACTACTTCCACTACCACCAACTTCCAAATTAATTAAGGCCTTTGGTCAGATGAGGTTTAACTATCAAGTCCTATTATGTGGACCAAACATTTCTTATCATTATGCCACTCTATCAATGATTTGATCGTTATGCCTTGTGTTTGACCATTCATGATTGCAACCTTGGCACCACCTTTCCTTAATAACTATTACTTCTTGCGAAACCATGACCCACTGATTATCATTGCCTCACAACCTACTCTTAGTATTCTTTACTAACCACTGTGACCTTGCAAAGGTTGATTTTTGACCACATCTACACCATAGCCACTTTAAACCAAGGTTTCCTCCCTAACCCTTGCAACCAAGCGAAACAAGGGGAACCGCTCAATCACAACTCAAAACTTAGCCAATTCTTGACTTGCAGTGATCATGCGTTGGCCATAGATCTGGACAATCTAACAGTGCAAGATATGTCTTTGAAGCACTGAATATTTTCCTTTTCTACACTGTCACAACTTAAATTATAGCATGTTAACATAACCATGTGATCAAGTGAAAACAAAGTAGTCGCACCTTCGCCACCTTGATTCTAGTTGATGCTCAACAAATCACAATTGTGTGAATTGCATAGTCATGATTTAAAACATTCCAAGGCATAAAATAAGATATAGCCAATGCTTAATTCAAATCCCTAGGTGACAGTTGGGTGATTTATCATTTAAATTTGACTCTTTTGTAGGAGGGCATTTTGGCTAACATTTCTAGTGATTCAGAGGGGATGTAATCCTTCTTAGCATATGACTAGTGACCATCGAAAGATTCATTCAGCTATGGAGTCTCTAAAACCATGAAACTCATTAATTTTATCATTTTTACCACATTATGAGCTATAACATTCCTTCTTCTTCTGCAACTTTCCAAAACTTAGAACCAAAACTCTGTACTACAAAACAAAACATGTGCTTGGGTAATTCTTGAAAATAGGCAAGAATAGGAAAGAAAAACTACTCTAACTATGTACATGAATACTTATCACATTAGAAATAGGGCTTGAGATATATTCCATTGACTCAAATACATAAGACTTTCTCATTAGGTCTGCCCAACTAAAAAGCATGAGATTGTTTACAACAAACGATTACATAGGGACCACTCCATAAAGCATCAAATTTTGAATTTCTCCCTACCTTTGCTCTATCTGCATCCCATTTCAACATAGGATCACCTTCCCTGAAACTTCTATCCTTAACCTTCTTGTCAAAACTCCTCTTCATCTGTTGCTAATGTATTCCTAAGGTCTATATTTCTTGACCTATTTTCTCCTCTAGCTCCATCAAATCTATCACTCTTACAAAAATAGCATCATCTTCAATTAATTCTAACTTATGAGCCAACTCAAGAGGAAGAAACTCTAGTGAGACAAGAAGCCTAACTTCCCTGCCATATACTAACATGAAAGGAGAATTTCCTATGGCTCTCTTGGGCATTATTCTATCAGCCCAAAGGGAAATCTTCAATTTTTGGTGCCAACATCTTTGGTTATCTTCAACAGTTCTCTTGATGATTCTAATCAAATTTTTATTATCCATTTCCCTGAGGATAATAATTGGAAGATGTGCTCAAGTAAATTCCATGATCAATTTTGCATGCACAAATCTGAGCTCCTACATATGATTTAGCATTATATGATATTATGGTAGAAGGTGCACCAAATCTTGTGACAATTCTAGCAAGGAATTCTACAATCAAATCTTTTGTAGAGTCTTTTAAGGTTATTTCCTCTATCCACCTTGTAAAATAATCCATAGCAGCTATAATTCATTTGTGGCTAGAGCTAAAAGGTGAGTTAATAGGAGTAATAAAATCTATTCCCCATTGGGAAAAAGGTTGATCAACCTGGACGAGGCAAAGTGGAAGGGTTGCAAGTTTTTGTTTACCTAAGAAGAAGGTGCACTTTTTGCACTTCCTTAAATGCCTATGGAAATCATGGAACAAGGATAGTAATAGAAATTGGATTTCAAGATCTTCATTGTAGTTGTTCTTGCTGAAAAGTGGCCAGCATCACAACCATCATGAAGCTCTTTAACTATCCTCTCTACTTGATCTGCATCAATACATTTTAGTAGGGCTCCATTGAAGTCCCTCCTAAATAGAACACCATCAATTATAGCATAAGGAATATACTATAGTCTAAACTATCTTCTCTTATCCTTATCCAACCCTTAAGGATATCCACTCCCAGCTAAGAAGGTATTCATATCATCTAGCCAACTCCTTGGACTATCATTTCTTGCCTCCTGTTGTTCAACCAACATCAAGACAACTTTTTCATTAGGCTCATGAGATGAGATCATCTATTTGCATAGTGCTTTTTCTCTTACTAGTTTGGTAATATAAATATTCACATCATACTCCATTATCTTGGTGATCCAACCAACTCTTTTCTCTCTAATTTCTTTTCTTAACAAGAAATCTTTGACACTAGCATGACAGACCAACAAATGGATTTTGTTATGAGACAGTGGGTGTCTAAATTTCTTCAAGGCTCTTATGACTGCAAGGGCCTACTTTTCCATATAGCTATACTTATTTTCATATTCTTTTAGTCCTTCACTAAAGCAAGCAATAGGTTTTTCTCCATTTTTATCATTTAGTTGAGTCAAAACAACAAAAATATTTAACTGCCTCCTAAGGTGTAAAGAGGGAAATCCTAATCAAAATTTGGATTAATGAGAGTAGGAGTTGCAGTTATGGTTGCTTTGATCTCTTCAAAACTTTCTTTCCCTTCCTTGTTCCACGAGAAGGCCATATTATTTTTTAGCATACTTGTTAGAGGTTTCACCATGGTAGCTAGGTTAGGAATAAATCTTCTCACAAAATTTATTCTACCAAGAAAACTTGGCAGGCCTTTCTTGTGACTAGGAAGAGAAAGGGAAAGTATCACCTTTGTTCTCTATGGATCACTATTAAAACTATCCTTAGATACAATATGTCCTAATAATTTCCCTTGGTTAGTGGCAAAGACACACTTTCTTAGATTCAAAGATGCTCTATACTCTCTACATCTTACAAACACTTGTCTGAGATGACCAAAATGTTTCGCTACATTTTTTGAATATACTATGATATCATCAAGGTAGACTAACACAAACCTCTCAATAATATTTTTGAAGGCCATCTCCATTTCCTTTTGGAATGTGGCACCTACATTTGTTAGTCTAAAAGGCATTTGACTATAGGCATAGGTGCCCCATTTGGTAGTGAAAGCAGTTTTATATCTAGTAGCTTCCTTAACTAACACCTAATTATAACCTAAGAATCCATCCAAGAAGGAGAATCTCTCTAAACCACTAGCCTTGGACAATATTTTCTCCATGTAAGGGAGAGGATGATGATCTTTGAGGGAGGCTTGGTTAAGATTCCTAAAATCTATGCACAATCTAATCTCTACATTTTTTTCCTAATAAGGACAAGGTTTTCTACCCAAGAGGAATGCTTGATAGGGAAAATGATATTGGCCTCAATTAATTTGGATAGCTCATTTCTCATTAGGACCTCAATCTTGGGCTTTATTAGCCTCTATTTTTGGCTAACAGGCTTGACATTATCCGCCAGATCTATAATATGTTGAAACAAACTAGGGTCAAACCCCTTTAAATTGTTATATGTCCAAGAAAATATATCATTAAATTCTTGACATAGATAAACAAAATTTTCCTACTCAGCTTTAGAACATACCTTCCTTATGCTTGATTTCTTTCTATCAACAATTGTGATTGGCATATGGTCTCCTTTATTTGCAGCTAGATTCATGGCTCTTTCCCTCACTTGATCGTAAAGATTAAAGACACTCTCTAAGGTAATAAGACCCTTAGGTAACTTGTTGGAGTTGAGGTTGATGATTTGATCACCATATTGGTCATGCAATCTTGACTAATTTCTATCTAAGAACTCTACTTCATTCTGCAATAAACTCACAACTTGTGCATCAAACTCAAAAACCTGCCAATGGATATCATTATTTTGGATAGTGACTCTAACCATCACTTTAATCTTTTGCTTCTTCTCATCTTTGAGGCTCCCTAGGACATCATAAGATGAACCCACTATCACAAGTCTATCAGCATGTCTATTTCCTCTTCTAGGGATACTTTGAATATTAAATGCATTGAAGCCCTCAAGAATATCCCACACTCTATGTTTATAAGACTTGATCAAGCTATTTTTAGTAACATTTCGATTCCTCACCTGATTGATCACTAGCCCATTATCCCCATACACACTCAATGCTCAGATTCCTCTTTTTTGAGAAAGTAATAGACCTTGAGTCAATGCCTCATAGTTGGCTACATTATTAGTACAACTAAATCAAAGCCTAAATGAGAAATTGTACCTTTCTAGTGTAGGAGAAACCAACATTGCACCATCCTCTAACCCATTTTTATTTCTTGATCCATCAAAATACATACTCCATATCCCACTTGCATCTTCTTTGGTTTTCATCATATTAGGGACAAGATATATAACCACCTATTTGAGTAGTGACTCAATATGATGGAGGGCTAATGGTTCTACTCTAATTGAAGCTTTGGTTCCATATCTAGTTCTAAAAAACATATATGACCAATTCGAAGATATATAACCACCTATTTGATTAGTGAAGTCTCTTGAAAGACAAATGGAAAAGTGTGGTCTGACCTCAGTAATTGATATATCATGAACTATAGTGCAACTTGGACATGCATGCAAGGTCATTTCAGCATTCCTAAGGATTACCATAGTCTTGATAGTACTACCATCTAACTACAATACCTCCTTAACAATAGGTTCATATTTCATTTCTAAGATATTAGCAACACATTTAGGCATTACTAAACTACTAGCCCCTAAATTAATCATGTAGTTGGGGACTAGCTTATCTCCTATAATTAGAGAAACATAAAATGGAGGATTTATAACCTTTTTACTTTTTTCTACCTCCTTTGATGGTTGTACAAAGCTCACAACATCCTCCACACTAGAAAATTGATCTCTGAGTTCAATGCTTTCCAACTCCTATCGCAGTAACCTCCTTTGTGATGCTACAATAGCTATAGCATCCCACATAGAAATGTTCACATTGGTCTTCCTCATCTACTCTACCACACTAAAAGGAGCATTAGATGTTCTAGTGGGAGCCTTGGAAGTAGAAGCTTGAGGTGGGATAGTTTGTAGGTTATTCATACTACCTCTACTTTCACCCTGCATTTCCTACTAAGTGGCATTGGTAAGCTGATTCACATTGTGTTGCTAGACAAATACTTTTATATAAGGCACTGCACTTGATCTGAAATTCTAATTAGGAGGATGAGGAGAAACCTCTTCCATAGCTCTGTTCTTTCTCTTAGTATTGTAAGCACAGGAATCCTAGTTTACATTACCATGTTCTTCCACCAAGTAGTTCATAAAAGAACAATCATCCTACTGAAATGTATCAATAGGTTGAATATCATTGTGTTGTTGGGAAACCACTCACTCTAGTATAGTTAAAGCCAAGTAAGATTCTTCCTTCTAACACATGTAGTATCCATAGGAGTAGTTATAAGAAGGGCAAAAATCTTGATCTTGAGAAAGGTTGTTCTGAGGGACTAAAGTCCTATTTAGGTTGGTGTTCGAAGACTGAGGGTGGTTGATAGGTCTATTATAATTGTGAAGGTGGTTGATAGGTCTATTCTAATTGTAGGGGACATGACTCTAGTTTGGAGATCTACCATGAACAGGACCTTGACTCTAGAGTTATAGGAGCTTATTATTTTGAGCCTCTTGCCTCTTCATAGTCACAAGCTCATTTCCCATTTTTTGCACTACTACACTATTTTCCTCCATCTTCTTTTCTTGGTCTTACATCCTTCTTTCTACATTCTACATCAACATCTACATCATGGCCTCAATCCTATCAACCCTATCATAGGATGTAGAGGCTATCAGGACCATAGCAATAGGCTGACTTAGAAAGGAAACATGAATAGGGGCCATAGTAGGTTGATGATTAGGCATGTTGGGGAAGAAAGAAATTGGG
This sequence comes from Cupressus sempervirens, assembly GCA_028749045.1. NCBI lineage: Eukaryota > Viridiplantae > Streptophyta > Pinopsida > Cupressales > Cupressaceae > Cupressus > Cupressus sempervirens. Next base: position 410,217,616 of record CM053790.1, read on the forward strand.
GGCCTTGGAGCTAATTTTCCTTCCTGTATTAAAACATTCTTTTCTCTTATGGTAATCTTGTAAATGTTTGGAAGAGTATCACATCCCATAGATTGCAGGGTGGTAGCAATATCATTATTGAAGGATCTTAGATAATACAAGAATGTATTACTAGGAGAGGGCTTCACTACAATAGGTATCCTATCCCAAGTCTTCTAAAACCTATAATTGAAATTAGTCATACACTCATGGGGAGCCCTCTTGATAGTTGTCAATTCTTCCAAAAGTGATATATGGTCACTTTTGTCTTTGAAATGTTTGCATAAGGTTGCCCCTAACCCATCCCAATTACTAATAGAGTTGTGAGGAAAACCTCTATACCATTGTAGCACCTTTCCTTTTAGAGATGAGGCTAGAAGCATAACTACTACATCATCCTTGGTGATGCCATGAATATTATAGACATTAGACACCGACTGAATATGTTCAATAGGAGAGATAGAGATTTCACTAGCAAACTCAGGTATACTTTTAAGAGCTAATACTGGAATGTCATGCCTTTGGGCTAATAGGAGGGGGCTCCCACCATTGAAAGTGAAGAAAGCATGAGCTCTAGCCATGTAAACAAGTGATCTATTAATATGAGCAGATGGTATCCTAGGCTGAGACCTAACAAAAAGAGGAGTAGAGATATATCTTGTAGGGGTATGTGTCACTACTATACTCCTAACTAGTGACAAGGATACCCTGGCCTTTTTTCTTGAACTCAAAAAAGAAAGCTCTTGATATTGAAAATTACCTCTAGAGGATGCTCTCATTTGTTTCTTGGGCATGAATCATGGACACTTTGGTCTATGAACCAGATTGTTCTTGAAAGTAGAGTCACCAAGTACGATTGAACAATGAGCCTCTAAAGGCTTAATACTAAAGGTAGTACTATCTCTTCAACATGAACATGGAATATTTCTTCGAAACCAATGAACTTTAAATGTTTTAATATGATGTCCCACCGGGCATGCCAAAAATTGTTGTCACAAAATCTTGTACCCTTGTCCAAAGTATTACCTAAGGACAACCTCATGAAACATGGAAACAACCTCCAAGCTATGGGACTTGAACTATGAAGCTAGGTCTCCAGAGAAGTTTGACATCCTCTACTATTAGGATGCACTTAAACTATTATTGAAGAGAAAAGGGAGAAGGAATGCATGAAAGTAACTACCTAATCTATTCTAATGAGGTGATGCACTAAAATAGAGTGTTCAAACTAGTTTTTGCCCATATATGCACAATACTATTATTATGATAGTCTAACGATATATGAATTTAATCTTGCTTTGATCTGTAAACTACATAAAGATCAGATAACCATATGAGTGACACAAGGAAAAATGCTTCATTTCTTATCACTCACGAGCCAAAGAGATACAAAAAATGCAGATTACAAATATTCGTAGTATGTCACGACAACAATTGAAAGAGATAAGGCAAAAAGTCATATAATTCAAAGGTAAAGAGGGAATTTACAGTAGCATGCCAAGGAAATGCTAGGGAAAATAGAGAAGATATGATCCCAAGAAAGAGTATAATATTTTCCTTTATAGTGAAAACATAACTTGGATAACTTCCCTCATAAGATAAATATCAACCACTACAACCAAATCTTTAGAGAATAATGACTACAAAATTGAAAAGGTATGATTGTCATGTAAATCCATATATGAGAGGATCACTTCTTCACCAAAAAAATCTCTGAGAGGTTAGGTGTGATGGTCATTTAATCTCTGACTAAATGAATGGATCAACCGATGGTGTGGAGTATCTCTTTGCATTTTTCAAGCCTAGGGATCAATGAAAGTGGTTGTGGGAGATTAGAAAGATCAGATTCATCATTCAAGGAACTACTTTCATTGCCACCAACTTCCAAATTGATCATGAGCTTTGGTCAACTAAGATTTAACCATCAAGTCCTACTACATGGACCAAACATTTCTTATCACTATGCCACTTTATTAGTGGTTTGATCTTTACGCCTTGTGTTTGACCATTCACAATCGTGGCCTTGCCACCACCTTTCCTCAATAACCATTATTGATTGTGAAACTATGACCCATTGATCATCACTACCACATCAACACCCTCGTCACTTTAAAACAAGGCTTCCTCCCTAACCCTTGTGACCAAAAAAAACAAGGGGAATCGCTCGTTCATAACTCAAAACTTAACCAATTCTTGACTCATGGCAATCATGCACTGGTGGTAGATCTCAATGATCTAACAGTGCAAGATATGTCTTTGAAGCACTAAATATCTACCTTTTTTGTACTATCATGACTTAAGCTATAGCATGTTAACATAACCATGGAATCAGGTGAAAACAACGTAGTGGCACCTATGCCACCTTGACCCTAGTTGACACTCAACAAACCATGATTGTGTGAATCACCTAGTCATGATTTAAAACATTCCAAGGTATAATATAAGATATAGCCAATGCTTAATTCAAAGCCCTAGGTGAATGTTGAGTGATTTGTCATTTAAATTTGATTCTTTGGCTAGAGAGAATTTTTGCTAATAGTAACAGTACAAAAATAATTCAACTAAGCTTTAGATTTCTCTAAGATAGTTCATTATTTAATTGGTTAAAATTGATCAACCAATCATTCCTAATTTGCATAATGAATCCTTTTACTAAAGCCTTTCATCAAGCCCTTTCCATTTTTTAATTTTAAAAACCTATGTTTTATTTTTCAAGCCTTCAAAGTCATGATTTGTATTTTTGAGTGCTTGTTTAGTTTTCTTTGATATTTTTGTTACATTCAAACTCTTTTTTTTGGTTTTCCCTTTGATTCAATATTCTTGGAAATATAAGGAGTAACTGAGAGGGGAGGAGTGAATTGGTTACTACAAAATAAATCCCAAACCCTTAGATGTTAATACAACTCAAAATATAAACTCTAATTAAATTGTATTATGTTTTTACTTGGCAAACACAGAGGCACTTGGCTAAAACTAGCAAATGTTGTAACTCAACAAATACTGAGAATCAACTTTAACTTGGAAATAATTAAATATATTGATTTTAATGTGATTAACCTTAATTTTAAATTAGTTGCATATACATAAAATAATAGCATGAACACAAGTGACATCAAGATTTAACGTGGAAACCCAATTTGGGAAAAATCACCAATTGCAACTAGATACTAATTTTCACTCTTCTAATGTGATCCCTATTAGGAGTCAACTTATTAGAGGTTACAAAACACACTGTTAGGTGCGACCCTATTAGAGGATTTGATCACCTTGTTAGGAGTGGCCTTGTTAGAGGTCTTTAAGACACTTCAAATAGACATGTCACCTTGTTAGAGGATTTACAAATAGTTGTTAAGTCAATTCTATTAAGAGATTTAAATCACTACTACAATGATTAAAGAATAACAATAAAATGACCTGATTTCTGATGCAACTGAATTTCTAGTTATAAATCTCAATTTTGGCTTGTATACTTGATCCTTTCTGATTGAATATATCTTTATAGCTCAACAAGGATATTCTAATTTTCTTCCTCTAAGCATCTTCAAATCTTCTATTATGTTCCACATTCAACCCTCAACTTGACCTTATATTTATATCTTACACATTGTCAAGTTAGCTTGAATACAACTTAGAATACTTAATATTCATCTCCTCAGTCGACTAGAACCAACAACCAAATCAATTAAACTCAATATGCCAAAACAAGAAAATCCTTTGTTAGATGACCCTACTCGGTAGACACTAACTCAGAAGCATTTTTCTTATATTAACCAAGTGAACTCGGTTAACACTACATATTCACAAAGTTCCTTTGGCAATTGAGTGAGCTCAATTAACACTAGTTCCATCCAACATTTTCTTCATTAATTGAGTGAGCTAGGTTAAAACTCAACTTCTGCAAATTTTCCTTTGACACCCAAGTGAACTTAGCAGACACTAAACTTCTAAACTTGGCAAACTTTGGAATGCTCGTCAGACACAAGAAACTGTCTTCATTGCCCAAGTGAGCTCAACATACACTGACTGGCAATGATATGACATTTTGTGTAATATCAAAGACAATATACAGTTAATCAATTATTCCAACAATCTCCTTCTTTGGAATTGATGGCAACACAACATGTCATAATATAATGAGATTTTTATTTTTTGTTTTTTTTACAGCAAGAATAAAGTAAGGAACATATCCTTAGTTTAATTTTGATTCTCATCCATGAGAACTCCCTCTATTAGTGTGAACTCTCTCTGCCTTTAGTTTCTCCCTCTGTCGGCAAAACTCTATCTTCAACATCTTCTTCTAAGAGAAAACTTTCTTTCTATGTGTAGACACCTAAATCTGATTACATCAATAGGTAATCATATTTAGTCATCTCCTAGGACATTATTGATTCAATATTTATTATTTAATTAATTAATTTTCATCCCCTAGTTAATTAATTTATTTAATTAACTATAGTCTAATTGATAAAATCAAATGATCAACCAAAATCAAATTATCAAATAAATCCCTATTCCTCTATTAAATTGAATAAATCATCAAATCTATTCAATTTAATTCCATATCCCTATTTTATTGAACAAAGCATTTAATAAAATATCTAAAATCCCAAAAGTCCTCCTAAACCCTATCCAAACCCCTAATCCAACCCAAAATCCTTCCTAACCTCTCTTAACCACTTAACTAACCCATCCCATCAAAGCTAAATCACTCACCACCTAACCCCCCTTCTAAGATAATCCTAACCCTCTTCTAATCATGTGCACAATCATAAACATGGGTTAAGACTTGCTAACCCAAGCTAAAGTCAACAAATATCTTCCCTTCACCCTCCAACATAGATGACCCTCAAATATCTCTTACACTCCTCTTAATGGCTCTTACACCTTCATTCATGAGTCTTGCATACTCAACCACTCTCATCAAGCCTTTGACCAACCCTTATCCTATCCTCTCACACTCATCCTCCTTTTGACAAGTGTCACCTCCCCATTGGTGCTAAACAAGCACAATCTTTGTGCTCCCTTTTGAGTGCATCTTGACCCTTCCTAACCATTTCATCATCTTGACATCTTGACCCTCCATTCCTCCAACCCTTGGCCTATAAATTCAACCTCCTCCCTTCACAAAATAATCCATCCTCCATGAAAAGTTATAATGATATTTTGAGAGCACACACAATACCAAAATACCATTATAATGGCAAAATCACTCCATGACTCTATTGTTGCAACCTTATTTCACTCACCCCATCCATCCATTTGAAGCTTGAGCTATACTTGTGAGCACACATACCTTAAATTGGGGACAAATCTATTGTATCATTGTGTTATACCATTTGGAGTTTACTATCCTTGGTTTGCCTCCATTTGTGGTGATAACAAATCAGTCCTATCTTAAGTGTTTACTCATTTTAGTATTGTTAATGCTTTCATTAATAGCTAGTATTCATGTTACACTACTAAATTAGGTGATACATTTTGGCACGCCCGATGGGACCCGGCATTTTGGTCAATCTAATCAATTTTTAAGCTATTTTGTGATATATAACCAAATTTAATGTGGTTTGCTTGTGTATTTTTGTAAAAGGTTTGCTAATATTTTTGCAAGTACGTAGGTTCCCCTTTCAAAATCGTGCCCCCAGCCATATAATCGGTTTTCATTTTTGAGACTTGAAAAATGCGCTATTTTTGTGATCCCCCAACCTTGACATCGTGATCCCACGACTGCGGGAATGCGACTATTCTCCGATGATAATGTGAACCTGCCAATTTTTTTTGCTCCTGAGAACGCGATCATTAACGTGTCAAACTTTTCAAACCTATACTTATCATTGACCTCTCAAACTCACCGACAAATTCTCCTGTGAGAACGCTAAAAAAATCTACCTGAGGGATCGTTCTGTGTCATTTTCCCACGGCCCATCTTTCTGCATTTTTTTTAGTTCTTTTTTTGGCGGGATCGCTATCTAAACTTGCGAGAATGCTATCCAAACCCATGGGAATGTTGTTAAAACTTGCGAGATCGGTATCTCGCTGCTTATCCTTGCATTCCCACATGCGGGATTGCTATCCTACGGGATCGTAAACCTATGGGATTGTTTTCCTAAAACTCACAAATCGTAAACCTACGAGATCACTATTCTAACTCACAGGATCGCCAAAAAAATCAAAAAATCAAAGAAGTAAATTTTAATATTTTAAAAAAGAAGTATAAATCAAATTTTAACTTTTGGTGGTTATGCAAGATAGGGGTAATTCTGATCATTTTTATGCCTATGAAAGTTAACAAAAAAAGTTATAAAAAAATTTCCCCATAGTTAAACTTTGATTTTGGGATTTTTGGGTGACTAATCAAATGGATTTTTTTTGTAGCATTGCAGGTTGGAGCATCTTACAAATCTAATCATGTTTTTTGTAGATTTTTCTTAGAATGAACTTGCATGTTTAAACACATCTTTCATTGAATGAATGTCACTTAAATCAATCTCAAATGCCATGGATTAAAATCAACTTTTTATTGGAATGCATGCTTAAAACAACAAACACAATCTTGAATGCCAAGGATCAAATAATCATTGCAATACCTCACACTTCAAATTTGGGCATAAAATACTTAAACACAATTTTGAATGCCTAACAATCAATGAACATTGCATGATTTTAACACATTTCAATGATGCTCACATTTCTTATGTTGACAAACTCTCAATTTCCATTATGCTGACAATGTTGTCAAGTTGGAATGAACATTGTATGTTATAAACACGAGTGTCTTCAATCATAGCTTACAAAATCTAAATCATCAATTGAAAAATAACAAGTGTCTTTTAAACCCAAGATCACTTATGTGGTCTTATTTTTCACTTTTTAGGAGGCCTGCTTGGGGATTTCATCACCCCTTGGGACAACCTCAACTCTAGTGTTCTGGCAGAGTATAAACATTGGGAGGTGAATCGAAAGACATCTCTCTTGGAAGCATAATCTTGTCACTCTTGGCTAAGCCCCAAAGAACTTTATACCTTTGGGAAGTGAAGGTGGAGATTTGGGTTACCATCTCCTCCTAGTTGAGTGACATTATTTTCTCTCATCTACAGATTTGGGCCTCACGTACCTTGTGTATATCAAAGACACCCCTAGCTAATCTTGTATATACTAGCAAACATCTTATAGGGCTATTGGTGTGTTTGACGTGCTTGCATGTTCAACATCCTCCCCATGTTTTAGAAAAAAAATCAAATCATTTTGCTAAAGAGATCACTTGTCTATCCTTTGAAACAGTTGTTAGCAAGTCCATTCACAACAACCCAACCATTGGTCAATCATTCAACCCAAATGAAGAGCATACTTAGCATAGTCACTACCTCATCTTAGATTCATCCAAGCTTCCAAGCTTTCCTCTAGTATCATCATTCCTAAGGTCTTCCATAAAATCTTCTCTTTCTCTCCATGTCTTAACTATGCAACATTCCATCCCTACACAACTCATCATCCAAATCCAAATCTAAGCTTACCAACTTATCCTAATCTACATTTTTGTATTCCTTCGTATTCATCCTTCGTCCCAAAAACATCATGTCACAATCCTATTATGATGAGTTTTGTCATCCCACCTTTTCTCCCACCTCACCCTATTCAAATGATGATGATGATGATCTTATCGACTATGATAGATATATTGAAAGCCTTAGAGATATTCCTCCAAACATCCTCCAAACATCCAAACATTCCTCCCAACTACTCTATCCTTCCTCCAAACATACCCACTAGTACTCCTTACCATGCCTTTGACAAGGGAAATCCATTATTATCCTCATCCTTACCCCCTCCTTATATTGTGCCCACATATTCCTCTTATACATCAGTCATACCTCCATCTTCCTGCACCTTCATCTCCCAGTCTCCACTATTCCAGAACAATTCTAGTTGCTACGTCCCCAGTCCAAGTACTCCATCCCAATATCCTCCAAACCCCTTTCCAAATCCTCCAACCAATCCTAGTCATACAATATATCACCTCAATCCCCTTACTCCTCCTAGTCCAACACACCCGTCTCCAAGGAATTTAACAAGGAAACCCAAAGCAAATCCATCTCCCACACCTACCATTCCTCTTACATCATCCTATCGCTACCATCCCTATCGTATCCACCCCACTTATCAAACCCCTTCCATCTCCTACCTCCCATCCATTGAATCCCTCCAAATCCCATCCACATCTCCTCCTCCTAGCATTACCCAAATCCCATATTATAAACCTAATGAGTCCATCCCCCATCAACTCATCCCCATTGAAGAAACTCCTACCCATCCATCTACCTCACTTAAAAAGACCATCCACACTTCTCCTATCATACCATCCACTCCCATCCATTCCTGTCAAGATCTTGTCCAAAAGCATGTTGAAATATCCCCCAACACAAAAGAAAATCTCACCATCCCACTTATTCCCCTACATGATCCACTTTTACCATCCCCTCCATCTCTAAATCCTACCATCTTACCTACTTCATCTCAAGATCCATTCCAATCACTCCATCCAAATCAAGATCATATCCTTCCATCCCCTCTACTCCATGATCATACATCTCCCATAATCCATAATGATAGATCCATTAAAGAAGAACTAACTATCATATATGAAGCTTCAATTCCTTTAGCTAATAATGGACTCATATCTTGTGTTCCAAATAATGAACATCATATTAAAGAAAGAAATAAAAATGTATCTCTAGATGTTGGTATCCCCGCTATTCCTACATGGTCGCAAGTCCTTCCATCTCCACCCCAAAGTTCCCATCCATCTTATTCCACATCTATTTTGGGCTCTTATCCTACTTCTTTTCAACCCTCCATTTTGGGTCCATATACCCCTTATCCAAATCACCCACCCTTTCCATCCATTTTGGGTCCTTACATACCTAATATGAATCCTTTATCTCCTCCATCTATCTTGGGACCTACTCCATCCATTTTGGGCAATTGTATTCCTCCATATCCTATGTTCCAATATATCCTTCCATCCCCTCAAATCCACCAGCTAGATCATCAAAGGCACTCACCCTTTAATACATTCCAACCTCTAGACCCTATCACTCCATCCATTATCCCTCCATCTCATCCATACTCTTGTTCCCATACCATGGCTAATAAAAGCATATTGGATGCCAAAATAAAAAGCATAAATCCAAAAATCCACAGAAATCCAAGTCTCAACATGTCCCTTCTAAAAGACATGTTCAAGAAGAGAAGCATTTGATCCAAATTAAAGAAAAGGTCAAGAGGCCACAAAGCGCAAGCTAAAAAAGTCAAAAATCATGTAGATACCCAAGATACTCATAAAAGAAATGCATCTCAAAGAAAAATCTCAATTGGCATCCATTCATCCTTTATCCAAATCCCCATATATACATCCTTCATCCCCCCAACCCACTCTTAGCCCATATGCTTCTTATCCTAAATTTCCAATCCTCCATCTTCCAACTTTACTTGTAGTCCTTATCTTCCTCTTCCTCCATTTTCTCCTCAACCTTGCTCAACACCAGCTTTCCCACTACTTTATCACCTCTCAAAGTGTGTGCCAATGATGATCTTTCCATCCATTTACCCTCAAGCCTTATGTCTCCCCATCCATTATCTGCCAAACTCCTACCCAGCATTCCACTTGTTCAATCCAATCCTTTTCCATCCATCCTACCAACATCTATGAGTCAAAATACATCAAAAAAGTCAAAAAAAAAAAAAACATCCATTGGTGAAAACTTGGCAATTCAAGTGCCATGGATAAGTACCATGGTGAAAACTTGGCAAACAAGCGTCATGTGCAATCCCTCCATCCAAATGCTCTGTACACTTGGGGGCACGTTCCATCACCCATCATACCCATCTCATCCCACCATTCCAACCACATCCTATCCATTTCACCCACCATCCTCCTTTGGATCTTGATAGAAATAAAGTCCACCACTAGATACATGCTTTTGGTCATCCCTTTGACATCCATTTTCCATCAAAGTTTGTATCCACCTATCCTTTATCTACCCATTCTTTCATTCATCCAATCCCTCCATTGGCCTCATCCACCCCTCCTCCTTATCCTCTACCTCATTAACCTTTCACATCCTAGCTTCCATCTATCTCCCTCATCCTCTTGGTGACCAATATTCAATCCTACCGCATCCCTCATACAAAATCCTCTTGAATAGCATATTATAATTGGGGGCACTCTATTCCTTGGAGACCGTTTTGTGTCCATCTTTCCATCAATCCTTATCTTTTTGCATTCCTCTATCCACTATTTCCTTTTTCATCTATCCTTGCATCTCCCAACATTACCTCCATCTTTCCATCACCTGGTACATCCCTTGTCATTGGTATCTAGCCCTTAGCTATCCCTCTTCCTGAGCTTCCATTCGCTATCCTCTCATCCTGAGCTTCCATTCGCTATCCTCTCATACTAAGCTTCCATTCACTCTCCTCTCATCCTAAGCTTTTTATCTGCTATCTCCTCATCCTAAGCTTCTTACTCCCACTATCTTAAGCTTTTCACAAACCATCTCCTCTTGAGCTTTTCACCCCCTCTATCTCCTTATCCCACACTTTTCCTCTATCTTCTCCTCTTGAGCTTTTCATCCCTTTTATCTCCTTATCCCACACTTGTCCTCTATCTTTCCATCTCAAGCTTTTCATCCACTATCTTCTCATCCCAAACCTTTCATCCACTATCTCTTCATCTTTATCTTTCCTGTCACTATCCTATCATGTCACACTTTTGTCCAGTAATCCCTTGTACATCCTTTGATCTATCAATTGTCTATTCCTTGCACATTAGTCCTTATCTTGGTCCCATTGTATACCTCCCATCTCTTCACGTTAGTTCCTGCTTGATCACAAATTGCAGTTCTCTTGGTTAGGTGCTTTAGTGAATCCTCATCTGCGATCCCTTGTCATCAAAATGTTGTCCTAAAGAGTTCTGCTTGCCCAGCTCATCCTAGTCCTCGATATTATAGAGAGATCCTTGTAGGATGCATCCTTCCTCTTGTCTAATCTTGGTCTATCAGTATCCAATCCTATCAATCTCTTTGGCAAAAGGTTAACTTTTTCATGGATTTACATTTTCTTTCAATTTATTTTCTTTTCGAGATTTCCAGCACGTTTCTTAAATTATCTCTTCTAAGTGATTTGGGTTGTTCCCTCCTCAAGGTCACCATGATCATTTCTATCATGGTGTGCTATGAATGGGGAAACTCAAGAGCAAGGTCTTGATCATGTCTTTCATCTTTTCTTTTCTGCTTGTGAGCCAGTTGGATGTGACCCTTGTATATTACAAATATGCGATCACCTGTGATTGCATGGTGCACTTGGAAAATATCCTTTGCTTGTGGGTTACCCAATTTCATTTCCATTATGATTCTTCCAAGATTCATGTGTGATGCTAGTGCAATCCTTGCTTGTTTGTTTCATGTTATTCCTATGTAATATTGGTACAAAGGCCTTGATGTTCTTAGTAACCTTGGCATATTCCCAATATTCCTATACCAAAATAAGTGCTCAACTACATGGTGGTGCTCCCCTTTGGAACACCCACACGCTCAAGCTTCACTGGATTACTTCACACTTCCATCCTATCAAAGCCTCATATCATATCCAAGCATCCCATCCTATCCAAGTATCCCATCCAATCAATCTTGCAATCATGATCTAGCCAATCTGTTAATCATATAGTATCCCATCTTGAATCAATCATAACCATATCTCCTTTATTAATCATAATCATAGCTCTTCAATCAATCATAATCATATCTCCTTTATTAATCATAATCATAGCTCTTCAATCAATCATAATCATATCTCCTTTATCCATCATGATCATAACTCCTAAATCAATCATAATCATAATCTCTTGCATTAATCATAATCATAGCTCTTGTAATCCATCATACTCATAGCCTTTTTATCAATCATAATCATATCTCCTTTCTCCATCATAATCATAATCTCTAGCATCAATCATAATCCTAATCTCCTGAATTAATCATAATCATAGCTCTTGAATCATCATAATCATAGCTCCTACATCAATCATAATCTTAATCATCATCAATCTTCATCCTAGAATCATAATCTCCCCAACCCTACCCTCCCATTCTTAGCCCTTGGTTATCCTTGTGCACATGGTTTTCCTTTGTATCATTCTCCCCTAGTGAGAGTATGCACTTTCTCCCCTCCTCTTTTAGCCACTCTCTATCCTCTTGCTCGTCCTTGATTCTTGTGCTTTTCAAGAACCTATTAGGCCTCGCCTTCTCTCCCTACCACCTTCTTGAGGGGGCATCATGTAGTCCATTCTCTCCTCTTCTACCTGAGATTGGGGCAAACATGTTGCTCCATAAAAGTCTTCTTCATGTCGTTTATGTTAAAACTTCTTTGAAATAGTGTTGTTTCAACACTATGTCAAAGAGGGGCAAAATGTAGACACCTAAATCTGATTACATTAATAGGTAATCATATTTAGTCATCTCCTAGGACATTATTGATTAAATATTTATTATTTAATTAATTAATTGTCATCCCCTAGTTAATTTATTTATTTAATTAAATATAGTCTAATTGATAAAGTCAAATGATCACTCAAAATCAATTTATCAAATAAATCCCTATTCCTCTATTAAATTGAATAAATCATCAAATCTATTCAATTTAATTCTATATCCCTATTTTATTGAATAAAACATTTAATAAAATATCTAAAATCTCAAAAGTCCTCCTAAACCCTATCCCAAACCCTAATCCAACCCAAAAGCCTTCCTAACCTCTCTTAACCACTTAACTAACCCATCTCATCAAAGCTAAATCACTCACCACCTAACCCCCCTTCTAAGCTAATCCTAACCCTCTTCTAATCATGTGCACAATCATAAACATGGGTTAAGACTTGCTAACCCAAGCTAAAGTCAACAAATATCTTCCCCTCACCCTCCAACACAAATGACCCTCAAATATCTCTTACACTCCTCTTAATGGCTCTTACACCTTCATTCATGAGCCTTGCATACTCAACCACCCTCATCAAGCATTGGACCAACTCTTATCCTATCCTCTCACACTCATCCTCCTTTTGACAAGTGTTACCTCCCCATTGGTGCTAAATAAGCACAATCCTTATGCTCCCTTTTGAGTGCATCCTGACCCTTCCTCACCATTTCATCATCTTGACATCTTAACCCTCCATTCCTCCAACCCTTGGCCTATAAATTGAACCTCCTCCCTTCACAAAATAATCCATCCTTCATGCAAAGTTATAATGATATTTTGAGAGCACACACACTACCAAAATACCTTTATAATGGCAAAATCACTCCATGACTCTATTGTTGCAACCTTATTTCACTCACCCCATCCATCCATTTGAAGCCTGAGCTATACTTGTGAGCACACATACCTTAAATCAGGGATAAATCTATTGTATCATTGTGTTATACCATTTGGAGCTTGCCATTCTTGGTTTGCCTCCATTTGTGGTGATAACAAATCAGTCCTATCTTAAGTGTTTACTGATTTTAGTATTGTTAATGCTTTCCTTAATAGCTAGTATTCATGTTACACTACTAAACTAGGTGATATACTATGATATTAGACCAATTTCTCCTTCTTGAAATCTCTATAAGTAATATAATTTCTATGAAATATATACTTTTCGTCTTTAGAAAATTTATGTGATATATGAGAGTAAACTTCTCCCTCTTTGACATCTCATGCCAAAGACAATATTCAGCGAATATCAATGTACCCCATGTATTGATTCATTTGTAATGTGCCTTGTCAATACTACATCAACTATTTGATCTTCAACATGCTCTGGTTGGTGCATCACTAAAATATATTTAGTGAACTTTAGATAGGGGAATGACCCCTGACTTACCTCTTAGATACAAAAATGCATCCTTATGTAATGGCTTAGTGAATATGTCTACAATTTTTTCTTTAGTATTCACATATTCCAATCTTACCTCTTTATCTTGTATCAATTCTCTCAAAAAATTATATTTTATAGCAATGTGCTTGGTTTTGATATGCATCATAAGATTCTTTGATATATTAATTGCACTAGGGTTATCGCAGAAGCAGATAACCATTGGATCATTGATCTCTGCCTTCATACCTACCAATAGTTGCTTGAACCAAATAAAATTGGAACAATTAATAGTTTTTGTCACATATTCTACCTCTATTGTAGACTGAGAAATACAATTTTTCTTCTTTCTTGTCCAAGACACTAGTATTTTACCAAGAGAGAATGCTCCACCACTGGTGCTCTTTCTATCATCAAAACTTCTTGCCCAATCAGCATTTGTGAATGCTTTCAAATCCAAATTTAATCATTTTTCTACCATAATCCATAGTCTTTAGTACCTTTTAGATATCTCATGATTCTCTTGATTGCCATGTTGTGATTTTCTTTGGGATTTTCTGAGAATCTTGCCACCATATCAATAGCTAATGCAATATCAACCCTTGTGTGCACTACATATTACAATTTTTCAATCATTGATCTATATGTGGTTTGATCTACTTCTTTGGAATCATCATTTTTGGAAAGATTATGTTCAATAGACATAGGTGTTCATGTTGGTTTTGAATCTTCCATTCCAAACTTTTTTAGTATCTCCTTGATATATTTGGATTGAGTAATATAGATGTCATCTTTCTTTTGTTAGATTTGCAATCCAAAAATGAATTTTATTTCTCCAAAAATGTACATCTCAAATTCTTTACTCGTCTCTTTTGAAAATTCCTTGCATAATTCATCATTTCCTATAAATAAAGTGTATCCACAAAGATTCATCATTTTCTATAAATAAAGTGTCATCCACAAATATTTCTACCAACAAAATTTTCTTGTTTAGTCCTTCTTTGATATATAGACTACTGTTATCATTTGTTCTTTGAAAACCAATCTTTAACAAGTAGTTAGAAGTCTTTTATACCAAGCTCTAGGAGCTTTCTTGAGACTGTACAATTCTTTGTGTAATTTGCAGACCATATCCCTTTTGCTAGGATCCACAAAACCTTTAGGTTGTTTTATGTAGACCTCCTCATCAAGAATTCAATTCAAGAACACAAATTTTACATCCATTTGATAAACTTTAAATTCTCTGTGTGCTACATATGCTAGTAAAGTTCTAACACCTTCTAATCTTGCAACACGAGAAAAATTTTCACCATAATCACTACCTTCTTCTTGAGAAAAACCTTTACTAACTAAACTTTCTTTTTTTCTTAAAACTTTTCCATCTTAATTCAGCTTATTTCTGAAAGCCCACTTTGTGTGAATTATATTTTTATCCTTGGGTCGAGGAACAAGAGTCCAAGTCTTATTCCTCTCCATCTATTCAATTTCTTAATTCATGGCCTCAATCCAACTTTCATTATCCAAAACATCTTTAACATTATTAGGCTCAAATTTAGCAAGCAAACATGTACCTTTCAATTTGTTTCTCGTCATTGTTCCATCTAATTTGTCTCCAATTATCTAATCAGGTGCATGATGCCTTTTACATATCTTTCTAACAAAGGTACTTTGGATTTATAATATGTTCCACTAACTTCTTCATGATCTTCTATATCAAGCTCAGGCCCCATGATCTATAACTCAGGTTCAACAAACTCTGTTTTCTCTGGTAATAGCTCAATAGCTTTTAACTGTGGCTCAGTTCATTTAGACTGTGACTTAGGTTGCACTAGTTGTAACTCGGTAGCTTTTGGAGATTTTGGGGACTTGGGAGGTGAGGCCTTATGACTTCCAAATAGATTTGGCAATGTATCAGGTTCATAGTAAACAAACCTTATGTAATCCTTAGGTTCATTGTTGCTTTCCTCTTCACTCTTTTCAACAAATTCATCAATTCTCACATGTGCACTTTCAATGATTTTATGAGTGGATAAATTCAAATATTTATATGCTTTACTTCTATAGGAGTATCCTAAGAATATTCCTTCATCACCTTTGACATCAAATTTACCTTTCGTAGATTCCTTCAAGATGTAACATTTGCTACCAAATACTTTCAAGTAACTTAGATTAAGTTTGTAGTCATACTATTTTTCATAAGGATTTTGATTTGAGTCTTTCTTCAACTATATTCTGTTCAAGGTATGCATTGCAATACTGGTTGCTTCCTTCTAGTATTTGATTGCAACATTATTTTCTATCATCAAGGTTCTTGCATAATCCATGATGAATTTGTTCCCTCTTTCAACTATACCATTTTTATGTGGTATATCAGATCTGATACTTGTCTTTTGATTCCTCTTTCAATGAAAAACTCATTGAATTCATTAGAAATGAATTCACCGTGTCTATTTAATCTCAAACATTTCAGCTTCTTTTCAGTTTCTTTTTCTACTCTTGCTAGATGCCACTTCAATTTTTGAAATACTTCACACTTATCTTTTAGTTAAATTACAATCATCATTCTAGAATAACCATCAATAAAAAGAATAAAGTACTTATCTCCACTATAATTTTCTATTCCAATAGGTCCACATAAGTTTGTATGAACTAGCTCCAAGACTTCTTTAGAATGATAGTCCTTGCTTTTGAAACTTGTCTTTCTCATCTTACCAATTTGATAATTTTTACATAGGCCCATATCAAGTTTCCTCAGACCAAGAATACCTCTTACTCTTTTATTCATGGTTATCTTGATTAGATAATCAAAGTTTAAATGACATAACCTTATATGCCACAACCAACTTTTCTTCTACTTGAGCAATAAAACATGAACTTTCACTAAGATCTAGGTAGAGTAGGTTACCTTTTGTTTGTTTGCCAGACCCAACTAGATTTCCTTTTCCGTCTAGTAGCTTGGCCTTCCCATTCATGAATTCTACCTTGAAATCAATGTTATCCAACTATACCACACTTAGTAGATTATGATTTAGTCCCTCAACCCAATAAGCATTATCACATCTAAGTTCATTGGTTAGTTAGATACAACCTTTTCCCTTTATTCAACAAGGTTCATTGTTTCCAAATCTCACACTACCACCATCATAATGTTCTATATGTTCAAATTTTGTTTTATCACTTGTCATATGATGTGAGTAGCCACTATCAATAATCCATGTATCATTCTTGTTAACATGAGAAATAAGTGTCATTTTATCTCCTTCATCATCAAATTCATATTTTACAACAATATATACCATTTCATCATTTTCACTACTATCTGAATCTTTAGCTAGAAAACAAGATTTCTTACCTTTTTCTTTGTAGTCCTTGAAATTCTTGAAATCCTTCTTGACTTTGTACTTTTTGTTTTTTTTTTATCTATGTCTTCTTTGTTTGGGCACCTTGCAGCAATGCGTCCAACTTCTTCACAAGAGCAACAAATTAAAAGAATTGTATCTTTATACTTTCCTTTTCCTTTGGGATACCTTCTTGCAAGAAATGCTTCAATTTCTTCAAGATCATTGTTAGAACTATTTTCCTCTTCACTTTTAGATTTTTTTCTTTTAGATCTAGTAGCTTTCTTATTGAGTGATACCTTGGCTTCAAATGTAGACTCAAGATTGCTAGAACTAAGAATATAATTATCATAGTTATCTAGTTCAAATGTTGTCAACCTTCCCACTAGAGCATCCAAAGTTATCTTGTTATTTAGATCACATCTCATCTCTTTAAGGGAAGAAACTTTGATTGCATAGATAGGAAGAAGGGTCCTAAGTACCTTTATCATCATTGTTACATCTTCAATTGTTCCTCTAGAACTGACATTGGCTTTGATTCTCTCAACATATTTTGCAATGTTTTCATCCTCTCTCATTTTTATCTGATCAAACCGGCCTCTCAAGCTTTCTGCCTTGGCTGTTTTTACATTATCATCACCTCCATAGATATCCTTCAATTTTGTCCACATGTCATGAGCAATAGCACAACCTTTGACCTCATCAAATTTAGCATAGTTTAGGGCTGATGTTATGTCAATCATCATGATATTATGATTTTTCTTTTTAGAAATTTCTTCTACAGTCATTGTACTAGTAGGAGTTGTGTAAGAAGTGTTTAAGTATTTCAAACTTGAATCATTGATGGTTTCCAAATGAAACTTCATAAGATCTTTCCATGTTGCAAAGTTGTCTCTATTCAACTTGGGAATCTCTCTTTTGTAAGACATCTTGATCTTTAGCTTAGGTTTTTGAAATCTTCTCTACAAGCACCAAATGCTTTAATGCTAATTGTTGGAAATATAAGAGGAGTAACTAAGAGAGGAAGGGTGAATCAATTACTACAAAATAAATCCCATATCCCTTAGATGTCAATACAAATCAAAACATAAACTCTAATTAAATTATATTTTGCTATTACTCGGCAAAAACACAAGCACTTGGCTAACACTAGCAAATGTTGTAACTAAGCAAATACTGAGAATCAACTTTAACTTGACAATAATTGAATATATTGATCTTAATTTGATTAACCTTAATTTTAACTTAGTTGCATACACATAAAAGAACAGGATGAACACAAGTAACACCAAGATTTAACGTGAAAATTCAATTTGAGAAAAACCACCAATTGCAACTAGTTATTGATTTTCACTCTTTTGAAGTGAGCCTTATCAGGAGCCAACCTTGTTAAAGGTTCCAAAACACACTGTTATGTGTGACCCTATTAGAGGATTTGATCACCTTATTAGGAGTGGCCTTGTTAGAGGTTTTTAAGACACTTCAAATAGAAATGCCATCTTGTTAGAGGATTTACAAATAATTTTTAAGATAACTCTATTAAGATATTTAGATCGCTACTGCAATGGTTAGAGAGTAACAATGAAATGACCTAGTTTCTTATGCAACTAAATTTTTGATTATGGATCTCAATTCTGGCTTGTAAACTTGATCCTTTCTGATCGAATGTATCTTTGTAGCTCAAGAAGGATATTTCGATTATCCTTCTAATCCACTTCCTCTAAGCATCTTCAAATATTCTATTATGTTCCACACATTCAATCTGTTGGCTCCTAATTTAACAGTTTTGAAAATAACCAAGAAACTAGACCAATGCATCTAAGGCTAGCAAATTCATATGAGGGACACACTCGACTGTAGTCTTGGGCCAACTATAAGGCATAACTCCTTCTTCACTTCAAGCTCTACAAGACCTAGGTGGGTTAACCTTGAGGTTCTAATACATGGTACCAGTGCAATTTAAACATAAATCTAAACCTAATAATAGTAGATGAAAACCCCTTTTATCTTCTAACACTTATGCAATGACATAGGAATGAAATAACTACAGATCATAACCTATAAACCCATAAGCTAAGTGAGGGTTAATTCCTTTCACCCCACTACAAAACATGAAAAATTGATTTGATTTGATTAAAATATTTGTACAAATGACATTCATATCAACTTGCATCTGACTTAGTGATCAATGCCTTATCCATTGAAACATAGAGTCATTACCAGTAGGATGACCTAACTTATTTTCCTTACATTTAATTTTGCAAACTAAAATCTCCAAATCACATTCTTATGAAATATCCCCTCCATACACCCAGAAACCCTATTAGAACATTGAAGCATTTACTTGACCCCTTGAATCAAAAGCAACAACAAATCTGACATACAACTCATCCAAGCTACCTTAAATCAAATGAACCTTATTCATTTAATCTCAAAGTCAATAGCACATGAAGAATTAGGAGACAGAATAAGAAAACCCAGATAATTCATTATAAATCCCCTTTGTATTCATCCTTGCAAAGACAAAATACATAGACTGGTAACAGTAAATGAAACTCTAAATAATTCACATGATCTAGCATCAAATTCTATTTGTGTCAGAATAACAAGACATGAAATGAAATGAAAATCTGCATAGGTGTGGGTGTATTGCCTTCATTGTTAGAGCTTAGCTCGATAGACAGGAAGCCAAACCATCAACAACCCTAGTTTCATAGTCAAACATTGGAACCCTATTGGTATCACAAAGAAAACTGCCAACCCCTTCAAAGAAAGAGAAAAAGAATGATATAGGAGAAATGAATTCTTAGATCTACTCTATAATTGACATGTGTCCACTTGAAATTCATCTCCTAGAAGTTCAAAAACCTCTCTCTAATCTCTTTATGTAACTGCATATCAAATTCCCATCATTTGGTTCTTAACAGTACAAAATATCTTAAATATTTGATAAAAATCATAACTGATTTAGATGCCTAATCTGGAAACGAGGCAAAGGTAAAAATCAGTTAAATATGAACTCTATAAGCATGAAAACTTTTTTAAAATCATTTTAAGGCTTTAGAAAACTTCAATGTTGGCTTCCAAACTAATCTCGATGCTTTATGACGAATTCTGCCTATTTTGCTAAGAATGCCTTGAAAAAACATAAATTTTCTTATAGACAGAACCAATGAAGACCTGTACAAAATCTAACTCCACATTTGAAAAGTTCATTTCCTCCCGGTTCCAATGGTATACTGTACTATATATTTCAGATAAAAATTGCCCTCCTAGTGGCCATTTGAAAATCTAGCTCCCAAGCCATAAACAGAGCTTAAAATTCAAAAAAATTAAAATTTACGTAATATAAAATATATAAATTATTTAAATTTATTCAAATCCTTCATTTGAAGGACTCGTGTTTGAAATTTCTTTTTGATTTTTACTTTATATTTTCACTTTTCCTTTCTCTCCAATCTTGCGATGCCACATGTTGAAGTTTGATTAGCTCTAAACATGGGCACATCTCCTATGCTTTTGAAGCATTTTAATATTAATATTTCAAACCTTCTTCTCCTGTAGCTTAATGCCTTTTAAGATTGCTTATGCTCAAGCCTTTAATGCATTTTGCTTTACCTTTACGGTGGGTGTAACACCATAAAGGCTTGATTTTGGCTTCACAGGCATATGACTAATAGCCACATGTCACATATACCTACGTTGGAGGTTAAAATACATCTTTTCTATTATCATCTTGGCCCCACATGACTAGCTCCACATCATAAAGTATTGCGGACCATTCAACTCAGCTAATGATTCAATGCCCTTTGTTTTAAAGAAGCACAAACATTCGATAGGACAAATGTGGGACAAACAAGTGAAGGTGATTTTCCCTCTACGTCTGCGCTTTTCCTCTTCATCAATCAAAGAGCCTAAATTGCCTTCTATAATCGAATCCTTCCTCCTTTTCGCACCTGCTATGCATGAGACTCCCCTTTTTTACTTGTCGGCTTCTCTCTTGTGAATTCCTCCTAGCTATGGGCAGTCTTGTTGCATGGGCAACTTCCCTCTACCGTGAGCATCTTAGTGGATGTTGTTTTTTTAGCCCCAAGAATATTTCCTAATTTAGACCTTGCAAACTCCCAAAACCATTGTTGAGATTTTTTCATGCTTTATCTCTCACAGATTTCTATCACTAACGCAGATCCTTTTCTAGAAATTATAGCCATATCTGATGTTGGATCCTTTATGGGCATGATAGGTTCTACCTGTTTTGTAAAGAAAACACAAGCATCTAGAAATGGAGGCTTTGTATCATATACAAGCAAAATACCCTGCTATCCTTTTCATTTTCAGATTCTGTCTACACCTCTATTCTTTCTTATTTAGTGTGAGTCGCCTCCCTTGTTTGCATGCCCTGAGTGATTCTTTTCTTTATTGTGTAGTTGCCCTTTACAGGTTTCCTCCTTGCATGGGCTGCTACCATGCCCCTGCCGCTTTTCTTGTCCCCTTTTTAACCTGGGGATCTCTATGCCACTTCATGCGTGGGTAGATTCTTTCAGACATTCCTCATCATGGGCATTCCTCATTCATGCATGAGGTTGTTCTTTTCTAAATGTACACTAACGTCTTTACTTGTTGATGCCTTCCTCTGTCTTTTTACGTGTTCCTCTGCTCTTACTAACCCACGGGTTTGCTTTTTTATTTATTTTCTAGTGGAGCTTCATTTCTCATTGCATGTGGCTTCCACCTTTGTGCGGGTTAGAGGAATGACTTGAATGAAGACAAATCCAAGACGCATGAACAGAAAATGAGTCAATGTTGCACCATGAACACCAAGTAGCACATGACTGGAGTTGAGAAGCCTATATGTTGTCTTCAATTTAGTGGTCCACAGTGGCTTCCATATCGTAACATTAAACCCAATTTGTTTAGCCAATTTGACCACCAAATTCAAGATCATTCTGCTACCTATACGAGCAAGTATTACAAGGCGAGACTTATTATCTGTTGCTGCTATGTTGTCAGGAAGAAACTAATGAGGTGTATAAGCACGATTAAGGAAGGCTGTGAAGTCGAGTATGCTCTTATTTTGGAACATTAAAATGGGATCAATTGTTAGTTTATCATGGATAAACAAGCCAACAGTAACCTCTAGAAAATAGTGAAACTTTAGTTTCATTATTAAAGTTTATAACTCTGTATTTAGTTAACTATCTCATAATGTCATCATACTTACTTAGCCACCAGTTATGACAGTAAACAATAACAAACACAACTTCCTTCTATAGATGTTGAGATGTTATGTACCATGGTATGATCCCATGGTTGAACTCATGATACAGATTCCATGTATATCCTCTAGTTGTGAAAACTATAGCAGGCACATTGTGTACAAAGTCACACTCCAAATTTGAATTATTTTGAAACATGACACTCGTCAGAGTTACCTCGTGGACAATATCCATAACGCTCTTTTCCCATTTTAAAGTGTAAAGGCTGACCTTTTCCTCTATACCAGCATTATGCTTGTCCTGAGCATCAAGTAGGAACATACCAGAACTTGCATGCATTTGAACATGCCCAAAAACAATGTATATATCTATATGATAATGAGATCTATCATAGACTATTCATTCACCACTCTTGAAAGATCTTGGAAGCTTAGCATGTACAAGTCTAGTTTCTACTACACTTTTGTTCCATTGAGATTGCTAGTGTAGACCATCATGCTAAGAAAATAAGGCAAAGGATCCAATATTGAGAATAATGAGGGTCAAAACAAATGTCTTGGCTATCACTCTCTTCTTGGCAGCCATTAAAACTCTCCAATAGATCAACTTCTCATTCAGCAATCCCATCCCTTGCCTAAAGAAATTAGTCGAACCCCAAAGTGGGTCTGGCTAAAAAAAATTTGCCTTTCAAACAACTGGCATTCTCATATTCGTCCCTTGACCCCATTGGACATCTCAAACTAACGGGATTCAAATTCAATCATCGATTCATTATTTAAAATTTATTTTTAATCAATTTTTTAAATTGTGAATTTGTGTTTAGAGGCCCAACAGTTGGCCTTAAAAATTGATTCAAACACCTGACCAAGCTCTAAAATCAAACACACTAATTCTCTGTTCCACACACTTTTGCCCTGTCAAATCTCATCTCATGATGAATTCTTAGTCAAAAGATATCGACTGTTGAAGTTGCCCTTTCAGAACTGCCTACACATAAACATGTTAGGAAACAATAAATTGTGTTTGGATTTGGCTTCAAAAGCTAGGCAAACTGATGCTTGGGGGCATAAAAATTGGGACGTTGGTTCACTATCATGAGGAGAGTATAAATATGTGATTTGGGCTCATGACGACTAATAGAACACATTTGGTGAGTAGTCAAAGTGGGCTACTCAGAATTTGTAGATTGGAAACACTGACAGAAAAGTAGTTTTTGCAAACATAATAGACCTGGGAATGTGTGCATATGGATTCATCAAGATTTGAAAATTGGCACACTTGAAGTATTTTTAGAGTGCAATGCAGTGGTACAATCCATTCAATCTCACCTATCACAAATTTCAAGCTATAACATCACAAATAGGGGTATTGATCAATCTGCTCCTTTTGACACTGGTAAAAAGTTAGAAATTGTGTTTGGAATCGCGTTCAAAAATTGATCAAATAGATTTGTCATAAGCTCAAAATGAAAAAACAGCATGTCTCTAAACTTTAGAATGCAACACAAAAAGAATTTTAGCATTTTAGTCAACTGGGTCAAAATTATAACAAGTCAAATAGTGCCTCCCAAAATTCAGAACTAATTGCATCAGCATGACAACATTAAAAGACCAACTTTGAGGGATTCAAAACCTAGACAAATGGACTCAAAATGATTTGAAATCTAAAACATAGGCTCTCTAGTATGGATACTAAACACTCCCAAAGTAGCAAGTCATGAAACATTATTGGGTGCAAGATATTCAATTGCAAACATGGCCTCCTATCACTATTTGACACTTAGTTAAAACTGCAGATTTAACAATTGCTCAAAACGAGACTTTACGAAATGGCTCAGAATGGAAATTTAACTTCATGGAATAAGTGGACATGCTGAATGAAAGGTGCTAGAAGAATTAAACAACTCTTATGCCTCAAATGGACAGTCGGGTACACATGCATCAGAAAGCATTTACAAGGCTTGATTTCTTAATGGTACTCAAAATCGAGGCTTTAATTTTGAGTCCCAACACAATCCTCAACTTGAACTTATATTTATATCTTACACATTGTCAAGTTGGCTTCAATACAACTTAGAATACTT
The DNA here is from genome assembly GCA_028749045.1 of Cupressus sempervirens. Classification (NCBI taxonomy): domain Eukaryota; kingdom Viridiplantae; phylum Streptophyta; class Pinopsida; order Cupressales; family Cupressaceae; genus Cupressus; species Cupressus sempervirens. Next base: position 410,242,177 of record CM053790.1, read on the forward strand.
AATATTCATCTCCTTAGTCAACTAGAACCATCAATCAAATCAATTGAACTCAATATGTCAAAACAAGAAAATCCTTCATTAGCCGACCCTGCTCGGTTGACACTAACTCAGAAATTATTTTTCTGTGTTAACCAAGTGAACTCAATTAACACTACATATTCACAAAGTTCCTTTGGTAACTAAGTGAGTTTGATTAATATTGGTTCCATCCAACATTTCCTTCATTAATAGAGTGAGTTTGATTAACACTAAACTTCTGCAAAATTTCCTTTGACACCCAAATGAACTCGTTAGACACTGAACTTTTGAACTTGAAAAACTCTAGAATGCTTGGTAGACATAGGAAATTGTCTTCATCGCCTGAGTGAGCGCAGCATACACTGATTGGTAATGATATGACATTTTGTGTAACATCAAAGACAATACACAATTGATCAATTATTTTCAATAGGTATATCTTAGGGCTTAATTGAACTTACTAGTCAAAAGATATGATCATTTAAGTGTCCAAAAATTGGACTCTCTAAGCTCAATTGCATATTTAATATATTGATGTTATATTTTAATATTAAGTTACAATTTTCAAAAAATATAACATAAAATGACTTTATGTTATATTTTTAATTTACTTTATCACTCAAGTGATTTAAGAAAATATAGTGCACTTTATGTTATAATTTCATGTTAAGTTGTTTTTTAATTTTTCACTTAAGTGACTATAGTGTGTTATATAGTATAATTTAATGTTAAGATTAATTTTAATATGTTATTTAAAATATCTAAGTAAAATGTTTCTTTTAAATAAATAATTACACAATATGTAAACTATATAGTGTAAATATTTTATTTGACCCATTTTAAAGTGATATTTTCTTAATAATCAATTAGACATGTGCTAAATAGAAAATTTATGTTGTGAAACTCAATAACATGTCATTTTTTAAACATGTTACATGAAAATGCATTGGAGACTACGATTTTGGATTGTCAACCCATATGCAAGTAAAGTAAAACCATATTCTCGACACATGCAATCACACCTAGAGAGTGTGATTTGTTGCTGAAAGTCAAAAACATGACATTTTGATGCACTCCAAGAGAGTGAATTTTCTCTATGGGAGAAATGTTGGAATTATGCAAAATAAATGACGTCTAAAACATGTCATTGCACTCCAGGAGTGTGATTTGCATGTGAATGTGATTTCCAATCAAAATCGTTATATGTAATTGGCCTTGGAGAGTACAATTTTGCACTATACTGCATTTTTTTGATAATCAAAAAACATGTGTTTACATGTCAAGAGTCCAATTTGCATGTAAAAATCTCCTATCAAGCAAAATGTCACATGCAAAGGCACTTCTAGAGTGTTATTTGTACTTCAAACTCAATTTGCATATGCATTGAGCTCATGTTTTTGGATGCCAAGGGTGTGATTATGCCCTTAGGTCAAAAATGTTGGAGTTTGAGGATAAAATAAAATATGTAAATACGTCCCAAGAATTAGATTTGCTTCTTGGATGCATATAAACATAATTTCAAAGGCATTTTTCATCAATGTATCCCAAAACAACACATGTAAATGGGTTAAGAGAATGCCTTTTGCATATATCTTGAGATCATTATTTGAATCTTGAATACATGTGTTTGTATCTAGAATCCATATTTTTTACCATTTCATGCAAAAATGCCTCATGAAAATACATTTCTAGGGCACATTTTTCACCAAAAATGCCCAAGAACATGCATTTTAAAAATATGTTTTGCATTTAAGTAAATTTGAAGACCACATTTTTGCATCTACAAGAAAATCTGTCGATGCATTTGACCTTGGAGACTAAAATTTGCATTTGAAACTTTGAATCCGTCAAAGGATCTTGCTTAGATGTGTATGCACTTGGAGAACATGATTTTGGAGGAGACTTGCTCATCCAAACTTATCTTTCCTCCATTTTTAGCGTATTGAGCTCCAAGTAAGTATAAGGATTTGACTTTGTTCATATTTCTTGTTTTTCTATAATATTGCATTCTTTGGCTCATTTGTGTCCATTTGTTCAAATGTAGCCCATGCCTTTTGAATTTGTCTTTAAATAAGTTTGGAATCCTCTCATTGCAAATACAAAAAAATCTTCCAAACTCTAAAGTTAAAAATTACATGTAAAGGGATATCTTGAAGTTTGTCATGTTTGAGTCAATAAAAAGAGGTAAGTTTTTGTTTTGTTCCTAGTTTATCTTTCTTGTTTGTTTCTTTTTTAATTTATTTTCTTGATAGAAATTTGAGGATTCCCACCCAATTATTCAAGCGCATACATACACTTTCATCTCCCATGTCAATCTATACTTTGCCCATTTTCTGAATTTCATTCTCTAACACATGAAATTACATCCTCTGAACCCAATTACATGTTTATCTCAAGTAAAAATGAGTATATTCACATGAAAAACATCATAGAATAAAAATGATATAAGAAACTTCCTTTTCCAAGGAACCAAAAAATCCATAAGTCGTTGGTGTCTTAAACAATTGGGAGCATGAAAACTCAACTAGGAGATCAAACTTGTCAAAAAAACCCAAATCAAGCATATATATTTTCAAAGCATATAATAGAAATATGTAGCATACTCAAGAACCATGGATAAGAATGGATGAAATATCACAATACAATATTTCATCACAAGAGTTACAAACAACCCTCTAACATAAATAATATATCTCCAAAACTAGTGGCTAACTACCTTAAGAAAATACTTAACAATTTTCACAAAATAACTCTAGGCATAAAATATACAATTATAGAACATCAAGAGAACATATAAATAGATCTATATCTAATTAGATAAATAATACAATTAATAAGCTCAATCCATACCTCAAATCCTACGGAGATTCAGTAGAAGTGAGAACAAGAGGAAATAAATCCAACTTGAGATGCATCATTCAAGCCCACTCCAATTTTTAAAATAATCTATATGGTTGAAGAAGAGTCAATTCAAAAAAAAATGGTTCCTCTCTTGGCCCATTAAAATTTCACATATAACTCTTTCTCCAAATGGAAATAAAATCAAAAAACCTTAAATAATAATACTCATAAACTCTCCCTTACATATCATTAATTTTTCTCCATAAAATTATTCATAAAAATAAAAAACAATCTCTCTTCTACCTTTCAGCCATCTTCCCCATTTATATTTTCATTTTAGACTACATATATATGTTCTTGAATGGCTTTCATACCCCTTTAGGGGAAAAGACATCACCCTTTTAAATAAAAATAATTCCAAAATCTGAAATTGACTTTATTTATGTAATTAAATACCATTTTACAAGTTGTTTAGGCATTTAGGGGTAAATTTAGACTATTTAAGGGGTATACAATATATAATTGGATAAAAAATGATGTAAATACCCTCTCTGGTACTTCATAACCCATTTTTTATGCCCATCATTGAACTGGTCTCATATTCTTCCACATGGGTAATACATATTACTTTTTTCTCTCCAATTCATGTTATAGCCATCCTTTGAATGTTAGGGAGTTTAATTCTCTTATAAATACTTATACTTTCCTATTTTACCCCTTTTACATTTCTTTATTTTTATATTCTATAAAATTTATCTTTATATCTAAGTGTATTAATAAACCACTCACATATAATTTATGACACACAAAAATATTTAAATGCATTATGTAGTCATGCATATTTATATAGGTATATATGTGTGCACCCATATATGCTTATATAAATATACCAAACAAATGTCGTAGATAATTTACATGAACATAGAAATATCCAAATCAAGAACACATAATTCTAAACACTGGAATTCACCAATCAAACCATCAAAAGTAATTATATAAGCATAAACCTTGAGCTAGGTAACTAGATTCCTATTAAATTTCTAAGGATATAAGGATGCATATAGGGATTATGGTTTCATCTCCTTGTTAACACTAACTGATTCAAGGATTTTGAGGCATGCTCAAACTTGTGTAGCTAGGTGTGTGCCTCAAAATCCTTGAATCAGTTGGTGTTAACAAGGAGATGAAACCATGATCCCTATATGCATCCTTATATCCTTAGAAATTTAATAGGAATCTAGTCACCTAGCTTGAGGTTTATGCTAGGTGACTATATATATACATGTATTGTATCCTGTTGGTTGGTGATGCAAGTGTGTATAGGTACTAGACATCTACTTTACCTAGCTACACAAGTTTGAGTGTGCCTCAAAATCCTTGAATCAATTGGTGTTAACAAGGAGATGAAACCATGATCCCTATATGCATCCTTATATCCTTATAAATTTAATAGGAATCTAGTCACCTAGCTTGAGGTTTATGCTAGGAAGATATTTCTAGGAAGAAAAGGCAAAGCAGAAAGAAAGAAGCCAAATCTGAAAAATATGAAAAGGAATATTTTGAACTAAGGAAGAGAGAAATGAAGTAAAAAGCCCATGCAATTGATGAAGTTTTCAAAGGTATAATAGATACTAGTGGTTTAACAATGGCTAAGAGAATATATAACATTGGGAGTTATGATGACGAGAAGAAAATTGAAGATGCAACCAACAACTTCATAAGTTTAATAGAACACCTTTATAATTACACTCTATGATTCTAAATTAATTAAAACACATAGAAGACATTGGATGGTTATTTTCTTTACACATAGGCAAATAGGTTATAAAGAAAAACTTAATTGAGCTACAACCTAATCTAAGCTCTAAAGAACCAAATAATATTATATATGAATCTCACAAAAAAGAATTTAGAGTAAAAAGTAGAGCAACAAGAATTATCATTGAAGATACATAAAATGTTCATGATTAAATAGTAGAAATGTAGAAGAAAATTATAGATCTTGATAAGGAAACACAAGGACACTTGTCCCCTATTCAATTTTATGACACATTTATAGTTGAAGAAATCATTAGAAATATTGTGCAAGACATAACAAATCATGTACAAGAGATTCAACATTAATCACCCAAGGAATAAGAACCAAGAGCACCTAAGAAAAAGGATGAATTAAAAGATAGAATAATAATATGAAGTGAGGGGAAATTAAGTCATGAGCCAAGTATTCTAAAGAAATAAAAATGGGTGAGAGTCCTAATAGAAGAAGAACAAGAAGATTTAGAGAGGAAGAGTTTACATCCACATGATTTGATGTCAATAAGTTGAAACCTAAGGAGTTAAAGGAGTATTTGGAAAAGGTGAAAAGAAAATCCATTAGAGACAAAAAGAAGAAGAAACAAGTGTTAAGATGAGAAATTAACACTTTAGGAGAATTGGTACTTGAGGTTGATTGCAAAACATATGATCCCATATTTGATCAACTAGATACATTAATCAAATCTATTTATGATCAAATGATATACTTACAAACCACAACCATGAGTGTGGTTCACCAAAGAATGGAGAAGAAAATGATAGGAAGATTGGTGGAGAGAGTCAATAAGATAAGAGGAGATCTAGGAGATTTGATGAAGAAAATTAGAGAAACACTAATGGAGGTAGGAAATGTATTCACCAAGATATCAAGTTATTCTAAGTTTGTGAAGGATTTGGAAGAACAAAAAGGTCTAGCATCAAAGGAGATAAAAATTCTAAGAAGTCAACTTGATCCTATATCAATGTTGATCACTACATTTAGTGAAGAGGTAAAGAAGAAATTATACATAATGAGATAGGTACAAGAAGAATTGGACAATACAATAATGAGTTTACTTGAACTCAAAACACATTTATCTTCTATTTTAGAGGTTGTAAAGAAGAATTTGAAGAGAATTAATGAAGCATTGGCATTAACTGATGCAAATTCATTTAAAAATCTAGTGGAGACAACAAGAAATATGAAAGAATAGGTTATTGCATTGAGTCACATGAAGAATCCATGGGAGACATTAGTGGAGTCAACTAAGATCAACTGCAAGGTTATCTTTGAAGGCTTGCAAGTCAATGTTTACCTATTCAACATTACACCTTTAGCATTATTGTCAAAGGGGGAGAAGTGAGAGATCAACAAAGGGAGAAGGTTTGTTTTTTTTTAAAATGTGCACCTTCCACCCTGATCTTTTAGATAAGATTAAGCTCTAGTGGAGTATTGATGTGGAAGGCACAGCTATGTATAGGGTAGCCAGAAAACTTAGCAACGTTAAAAGGAAGGTTAAAGCTTGGATCAAGTCTGATTTTGGCCACATATTTTTTGAGAAGGAAGTCCTATCAAACAATCTTTCTTCTATCCAAGCCTCAATTCAGGAGGATGGGTATGATGAGTTAAACAGGGAGGCTGAGTTGTCTATCCTTTCAAACTTACACAATATTATCAGTAAAGAGGAGAAGTTCTAGAGACAAAGATCAAGGGTAGACTGGCTCAAAGAGGGTGACTAGAATACGAAGTTTTTTCATCTTAATACTCTAAAACATCATGCTAATAATAGAATTATAGGTTTAAAGAGTGGTCAGGGATGCTGACCAAGGATGAGGAAATCTCAGCTGAGTTTATTTCTTTCTTCTCCACCCTATTGTCTTGGGATCCTACGCTATCCAAAGTGGATCAGGATGACATCATTTCCTACATCCCTCAGATAATCCTTCCCCACCATAATAAATTGCTTCGAGCCATTCCCTCTGATTTGAAAGTTAAAGATGCTCTCTTCTCTCTGCCGACAGATAAATCACCTGGCCCTGATGGTTTCCCCTCTTTCTTTTTCCAATTGTTTTGACTTGTATTGATGAAGGATGTGGTGAAGGCTATCCAAGAATTCTTTGGGGCTAGAAGCATTCTCAAGGAGATTAAATCTACTTTTTTAGTTCTCATTCCTAAAGTTCTTAGAGCCAATTCCTTGGACAAGTTCAGACCAATTATTCTTTGCAATTCTTTTTACAAGATCATTTTGAAGGTTCTTACTTCCAGGTTGCTCAAACTCCTCCCTTTGATTATTTCTCAATAGCAAACTGGTTTTGTCCCAGGCAAACAAATTTTAGACTCCATAATGATGGTGCATGAAGTGATTCACTCTATGGAAGCTGGAAAAAGGGAAGGGATATTACTTAAACTAGACCTCTCAAAATCCTATGATAGGGTTGACTGGTCTTTCCTAGAAATGGTGCTCAAGGCTTTTGGGTTTGATATCAAATCTTGTAAGTTAATCTCTCAGCTAGTTACTACTTCCTCTCTTGCTATCTTAGTCAATGGATCCCCCTTTGATTTTTTCAAACCTTCTCGTGGTCTTCATCAGGGAGATCCTCTCTCGCCTATTCTATTCATAATCTTGGCAGAATGCATAGGAAGACTTATTGAGAAGAATAAGAAGTAAGGGAGAATCAAAGGTTTTAAACCTTCTTCTAAAAGTGCCCCTTTTATGCATTAGCAATTTGTTGATGATACTATAATGGGAGGGGAGGCTTCTATTAAGAAAGAAAAGGCAATGAAGGACATCTTGGATATTTACTCCAGAGGATCGAGACAGTCCATCAACTAGGAAAAGAGTTATGTTTTCTTTATCAACACTCCTTAGGATAGACAGAAGAAAATCTCCAAAATTTTGGGATGTAGTATGGGGAAGCTCCCCTCTACCTATCTTGGGCTACCTTTGGGCATGAATCCTCCTGATTCTTTTTGGAATGGAATAATGGATAGATTCAGTAAGAAGCTAGTTGGTTGGAAAGGGGCCTCTCTTAGCCAAGCTAGAAAATTCCAGCTGGTTAAATCCACCCTTCAGAACTTGCCTGTATATGCTTTGAGCCTTTTTGTGATCCCTGGGAAATTTTCTAAGAGGATGGAAAAAATTCAGAGAGATTTCTTATGGACGGGGGCTAAAAAGAATAAAAGGTACCATCTCGTTGCTTGGGAAAAAGTTTTCCTTCCCAAGAAATATGGTGGTCTAGGTATCAAGAAGCTAACTTACCTCAACAAGGCACTTTTCGGTAAGAAAATATGGCGTATCTTCAGTAGCATAGTGGAATGGAGAGACATCGTGGAAAACAAGTATATAAAGAGGCCCTCTAAACAGTTTACCCTCTTCAGCAAAGATATCCCAAGAGGTTCTTTTGTTTGGAATGGTTTTTTAAAAGCCAGGGACCTAGCTAATTCTAGAGTCTCTTGGAAATTGGAAAATGGGGAGGATATCCATTTTTGGTTTGATAGTTGGCTTATTCAAGGCCCTCTTATGAACAACCCCAGCTATGAGGTCTGGCGGAATGACTGCATCAACCATTTTGGGCATAAAGTTAGTGACTATAGAAATGACCAGGGATGGATAGACCTATTCATCATCTTTGAAGATCTTAATCCTATTATGATAATGCTAAACTCTATGGCCTTAAATAACAATAGGGATGAATTGGTCTGGGAGATAACTCCAATGGGCTATATACTGTTGCCTCTGGGTATTCGGCCCTTTGGAGATTAAATGAGATTCCTCCTTGGTCAAGGGCTTGGCTTCCTAGCCTCATTCCAAAAATTAATATTTTCTACTGGATGGCTCCATAGGAAAAAATCCTCACCCAAGATAATCTCATTAAAAGAGGTCATATTATGCCCAGCAGATGTGTGTTATGCAAAGATCAGACAAAGACTGCCAATCATTTGTTCATTCATTGCTCTTTCTCCAGGGAGGTTTGGGTTTTCCTTACCTAGGACATGGGCTTCAACTAGTGTGTGCCTTTTAACCTTCTAGACTTCTTCTGTCAATGGAAATGCATGTTCAATAGGTCTGATTTGTAGGAATTAAGTTCTTGGATTCTGCCTCATTTATGTTGGAGCATCTAGAAGGAGAGAAATAACAGAATCTTCAGAGATAAAGAGGAGCCAACTATAGTGATAGGAAAGAAAATATTTGCAAACATTAAGGAAAACTATTCAGTAAGGAAAGGGGGAGATATAGAGTTAGACGACAGAAAAAAGGAGAAGGCAAAAGACAGAAAGACGAAAAGACAAGAAGCCAAATGGCTTCTCCCCTGGAAGGATGGCATAAAGCCAACTTCAACGGAGCATCCAAGGGAAATCCTGGCTCCTCGGGAAGTGGAGGCATAATAAGGAATAAATATTGGGATGGTATTGCAACTTTTTTCCTCCCACTGGGATTTCAAACCAATCACTTTGCAAAAGCAAATACTACGTGTAATGTTGTCAAACTGGCATTTGAAATTGGAGTTACTAACGTTTGGCTTGAAGGAGATTTGAACAATATTATAAAATGTATTAATAGCAACTCTCAGCCATCACGGTCGCTTGCAAATCTTATTGATGAGACTCGTGAGACTCTTGCCAAATTTGGTAGAGTCCACGTCACTCGTATTTTTTGGGAAGCTAACTTGGTTGCTAATAGATTAGCTAATATAGGGGACAGCGAAAACCAAATTATGACTTGACATCCCAAAAATATTTTGCCAGAAAATGTCAAAAGCATGATCGAACTAGACAAGATCCAAGGAAGTATAGAGAAGATCAATGTGCAATTATGAGCATGAATGGATCAAGAGGAAAGGGTACTTCCCAAAAAGGAAGCATGGGAAATTGTAATTTTTGTAATTTATTACAGACTTTTCAACATGTTTTTTGGGTTTTTTTTGCATTTGCAATAGGAGTTGCGGAAAGGTTATTTCATTCTATATTCTACTCAACCAAAGAGGTTCCTATCAGTCATAATGCGAGGTGCATATGAGAATTGAGGGTGCACAGAGTATAGATATGGTAGGTGAAAGGTGTAGAAAGGAGTCGGTTGGTGAAATAGAGAAATGGAGGAGTAGGGGAAAAGTTTGGGAGCAACTGGATCAGGGCGGGATTACCAGATACATTGCGAAACTGCATGGTTTTGATCAGGAGGTTACTAATAGTATGGTTGGTTCATGGAAGGATGGTAGAGTCAAGGTGAATGGGGTATCATTCATGATCATAGAGGAGGTGATATCGACCATCTCTAAAATCTCGATTGAGGGTTTTAAGTTTTTCAGGGACAAGAAGCTCTCAACTAATGTTGTGCAAGATTTTGTGAAGGATACGGAGGAACTAAAAGCCCTGAAGAAGATTGATACATACTATGTTCCCAATACCATGAAGAAATTGTTGAGGTATGTTCTAAGAACTGTTATCGAGTACATTACTCTGGACCCTAGGTTTGATCGGGCTCGTACCCACCACTTTGTTCTTTTGAATCATTTTTGGCATAGTAGTAAAATTTCTTTTCCTTTTTACTTGTTAACTTCCATGAGCAAGGTGGTGGTTAGCTTCAAAAAGAAGCCCATGGATAACCCTACTCTACATGAGGGGCTTTTGCTGCTCATTTATGAGAACTTTAAGGCTCAAACCATAAGCAATGCCCCCCCTCAGACTGAGAATGTGACATCTGGAAGCTCCAGCTTCTCTTCAGACTCGGATGATATCCAAAGCTTTAGCTCTAAGGATGGCGGGATTTCTTCCGCAGATAAAATTGTTAACCTTCAAGTTGAGAATTCGCCTTCTTCCATTCCCCCAAGTAGGAAAAGCCCTAGGGCTCATGGGTCGAAGCATCATGTGAAGGATGTGAGGGTTGACAATGATGATGAGGAGGATGTGGAGATGAAAGAGGAGGAAAAGGAGATGCAAGAGGTAAATAAGAAAGAGTTGTGAAGGAAGAAGAGGATGGAAAAGACAAGGAAAAAGCTAGACTGGTGGTTGACACTGCAAAGGACAACATCAACAATGGTCAAGACCAGGAGGATCAAAGGGAGCTCCAGCAAGAGGCTGAGGAGAACCAGATGGCCTATGAGGCTGCTCAAGCCATGCGAGACCTAGAGAGAAAGAACGAGGACTAATCCACTACCTGTTCTTTTATCTCAATCTATTTTTTAGCTTTTTGTCAAGGCTTTTTCCTTTTTCATTTCTATGTAGTTTCTATTCTTGGTATTTTCTTTGTTCTTTGTTTCTAGGCTAGGCCTTGGGCTTATTATCATCTTTTGAACTTGAACTCTTTTGGCTGGGCTTTTCACACTTATTATCAGCCTTGTTATTGTTTTAACACTTGGGTTTCAAGGTCCCTATAAAACCTGTTTATCTAATCAAAAAAAAAAGGAGAAGGTGAGAGATTTAAAGGAAACGGGAGAAGACATGAGAAGATGAGATGAGAAAATGAAATACAGGAGAAGATGAAGATAGAAGGAGGATAATTTTAGAGGTCTTAAAGTAGGACATGTTCAGAGATACAAGATCACCATTCATAGATTTGGAAGAAGATCACAAGAAAATAACACTATGGTGAGTAATTATTTAGGAGGAGATCAAGCTCAATGATCTCAAAGTGTATTCCTATTAATGCCAAAGGGAAATATTTCTAGCATTGCTAGATTATATGGAGACTTTTGGCATTACCTATTGAAGATTGTGTTACTAAAGGAGGGGAGAATTGCTATGGTTTTCATTGATGAAAATTCATTGTATCCATATAAATTCATATAGATATTTGTAGCATTAATTAGTGATACCTAACTTAGTTCATCCCAACATGTAAATTGGCAAAGATAGAAGATGATCGATAAAGTTAGAACACTAGTGATGATTGATGATCACATAAGACAATTAGAGACTATAGTTGAAAGGTTGAAAGTGTTAAGAGAATTCCCAATTGGTGAAGGAAGAAGTAAAATCTAGAAAGGAAATCACATTGGATAGTATGATACAAAAAAGTGAAGGGAAAGTGATGTTTACATGCATTGGATCATTGGATCAATACAAAGAAAAGGTACAAGATTACATTAGGAAAGGTAACACATTTTGACCATTCCAAGAGGTTGACAAGTAAATCAAATTGAAGGCCAACGAGACAAAGATTAAATTGTAATAAGACTTTAAGATATGTGAGAAGCTTAAGATGAATGAGTGGGAAGGTTAAAATTGTGAAAGGATGGATTTGATTAAGAGTCAAAAAAAAGTACAAGTGAACAAATAGGTTATGTAATGGAATGAGTGGTGTAACAAGAAAGATATAAGAGGTCAAAAAAGAGTAAGTGGTAAGAAAAAAAAATAGTGGAAAAAGAAAAGAAGAGTGATTGAGAAGTTATAATCAAGACCTTGAGTAGAGAAGAGAATTGTGTAGTGGTAGTAGATCAAATAACTAATTGGATCTAATAGGCAAGGAGTAGCACATCCATATTTGAGATTTAGTTGTTTTCAAAAAATTTCATGTAAATCCCTAAATTGGGTGAATTTAAATAAGTTCTAGTTGTAAATCCCCTAATAGAGTATACTCTCAAACGCATCAAGAAAATCCTTTGGCAAGGTAGATCATAACAAAAAAAATTGTACTTCTACCAAGGTAAAAAGTCACTCCTAACAAGGTAAACCCCCAAAAATGGTAATTGTATGCTCTGATCTAGTAAACTCATCTACCAAATTAGTGATCTTTTTAGATATCATCCTCACCATAGATTTTTCCTTCTAACTTGGGTTTCTACAATACCAAAATCATTGTGTTATGTTTGATGAATGTATGTTGGTTTGATATTGTTATACTTTACATATTATTATCAGTCATATGTTTTACTATTTGAAAGTTAGTAATTCTATTTTACCAATCAATGTTTGAAGTTTTAAATTGCTTGTATGTACTAACTCACCCCCTCCTCTCAATACTTAATAATTCTAACAATAGGTGCAATGAGAAGTAATAACATTAGCAATATATCTAAGAGAATAAGAAAAACTAAATATAACTATTGATCACAGCTAGTAAAAGAAAAAGAAAAAAAAAGGGACAAGGAGAGTAATATGACTAGTGATAAGGAACATATAAAAGAAGTATAAAGTCGGTAGAAAAACCATTAAATTACTAAAATAAATAGTTAATTGAGAAAAATGACTTAGAATGATACCAAAGGAATAATAATAGATAGATGCATAAGAGAACAAAAAGACTGCATAACCATATTAAAAAGACTTACATTACAAAACTATTGTAGTAAAAAGAAACCAAGAATAAGATAAATGTTATCAAGAAGATAATCTAGTTATAGGTTAAGGGCATATACAGGTATATTTCATTCAATATTTATATAGAAAATAAATATAAATCATACGATGGGGATATTATCAATCAAGAGGTCGATAATCTACATGAGATGGAATTTAATAGGTCTCATGGAGACTAAGGTCTTGGTAGAGGACATTCATTAAGAAGGTTAGAGTTCTCTTATAATAACTCAAATTTTAGAGGGAATTCTTGATTGAATGTGAGGATTCTAAATTGGAACCTAGAGAGACATTTGTAAAGAATCTCTTAGAGATAACATATATTGTAGTGGTTAATCATATGCATATTTTAGAGATCATATGCTTGGTTGGAGGTGGGATATCTATTAATTAATTATTGTTAACAAGTTCACTCATTAATAGAGATCCTAGAGGTCTTAGACAGACAATCTCCATTGATAGTTTCCTAATCAAGAGCTATCTCATCAGAGGGTTAGGTAAATCAGAGAAGAGTTCCTTCTAAGGATTAGTTGGGTTTAATATGGAAATTATCACTTAGATGGTTTAATAATATTTTAGCTTGTTAATTTATAATAATTATTTCATACTTGTATATGTTAATGTTATCTTTTCCATTTATTGACAATGGTTATATGTATTAAACATCAAATACTCAAGCCATGAGAAGGGACATCACAATGGTATCAAAACATAATAATTTCATCCTATGAATAGATGCTTATGAAAACTTATGAGAGAAGAACAAGGAAAAAAATGAAAGACTTGTCCATGAGATGAGATCCTATAAGGAACAAACAAACAAAACATTGATAATTCAAATGGAAAATTCAATCAGGCCTTCCTCCAAGCCCTACAAAACATGGAAAATTTAATCAATAGTTTAAAAAGTCATCCCAACCAAGAGAGAGGGGCCCTAGCTCAAAGAATTAAAAGAAAAATAATACAACCTCTAACACAAGAGTACCCCCAACCCCATTCTTTCCAAGAGAAGGCTTCTCAAGATAAGAGAAAGCAATATAAAAATCCATAACCAAAATTGAAGACATAGGAAGGGATTATGTAGATTTAGATCATCATATTAGAGAAGTGTCATTTACAGATATTTTTCAAGATAAGTGAAGGGAGACACCTAGTAAGCCTATAAATAAAGAAATTAAACACAAAGTGAACAAGAAAACACTTCTAAACTTTGATAGACCAAGAAAAGTTACAACCCATGCATGGTCACAAAAGTTGAACACATTTTTCACCCTAAGTCCCATGATTATGGAAGAAGATTCCCTCCAATTTACAATAATCTAGTTGGAAGGAGGAGTGTGCTACTAGCAATGGCATCATAGACTTACCTCGATAGGACATGAAAATATATACTCCTATGGGAAATTCTCCCAAAATATTATTAGTGGATTTGATGAAAGAGATTTAGAATGATACTTTCAAGAATTAACACATCTTAAACAAAGTGGAATAGTGGAAGAATTTGTGTGTCAATTCAAATGATTATTAGTGATGATCCTTGATCTTTTTTAAAAAGAGACTCACCCATATGTATCTCTAGAAGAATCCACAAAGAATGTTGTGAAATCCTTTCAATCACAAACCCTAGAGGAATACATTAGGAAAAAAAGAAATGTTGAATCTAATAATACTAGAGAAAGACCCAAAACTCCACTTCCAGAACATCCCATAAAAGTGAAGGAGAAAGGAAGGATGACCAAGATTTAAACTATGTTATTTATGTTAAAAACCATGGATAATGACACATAGATGTCAACAAAGGAAAGAAGTAATCTCATAAAACTCATGTTTCATATGTAAAGAACCTGTGGAATGTGGGTATCAATGTAAAAGACTAAAAGTAAACAAAAGGAAAAAATTGGTGAATTAGAGAAAGAGACTTTAGCACAACTTATCTCTCAAAATAAAAATAGGCCCTTCTAGATTAAATGTTCACTTAAAGGATAGAAGGTGATTGCTTTAGTGGATAGAGGAGCTTCTCATGATTTCATTAGAAAGAACTTGGTACCAAAGAGGAAACTTAAAGACCAAACTTTTGAAGGCTTTAGAGTAGAATTAGCCAACAAATCCATAGATAGTTGTACAAAAAATGTTACTCCAAAAATTACCACTAGTGTGCATGAAATAAAAAAATAGATCCATGTGTAGAAAACATACAAAATGATATCATCCTAGGAATGTTGTTGATAAATTCTCTAGGATGTTTTATCATGGATGGTCCCAATCTTAAAATATGCTTTAAACATGAGGGAAATGATATAACATTAAGAGGAATGCCTAATGGATCCTGAAAAATAGTATCCTTTGGAGACAATTTTGAGACATGACCAAGGAGAGTGGGAAGCTTAATGTATGGTCTTAGATAAAACCCACACTAATGAATATTAATTCCATGTACATATTCATCCTATCATGAAGAAATACAAAATAGTATTTGAAGACATTCCACTAGATCTCCCCCTAAAAGAGGTTTTGAACATGCCATGGAGCTATAAGGAGGTATAATCCTATAATTACAACAACTTATAGACATCCCCATAAATAAAAGGAAGAAATTGAAAAACCATCAGATAACTATTATAGATAGGACATATACAAGCTACTAGTAGTCCATTTGCCTCATCAATGGTACTTGTCAAGAGATGGAACCATGGGAATGTACATAAATTATAGTGTGTGTGTGTGTGTGTGTGTGTGTGTGTATATATATATATATATATATATATATATACCATATCCCAAGAACTAACAAATTACATGGAGATAGATATTTTTCCAAATTTGATCTAAGGTCAAGATATCATCAAATCAAAATTAGGGAAGAAGATGTGGTGAAGGTGGTGTTCAGCTATCATTATGGATACTTTGAATTCTTAGTACTTCCTTTTGGACTCACAAATGCACTCAAAACTTTTAAGTATTGCATGAATCACACCTTCAGAAAAAAATTACAAACCTTTCTTCTCATATTTCTTTATGACATCCTTATTTATAGAAAAAAAGGGAGGAGCATCTAAAACATATTGAGGAGGTTTTGAATATTTTGGAAATAGAGTCACTATATGCTAACATCTCAAAGTGTAAAATCTCAAAGAGTGAATTTGGACTCTATGAGACACTTTATATTGGGCATACAATTTTTAAAAAAGGAGTGACATCAAAGAGTGGCCAATTACAAAAATCCTTACCCAACTCAACGGTTTTGCCAGATTATGTAGTTACTATATTCGATTTGTCAAATTATTCTCAAATATTGTAGTCCCCTTACAAACCTAAAAAATAAAGGAGCATTCACTTAGAATAATAACGTACAATATTAGTTATATTATATTTCTCTATGCCTTTTGAATTACAATGTGAAGCATTAGGAGAAGGTATATGAGTCATGTTGATGCACAAGAAAAACCCTATAGATTTTGAAAGCCATAAACTCGAGGAAGTAGAGAAACATTATTATATATATGACTAAGAGATGTTGATGATAATGTGTGCTTTGCAAAAATATTGTTAACACTTTGTCTATGAGAAGTTCAAGTTAAAATAGATCATAATAGCCTACATTTCTTCTTAAACCAAAAGGATCTAAATAATAGACAACAAAAGTAGGTAAGTAAAATGAAGTATATGATTTCAATAGAGATTATGTGAAAGGGGTAAATAATGGAGCAATAGATGCCTTATGAAGGTGACCCCATATCAACACTATTTATAGAATCTTGAAAGATTGGAAAAATGATATAATAGAAGAATATGCCAAAGATCCTTTTGAAACCACATTTTTGGAAGGAAAGATTACTAATGAAGACTTCTAAGTTTTGGATGACATCATTTTTCTACGAAGGAAGCATATACTTAACTCTACAATAAAAAATGAAGGGAATCATTACAAGGGAATACCATGATAAACCATGGAGAAACCACCCACAATATTATAAGAAATATAAAAATATAACAAAAGGATACTCATGGAAAGGATTGAAAAAGGACATATAAAAATATGTACAAGACCACATAACCTATCAACAGAATAAAATTGAATCATCACACCCAATAGGGCTATTACAACCACTACCTATTCTAAATAAAGAATGGTAAATAATATCCATGAACTTTATAACAAGGCTACCCAAAGCTCAAGTAAAAGATAGTATCTATGTAGTGGTCGATAGACTCACAAGATATGCTTATTTCTTTTGAGTCTCTATCGAATATAAAGCACCCCATATAGTAGAAATATTTTTCAAAGAATTTTTTTGTCTCCATGGATTATCACAAAATATTGTATGTGATAGAGATAGTATTCAGTAGCACATTTTGGGAAAGAGTTATTTAGACTAATAGAGACAACGTTGACTCTGAGTACTAGTTATCACCCTAAAATTGATGGAGAAATTGATATTGTAAACAAATGGATAGAATGATACCTAATAAATTATGTCAAGGGAAAAAAAATAGCTTGGATCAAGTGACTAGATCTCAAGGAATATTGATATAATATTATACATCATATTCACGTAGGAATGAGCCCATTTGAAGCATTATATGGGTATGAAGTTGCCACTTTTGGAGGACTAGTCATACCAAAAAGCAAAGTACTTAGTGTGCATGAATATATCCAAAGAAATATCGACATTATGAAGGGACTAAAAGAGAATTTACATAATTCCCAAAATCAAGAGAAGCTCCATGCAAATAGGAATAGAGTAGAGACATCATTTTCGAAAGGCGATCTAATGTTCTTATAGCTACAACCATATAAACAAACATCTATGAAGAAAAATAAGACAAAAAATCTTAAGCCCTAGTTTGATAGGTCATGCAAGGTGATAAGAAGAGTGGTGAAGTGGCTTATGTGAACCCCTAGTAATAGCCAAATCCATAATGTGTTCCCTCTATCATGACTCAAAAAGGTTATAGGCCAACAAGTAACATCGCATGCATAACTACCCCCACTCAATGATAAAGGCCAACTAATTTAGAACCTAAAGTAATCCTTGAAACTAGGAAGAAGACACTAAGAAATAGAGTTGATAGAGAAATCCTAATAAAATGGAAAGGATTACCAAATGAAGATCTCACTTGGGAAGAGAAGATGTCCTTGAAATGTTTGAGGACAATCAAAATCAGAATAGAGGGATTTAATAATCCCTAAAAAATCTATTGTGAATTTTGGAATTCTAATAAATATCTAAGATTTGCATTACATAAGTGTTAGTAGTTGGCCAACATTCCCTGTTGGAATTGTAACATGGTTCAACAACTTGTTGTGTTTTCTATAAGTCTAGTGCTTGTATTGGACATTGAGAGGTTGATCTTTTGATGCAACCACAACCCTAGCAATCAACAAGTTGTATCAAATATTAGTCACAAGTTTGAATCCTTGTAGGTAGTGCAAAGTAACATTGAGAGGGGGATTGTTGATATGGTTTAATAAAACCTAATGTGAAGTTCAATGGTTGTATCAAGTATTGACATGCTGATCTTTTGGTGTGACAAAACCCTAGTAGTTAACAATAAGAAATGTATATCAAACCAATATACATACATGCATACATATATCCACAACCAAATACAATATTAAACAAAATTTATTTAATAATAAATAAAATAAGGTAGTATTAGTTGAGATAATCCAAATGTAAGTGATGTGAATATTAAGAAAATATTAATCTTAGAGACCATTGGTTGCACCAAAGGTTGCAACCATAATTCCCAACCTTTGGTTAGTGACCAAGGTCATTTCCTATTCAAAAGCCACATACCACATAAGAAGAGGGAGCACATATGATTGGGGGAATAGTATAATGGACAAAGAGAGAAGAGAAGAGAAGATAGAAAGACTAGCGGGAAACAATAAGTTACTAGAACATATAAATATAGCAAAGTTGGACAGCAAGAAGAATAAAAAAGAAGAATGAACAATATTAAAGTAACGGGAAACAAATAAATATAGCAAGCAATGATAACCTTAGCAATAAATGGAAAAGTATGAAAAACTAAATATAACTAGCGATTGGAAAAAGTAAAAGAAAAATAAAACCAAACAATGACAACAAGAGTAATACAACAATAGTGTTAAGGAATAGATTAAAAAGTATTAAAGTGGACAACAAAACCATTGAATTACTAAAAGCAACAAAGAATCAAGGGCAATGACTTGGAACGATACCAAAGGAATAAAAATGGACAAATGCAGTAATAAAACATTAGTACTACAAAACCATATTGCAAATACATATATTAAAGAACTATTGTAATAAAAGAAGCCAAGAATAAAATAAATTTAATCAAGAAGATAATAGAACTATAGATCAAGGGAATCTAGAGGTATGTTTCATTTGATATTTATATAGGAAATAACTATGAGTCATATGATGGGAGATTATCAATCAAGGGATTGATAATATACATGAGATGAGACTTTAAAGTTCTCATAAAGACCAAGTAAGATCTTGATAGAAGACATTCATTAAGAATGTTGAGTTCTCTAAAAGAGAACTCAGATATTAGAGGGTGCTCTTCCTAGAATGTTAGGATTTTGAATTGGAACCTAGCAACTGATTTGTAGAGAATCTCTCAAAGACAATATATTGTAGTGGTTAATCATATGCATATGTTAGAGATTGGAGACTTGGTTAGAGGTGGGATCTTTACCAAGTAATTGTTGTTAATGAGTTCTCTCATGAGATCCCATATGCAATAAAAAGGCACTCTTCATGTGATTGTTTCCTAATCAAGAGTTACTCCCTTTATACGGTTACGTAAATCTAAGAAGAGTTCCTTCTAAGGATTAAGTGGGTTGAGTATGGGAATTAATGCTTAGATGATTTAATAATTATTTATTTTTTTAATTGCTAATAATTGTTTCATGCTCATATATTTTTTATTCTTTCATTTCCATATACTAACAATTCGTACAAGTTTTAAGCATCAATACTCAAGCCAAGAGAAGGGACATTATACTATCCCTAGGATTTTCTTCGATGGGGTCCCCCCATCAAAATATACTATTAATGGTGGAAAGAGCTACATGTGTGATGCCAAATATATTTCCATCATCCCTTCAAACGTGAAAAAATTTCCTATTTCTTGTCCCAAAGCCTCCCATGTGGTGGTTTGTGACCCTAAGGTGATGAACAACATAGATTTCTACTAGCATTGTGGGTGGTCTACAAGTTTGTGGGCCTATTACCCTCTCTTTTGGAGTTAAATTGATGGTAACTAGCTCTTAGTGACCATTAATTTTTGGTGATATTGAACTCTACCCTTGTGCAAAGGGGATTTTCATTTCTTTGTTTTCCTATTTTGCAAATCATATTTTGATCTTGAATAGGTTGTGCATTCAGGGAAATCAATCCCTTTTGCCAAACCCTTGATAGTATCCTTCAACTCTTTTATTGAACCACTCAATATGCACTCATTGTGAGTTTTCCTTCCTTATCTCCCACTCTATTTCTAGGGGATGTCTTTCTTTTAGGCCATCAGAGCTCCCTTGGCAGTTTTTTGAATGTGGATGAAACTACTGCTACAATAGATCATTCTACTTTCTCCTACATTTTGGTTGAAATAGATATCTCCATTCTACTTTTGGGGGATGTGATGTTCATGGCTAGGGAAATTCCAAGGACTCAAGTGTTGGATAATGATGACCTTCCCTCCCATTTTAAGTGTTAATAAGATGTTGGGCGCATTGCCACTAACTATGCTCTCATGCATCAAAAAGACATCTTTACTTTGTGGAGGGTTGCAAGTGTTTATCCTTTGACAATTCAAGCTTTGATTCTCTTTCTAATTATTGAGGAATCTCAATCTATTATTGAAGATGAAATCCCTACCTAAAAATCTAGATGTTTTTGATGTTGTTGATCAAAATTGGGCTTCTACGACTCTTTTGAGTCTTGCTCCTGCTGCAACCCTGGATGTTACCCATGCTACTTAGGCACAACCCCCTTTGGCATGATTGTCCATTTTGACTCTATTTCTTATGTTTTTTGTGATGTAGCCAATTTATGTTGACACTACTTAGACTCTTTAGCACTCTGACCATTATGCTAGTAGCATCCCTAACATAGTTTCCTTCATTGAGGAGCCTAAGGATAGTAATGTCTAGATAATTGTTCAAAAACATAGGAAGAATTGTTCTTCAAAATCTTGCCAATCTTCTCTTGCAGTGTGAGTTTGGCCTTTCTGTTGAAGGGGTTCTAGACTTTGTACTATGTGTTATGTCTTTCTAATCAACACATGTTGTGATGTCTATATGTTGTTGATTGCCTAATTTTTCACCTTCAAGCCTTGTTTATGTAAGGGTCAACCCCCTTGTTAGGTTCCTTCAATAGTTAAAACATATATAATGATCCTCAATCTAGGTAATATCTAAACATCATAAAAAAATCATAATCTAGTAGCTACTAGCATAGGCATTAGTGAAACCATCAAATCGCATTATAAGCCATATAAGCTACAATGTTTCATAAATCATATAAACTATATAGTAGTGTAACCTTAGTAGAAATCTCAAAAATGAACACAAGAATGAACTAATCCAAGTCATCTCATAATGCCGCATCACAATAATTCTCATAACTAGGCATAAAATGTATGCACTTGCCAATTTACCAACATAATCTAGATCATAAAAAAGGCATCAATACATCACAACTCCAACGTGATCATAAAATATATTCATATATCCATCAAAGCTAAGATAGCCTCAAGTAATCTCCTATAGAAACACTAAATCAACTAGAGAAAAAAAAAAAAAAAAGGCATCACAAGAGATCTCGTCCAACTACAAAGAGTAACAAACACAATATAATGTCTAAGCCACATCTATCAAAATGCCATGTAGGAAGCAAATTAGGTGATGAATTCTTGTAAGCCCTTGGTTGTTGGTCACATTGAGTTGTTTCCTTGTGCTATGGGTTTCTATATTGCTTCGTTAGCTACTTCTAATTATCATGGCTTGGTGTTGAAAAAGTTGTGGGATTGGGGAGATAACTCTCTCTCAGAAAAGCCCTTAACAAAATCTTATAACCCTCTTAGTAAATCACTCAATGTATGTTTGGTGTAGGTTTGTCTTCCTAATTTTCCTATTCATTTTTGGGAAAATTCTTGTTAAGAGACCAATATCAACTCTATTAGCTCTAAAGGTTTATGGTACCACATCCTACGTAGGTCATCCCTCTTTTTCTTGCGTTTAAATTGGCATTGATCTTTTTGCCTCTCTTTAGGGATGTGGTTCGTATGGTTGGAAAAAGGTCATAGACTTTGTTATTGGAGTTTGAAGGCATTTCCTTTGTAAATGTTTCTCAACTAGTCACTTAGCTTCAAATTGATCTCTTATGTAGAAAAGGTGCTACTACTTGGTGGATGGACATTAATTGTGATCACTTAGTTGTCCAAACTTTTAATTCTTCTCATGCCTTTCGCGTACTAATGATGGCTCCTCCCAAGATGATGTCTAGCCTCTTATTGGTGGTTTGGTATCCTTAGGTCGCATGGATCATTCCCCTTTGTGTCTCTTACTACTAGTGTGACCTTCTCTGACCTTGTGATTCTACTTATTTCTCTTGTTCTACTCTAACCTTTGGTGGATCATGTTCAACGATATGCTCGACATGTTGATAGACTCTCTAAGGGTCCATTTGGTAGCTCGAATTAGAATGGAATTGGCATTCAGAATTCTAGAAAAATTCTAATCCATTGTTTGGGTCCGCACAACCAGAATTGAAATTGGGAAAAAGTAGAATTCGATATCACCATTTGACCCCTAAAACAAGAATTCCAAATTCCTCAAAAGTTTAATTCCCATTTTCTGAAAATGAGGATTTCAACTAAAGTAAAACTTAATTGGGTTTCACATCCAGATGCCCATTTGGGGGCACCTATTTTTGCACAAATTTTTGAAATTTAATTTTTTTAAATGAGGGGAAAATATCCCGCTATTACTTGCTCATATGTTTGGATTAAATAAAATAACTAGTACCGCACATATCTAAATTCTTTCGTCTTTCTTTTACCTTTTACTTGAATTCTAATTTTGCATTGAACATTGACATTTTTGGCATGTGCGAAGTTGGAAGCATCATGGATAGGTCCTTGAAAAATTTGGAGATACAGATTGCCTTTCTCACTGTAACTTTTATACTCATTTTTTGAACCATATATTTGTATTTTGAACCAAACAAGCTTGGAATAAAAAATTCTAAATATCAAATATTTTTAAGTTTGAACCAAACAGTCCCAAAACAAATTCCATAAACTATAATCTAGATTTCAAGTTCCAGAATCCCAAATCAAAGATTTCAAAATCCAATTCCAAAATCATATTTCAAGAACCAAACAGGCCCTAAGGGTATTTCCTCTCTTGATCCCATTTATAATGAAGTTTTAAATAATAGTATTGAGTATACTATTATTAGTTATAGGCAAAAAGGTAGTTCTTCCTCCTCCAAGACTCTTCCCCAAGTTGTAGGTGAAATGCCTCTCAACACTTGAGGTGGGTTCCAAGCTATATTTTGTCGATGTCCTATAAGTGGCTTATTTTCACCTTTGTTTTGCTGACATTGGTTTCCTTGTATCCTATTTTTATGTGGCCTAGCTCAAACTGGCTTTTTATAGGGTCAAAACTTATAATAAGTATTCCTATAGATTTGCAATTATCCATAACTAAGCAAGATCCTTGAGAATAAAATTCTCACTTTACACCAATTATTATCCCTTAAACTCATCCCATAATTTATATTTCATTCATTTTTTACAATATTCTATTAATTTTAAGCATAATAAATAATAATAAATGTTAGATGTTCAAATAATGTTTCAAATACAAAAAGATTTCAATCAATTTTGGATTCCATATTTAATAGTTTATCACAATTCAATTAGTTCTTATATTTTATGCTAACATGGTTTAACTCACATCAATTTACAGTTTTGGTGCATCAATAAAAAAAAAGTGTCATGTTTATATATGTGTGTGTTAATTGTGCCAAGATGCATAACTAGATGAATGGATACCAAAAATTCCTAGACTCAAATTTGATGATGACTTACATACCATTTATATCACTAAGAGATATCAAAGCACAAATTCAATATTGGTACCTCAAAACTAGTATCTCTTGTATTTTTTTATTAATATATTTAAGCCATGTATAATGGTAATATTAAAAAATGAGCGTTTCCATTATATTAGGAATTCAAACAACTAACTACAAATCAAATGTAATGCAAGTTCAAGATATTGACGCTCGTCTAAGGAAACTTGAAGACATGCCAACATTTGTCAAAGCATCCTTATTTTCTAAACGTTTCAAGGATCATGTAACATCTAGGGGACATCCCAATTGATCCCTAAATTTTGGAAAAATAAAGGAGCTTCTAGAAACTTGGGATGGTTGGGAGATGTCCCCAACCATGTTTGTGATGACTAGCCATTCATGTTTAAAAAAATAATGTTTTCCAAAAAAAAAAAAGAGGAATTCCTCAGTTGTTCAATCACCATTGCATAAAGAGAATGGACTTCACATGTCGACAACATCCACAACATAACCTCCCATAAACAAAGAGGAAACCAAATATAACTTTATTTTGCATTCTTGAATTATAAATAAAAGTGAAATGTGTCACCTTTGTATTCCAGTTTTAAAATCGCATGTATATTGACAATGAAATATAGATTCAATTAAGTTTTGGCATTTGCTAAGTTGTAGAATTCTTATAGAAAGTATCAACTTAATAGAAATCTTATTATTAAAAAACTACAATATATAAGATAAATACAGTTACTATATGAATATTTGAAATTTTCCTATATATTTTTTTAAAAAATCCTCATCCTCAAAACTTAACACAACATTTGAAGCTCTTTAGTTTATTATATTTGAACTCTTTAATTGTGTTAATAAATTATAATATTGATTAATAAATAATTACTTGCTAAGTGTTTGTATGCACAATTCTATTATAATTTCTATCTTTTTTTTCGCTTCTCTTCCCTAAGTGTTTGTATGCACTCAAAATTATCACCACTTTAAATTGTAAGAAGAGACACATCAAACACACAAGAATATAAAGCTACAAGTGAACAAACAAGAGCTCTAGTCGAACAAGATGTAATGCCCCGCCAAGGGATCCAAAAGAATTAACCTAGAGTTTTACTAAGTTTGCTAAACATTTTTTATTTTTTTTAAATAAGAATGTATAACATACACATCAAACACATAGTAGCGGAAGCAATAACATGTAATTATCAACAAACATACATAACAAGTTACATTCCTTAAGGATCCCAAGACGTTGAGTCACATTTAAATTTAATTAATTCTAAGTCTAACAACTACCACATCCACATGAAAGAATAATAAGAAAGTCCAATGTCCATTTAATATACATTTGTTCCAAATGCTTCTCGGCAAATTAATTCGGAATGCTCAATCATCCACTGTACATGTCACAAGGTATGAAAGGCTAAAAGAATATACTTAAGTAGAAATAAAGATACATCATCCTCCAAGAATCCATGATACAAAGTACAGTAAAATAAATGAAACCATATACCATACATGATACATCCATCCATCATAAAAGATATAAACATCCAACATGAAATACAACTATCCATTTATCATAAAACACAACTAATCTAAGTGTGTGGTTCCTCCCAACCGTCAATAGCATCATTAGACCATCGTGGGCCCTAGCCATCCCTCATGCATAACATCCCAAGTCATCGAAGAGATCATCGATAGTATAGTAATAGGGACATCACTCCTAAAACATACTACATTATATGCATAAAGGAATCTAAAATGCTACCACATACGCATAAAGAATTCTAACATGCAAGAATAAAGCATAAGATGATCCTCCAAAGTAGAACACATCACCAAAACATGATGAACAAGCATCCCAAGAAGCTCCAGCCATGGTAGCAATGGACGAATCTCAAATGGTAAGAGTGAAAAGCACTACCACCCGACCGCGTGGAACCTAAATGGTCCACTCCCACCGCGCTGAGGAGATAGTCTCAAGTCTCATATAGGATATCAAATCACATAATAACAAATACTCTCTAAGTCTAGGACATCCTAAAAGTATACTAACTCAAAGGTTCCAACACATAGACCCAGAGGCACCACAAAGACATGTAGGGAATCTACTATGCAAGGGGAAAGTGTCATCACATGAATCACATTGGAAGTTACCCGAGCAATCCCTCAGGAATCTCGGGTCCCCAGTAATCCTGCGGCCATTAGTATCCTCTCGTACTGATGAGGCATACTATGGAATGCAAGGTCACAACCAAGCGTTCTCTCTACCCCATCTTAGTCTGTACTAGTACTCAAGGCATGGGAGAGAACATACAGTTATCTTATTAGGTTCATTTAAGTCAGTATTTAGGTGAGATATTTTCACTTATTAAAACAACCAACTTACAATGAGTCATCCCCAGAGCCACTTTGGGTCTCTCGTCCCTCATTGCAAGCCACTTCCCGACACTACACATAGATAAGCTACCCTAGGCTCATGACAGCACAAATAAAATCACCTCAGTCCTATACAAGCGACTGAAAGCATCATAAATATAATCCACAATAATCACATCAGTTCTCTACGAGCAACTGATAAGCATCAAATAATAATCATGATGATCACAACAGTTCTCTATCAGCAACTAAAGGCATCCATGATAAATCACATTATTCAAAGATTCTCCAACAAGCAACCAGAAAGTATCCCAATAATAAATAACAATACTGATCGAAGACTCCAAAATGGTCAAGTCACACATGTCACAACATGACATCATCAAGAGCATAGCAAAAACACTTCAATCCCATCAAGGCGACTGGAAAGCAACCCAAGTACAATTGATCGATGACTCAAAAATGGTTAAGTCAGGTAACTCAAATACATACACCATCAGCTTCTCAAAAGGAAACTAGAAAGCAATAACAACTAGTAAAAACATCCATATCATACAGCACTCTATCACATTACCATGGTCGGGTTAAGAAAGATTGAGACCAAATCATCATAACATCACATTCACAGAACTCCCAAGCCTCTGGTAACAACCTAAACTAGTCAACACTCTAGAACCACCCAAAACTCCCAAAGCATAGATAATACAAACTAAATAGTACAGTTCAAAGTCTAAATTTGATATGAAAGCATACAGTTGAATTAAAGGTAAGGTTCCAGTTTCCAGTTAAATGTATGTTCCAAGTAAACAAGTCTCATAGTTCACCCCTTTCAATTAACCCATTCTTCTTTTTAAATAACATATAAATTTACCCCATTTATATTTAAAGTCAATTAAATCAAATTTAATAAGGCTAATGATTAGTTATTTATAAAATAACTAGATGATTAACATTTAATTAATCATTATAATTTAAATCTATTAGTAAATTTAATTATAACCTACAACTATATTAATATTTTATTTATTATTAATTACTTAATAATTAACATACTATTTAATAAAAATTATTAATAACTAAATTAAAATAAACTATATTAAATTTAATATTAATTAATTTAATACTTATTTAAATAACTATTATTAAAAACAATATTAATAAATTTATTTTAATACCATATAATATAACATTATTAATAATAATAAAACAAGAAATTTTACCTATATGCGTTTAGGGCCCACCGGCCAAATAAAGCCTTGTGGCCCTTTTTAAAAAGGATGCCGCAGGCTTAAAAGCTGTGCGGTCCCTGTACTTCGCAGGTACACTGCGAATGGTATAGACACAGAGTATTAATTATAAAATTTTGTTTTTTAAAAAAAAAAACTTATTAAAACGTCCTTTAAAAAAAACATTTTCTAAAGAGTGTTATATATATTATTATTATTTTAATATATATATTTTTGTTTAACAAATTTAAAACCAACGCCCCTTCAAACATGTATAATTAAATACAATCTCCTTTCAAATTGAATAAGCTATGTAATTCATTTTATTTATTTTTTTAAATCAATTCTAATTAAATTAGTTCTATTAAAATCCTTTATCAATTATAAAATTTAAATACAACAAAATTCTCAATTGATATAATAATTTATATATACGTATTTTTTTCATCCTTATTCTGATAGAGAAGATATTATCAACTATCTAAATTTTTTCTTCAGAATTTATTTTATTATTATTATTATTTTTAAAATTCAATTCCTCCCAAATTCAATCGTATTTTCTTTAAGCTAGAAGATGATGGTTCCTAACTAATTTATTTTTCTTCTAAACATATTTTAACAATACCCTATCGTAGATACAGAACCAAAGAACAAGAGATTCATGCAATGAAACCTGGAGACTTGATTTTAACAATCACGAAGAAGACAGGAATCTCATATTGCATAATTTAACCAGTGATCAAAGCACAAGACCCTACCTGGTCCTGATGCTAATACGAAGTCCCCGAAAACTGTGAGAGGATTTGCTTCTCTTCAATATCTTTCCTATAATTCTCTTTCTAAAATTCCCTTCCAAAAATTGTTTCCCAAAATTCTTGTCTCCAAAAATTCTTTCCCCCAAATTTGCCGTCCAAATTCGTGTTTTTTTTCAAAAATGAACCCCAAAGTTGTGATAAGGAGTTTTCTCCTCAAATCGGGGCACTAATTGTGTGTTCACTCGAGAGGACTCTTTGCTCAACTGAGTTAACTCAAAATTAACTTTTATTAATTTTTTGCTTTCTCTTTTAATGCACCTTAAATGAATTATTAAATAACTTTATTTAATATTCCACTCGACTTCTGTTTTTAATCTTTATTACTTTTAATCCCATGCACACTTTATGAAATTAAAATAACATTATTATTTCTACTTATTTTATCTTTTAAATTATTTCTTTTATTTCCAACTCAAGCTCACATCATGCGATCTAGAAACTTTAATAATTTAATATCTTTCAACTTTTAATTTATTTTAGAAACTTAATTGATAAAATATTTAATTAATTTAAATAACAATAATTTTTAGCATTTATTTAAAAATGAACTCTAGATATATTATTAAATTAAATAAATATTATCATGTTCTATTTTATCTCCAAATTCAATTATTTTTATTTAATTAATTTCTTAATTAATTAAATATAATTAAATATAGAATATCATAATAATTTTCTATTAAATTAAATCATTAATTAATCTTTTTAATTAGACTTAATTAATAGAAAATACATCAAGGACTCATAAAGCAACATATGAAAACCCATCATAGAAAAACGCATACTAAATCAAACAAAAGGGTTATAATCACGAAATTACATCATTTGATGCAGTCGGAGGGTACTTAACTCTGATACTTGTCCTAATTATCAATTAGGACAATTGGCTAAAAGATTTAGGATTTGGACTTAAGAGTTTATCTCCCCTCTCTTACCATTGAGATAATGCGATAAGGTACGCTCATCCTGGCAATTCAGGGAAGTCGATACCCGATACCTGCAATCTGCATAAAATCCACGCATGTACAAACACAATATTCTAAGCTAAACAGACAATGGTAGGAAGTGGTGCATCGTGTAGATCCCGACTAGCAGGTGACTACGACTCCCTTCCTTAACCACATCAAAAACACCATACATAAAGAAAACAAACACGCACACCATACACATGTAGTATGGGGTAAGTATCCATAAGAAAGCACATGTGATAATAAACCATCTAACTAATCATCATCGATAACTGAAAACATTGAATAATCATCATACATGCATGAATATATGGAGTACCAAGTAATCTCATCATATAATAAACTGAGTGTAAAACAACATCTGATAATCTCTAAAATAATAATACTAATCATCAAACATAAAATTGGCCTAAAAGAGTTTGGCAAGGATGAATGAAATGCGACTTAGGGGCAGGCACTACATCCACCCCCCCAGACTTAGGCTTACTCCTGGAAGCCTACAAGAACTGAAAAGCTAAGGACTCACTGTGCGAGTCCCATTGGACCCTTTCCCCCTGTAGGAGGATAAGACTCCACTGAGTACACTCTCTGGGCTCTACCCATGACACCTATTGTAGGTTTTGAAGCTACGGGTCCCTGGCCCGAGAACTGTGGTTTCCTTTGAGTGCAATGAGATGATTTGTGTCCATGTTGTCCACATGTGAAACACTCTCCATCGAAGCTCCTCTGAACTCTAGGTGCACTAGACTGCTGAAAACTACTCCCACTAGGATAAGATTGAACACTCTGAGATGGCCGATCATACTGGTTGGGCTTGTTGCGATGAGTCTTGTGATAGTTCCTAGCATTGGAACCACCACCACCACTCTGTGCGGGAGGATAAGTCCCTTCTTGTCGCTGATTACCCCCAGAAGGAGGTTTCCTGATGCCACCTGCTCCCTGACCACCCTTCGATCCTGATGCTGAAGGTGCTCCTACAAAACCCCCATGTCCTAAGTTCACACTCTGCTCTACAAGGACGACCCGATGTACCACATCCTTGAGGGTTTTAGGTTCAAACACCTTAACACCCCCAATTAAACGGTTGTTCAAACCTCTAATGAAATGTTGTGCCAACTGTGTTGGGTTGTCACTAAATCCTGAAAAGGGCATGAGCTCAAAGAAGTTGTGCTCATACTCTATAACGGTCATAGTATACTGCCTCAGGTTATGGAACTCATCTGCTCTATGCTGCTTCCATTCCTCTGGTAGGAATTGCTCACAGAAGCTCTCTAAGAATAACTCCCATGTGACACTGTTCATGGTTAAGCTCAACTTCTTTTCCTCAATTGTCCACCAAGTGGCCCCGAAGAACTCTAGGTTGGTGATAGCAAACCTTGCTTTGACATTACTATCAAAGTCCTGCATAGCAAAAATCCTGTCAAGGGCAATAAGCCACTGCTCAACTACATATCCAGAACCTTTCCCATTAAAGGGCTTGACCTTGGACCTCTGAAGATCCTTCATCTGTGAAGATACAATGGATCTATGTCGATCCCTCAGAGGGCTCCTAGACCTAGGTCTATGCTCATGTCTTGCTCGATGTGCTCTATCTTGATCATGAACAGGAGGTAGGCGATCAATGATGGTTCGCATCATTTGCCTCATGTCAACCTCCTCTGAGTCAGCATGCTCCTCTCTATGGTTCTCTTCCTGATGCTCACTGACATGCTCTTCCCTATTCTCTTCCTGAATGGGGCTCTCATGGATAGACTCATGAACACTAATATCTCTGCCTCGTCCACGGCCTCTGCCACGGCCAAGGCTACGACCTCTAA
Source organism: Cupressus sempervirens (assembly GCA_028749045.1). NCBI lineage: Eukaryota > Viridiplantae > Streptophyta > Pinopsida > Cupressales > Cupressaceae > Cupressus > Cupressus sempervirens. The sequence continues at coordinate 410,273,421 of CM053790.1, forward strand.
GGGAAGATCTCGTCCTAGATACCATCCTACAATAATATCCAAGACACAAGATGCTATAATAACCATGAAACATATTACTGAAACACATAGATAAAAGACACATATTTTGCAAACAAGATAGTTTCAATTTTCAGTTTGCCTATAATTTCAGTTTAAGTATAATTTCAGTTTTGAAGTCTAAGTGTTGAAGTATGAAAAAATATGCAATTAATGGTTTACATCATGTTTCAATTCAACTAGTTTCAAGTTTCAGTTTGAAAGAGATACACATAATAGTTTAAAGTTTTCATTCTTGTTCAACTAGTTAACACTAGTGGCGTTCCAATATACCCAGAGCTCCCAATGTAGAAACTTGGGCTCTGATACCATATGTAACGCCCCGCCAAGGGATCCAAAAGAATTAACCTAGACTTTTACTAAGTTTGCTAAACATTTTTTTTTTTTTTTAAAGTAAGAATGTATAACATACACATCAAACACATAGTAGCGGAAGCAATAACATGTAATTATCAACAAACATACATAACAAGTTACATTCCTTAAGGATCCCAAGACGTTGAGTCACATTTAAATTTAATTAATTCTAAGTCTAACAACTACCACATCCACATGAACGAATAATAAGAAAGTTCAATGTCCATTTAATATACATTTGTTCCAAATGCTTCTTGGCAAATTAATTCGGAATGCTCAATCATCCACTGTACATGTCACAGGGTATGAAAGGCTAAAAGAATATAGTTAAGTAGAAATAAAGATACATCATCCTCCAAGAATCCATGATACAAAGTACAGTAAAATAAATGAAACCATATACCATACATGATACATCCATCCATCATAAAAGATATAAACATCCAACATGAAATACAACTATCCATCTATCATAAAACACAACTAATCTAAGTGTGTGGTTCCTCCCAACCGTCAATAGCATCATTAGACCATCGTGGGCCCTAGCCATCCCCCACGCATAACATCCCAAGTCACCGAAGAGATCATCGATAGTATAGTAATAGGGACATCACTCCTAAAACATACTACATTATATGCATAAAGGAATCTAACATGCTACCACATACGCATAAAGAATTCTAACATGCAAGAATAAAGCATAAGATGATCCTCCAAAGTAGAACACATCACCAAAACATGATGAACAAGCATCCCAAGAAGCTCCAGCCATGGTAGCAATGGACGAATCTCAAATGGTAAGAGTGAAAAGCACTACCACCCGACCGCGTAGAACCTAAATGGTCCACTCCCACCGCGTTGAGGAGATAGTCTCAAGTCTCATATAGGATATCAAATCACATAATCACAAATACTCTCTAAGTCTAGGAAATCCTAGAAGTATACTAACTCAAAGGTTCCAACACATAGATCAACATCTAGACCCAGAGGCACCACAAAGACATGTAGGGAATCTAGTATGCAAGCGGGAAAGTGTCATCACATGAATCACATTGGAAGTTACCCGAGCACTCCCTCAAGAATCTCGGGTCCCCAGTAATCCTACGACCATTAGTATCCTCTCGTACTGACGAGGCATACTATGGAATGCAAGGTCACAACCAAGCGTTCTCTCTACCCCATCTTAGTCTATACTAGCACTCAAGGCATGGGAGAGAACATACAGTTATCTTATTAGGTTCATTTAAGTCAATATTTAGGTGAGATGTTTTCACTTATTAAAACAACTAACTTACAATGAGTCATCCCTAGAGCCACTTCGGGTCTCTCGTCCCTCATTGCAAGCCACTTCCCGACACTACACAAAAATAATCTACCCTAGGCTCATGACAGCACAAATAAAATCACCTCAGTCCTATACAAGCGACTGAAAGCATCATAAATATAATCCACAATAATCACATCAGTTCTCCACGAGCAACTGATAAGCATCAAATAATAATCATGATGATCACAACAGTTCTCTATCAGCAACTAAAGGCATCCATGATAAATCACATTATTCAAAGGTTCTCTAACAAGCAACTAGAAAGTATCCCAATAATAAATCACAATACTAATCGAAGACTCCAAAATGGTCAAGTCACACATGTCACAACATGACATCATCAAGAGCATAGCAAAAACACTTCAATCCCATCAAGGCGACTGGAAAGCAACTCAAGTACAATTGATCGATGACTCAAAAATGGTTAAGTCGGGTAACTCAAATACATACACCATCAGCTTCTCAAAAGGAAACTGGAAAGCAATAACAACTAGTAAAAACATCCATATCATACAACACTCTATCACATTACCATGGTTGGGTTAAGAAAGATCGAGACCAAATCATCATAACATCACATTCACAGAACTCCCAAGCCTCTGGTAACAACCTAAACTGGTCAACACTCTAGAACCACCCAAAACTCCCAAAGCATAGATAATACAAACTAAATAGTACAGTTCAAAGTCTAAATTTGATATGAAAGCATACAGTTGAATTAAAGGTAAGGTTCATGTTTCTAATTAAATGTATGTTCCAAGTAAATAAGTCTCGTAGTTCACCCCTTTCAATTAACCCATTCTTCTTTTTAAATAACATATAAATTTACCCCATTTATATTTAAAGTCAATTAAATCAAATTTAATAAGGCTAATGATTAGTTATTTATAAAATAACTAGATGATTAACATTTAATTAATCATTATAATTTAAATCTATTAGTAAATTTAATTATAACCTACAACTATATTAATATTTTATTTATTATTAATTACTTAATAATTAACATACTATTTAATAAAAATTATTAATAACTAAATTAAAATAAACTATATTAAATTTAATATTAATTAATTTAATACTTATTTAAATAACTATTATTAAAAACAATATTAATAAATTTATTTTAATACCACATAATATAACATTATTAATAATAATAAAACAAGAAATTTTACCTATATGCGTTTAGGGCCCGTCGGCCAAATAAAGCCTTGCGGCCCTTTTTAAAAAGGATGTCGCAGGCTTAAAAGTCGTGCGGCCCCTGTACCTTCACAGGTACACTGCGAATGGTATAGACGTAGAGTATTAATTATAAAATTTTGTTTTTTTTTTAAAAAAAACTTATTAAAACTTCCTTTAAAAAAAACATTTTCTAAAGAGTGTTATATATATTATTATTATTTTAATATATATATATATTTTTGTTTAACAAATTTAAAACCAACGCCCCTTCCAAACATGTATAATTAAATACAATCTCCTTTCAAATTGAATAAGCTATGTAATTCATTTTATTTATTTTTTTAAATCGATTCTAATTAAATTAGTTCTATTAAAATCCTTTATCAATTATAAAATTTAAATACAATAAAATTCTCAATTGATATAATAATTTATATATACGTATTTTTTTCATCCTTATTCTGATAGAGAAGATATTATCAACTATCTAAATTTTTACTTTAGAATTTATTTTATTATTATTATTATTTTTAAAATTCAATTCCTCCCAAATTCAATCGTATTTTCTTTAAGCTAGAAGATGATGGTTCCTAACTAATTTATTTTTCTTCTAAACATATTTTAACAATACCCTATCGTAGATACAGGACCAAAGAACAAGAGATTCATGCAATGAAACCCGGAGACTTGATTTTAACAATCATGAAGAAGACAAGAATCTCATATTGCATAATTTAACCAGTGATCAAAGCACAAGACCCTACCTAGTCCTGATGCTAATACGAAGTCCCCGAAAACTGTGAGAGGATTTGCTTCTCTTCGATATCTTTCCTATAATTCTCTTTCTAAAATTCCCTTCCAAAAATTGTCTCCCAAAATTCTTGTCTCCAAAAATTCTTTCCCCCAAATTCGCCGTCCAAATTCATATTTTTTTTTCAAAAATGAACCCCAAAGGTGTGATAAGGAGTTTTCTCCTCAAATTGGGGCACTAATTGTGCGTTGACCCGAGAGGACTCTTTGCTCAACTGAGTTAACTCAAAATTAACTTTTATTAATTCTTTGCTTTCTCTTTTAATGCACCTTAAATGAATTATTAAATAACTTTATTTAATATTCCACTCGACTTTTTTTTTTAATCTTTATTACTTTTAATTCCATGCACACTTTATGAAATTAAAATAACATTATTATTTTTACTTATTTATCTTTTAAATTATTTATTTTATTTCCAACTCAAGCTCACATCATGCGATCTAGAAACTTTAATAATTTAATATCTTTCAACTTTTAATTTATTTTAGAAATTAATTGATAAAATATTTAATTAATTTAAATAACAATAATTTTTAGCATTTATTTAAAAATGAACTCTAGATATATTATTATTAAATTAAATAAATATTATCATGTTCTATTTTATCTCAAAATTCAATTCTTTTTATTTAATTAATTTCTTAATTAATTAAATATAATTAAATATTAAAATATCATAATAATTTTCTATTAAATTAAATCATTAATTAATCTTTTTAATTAGACTTAATTAATAAAAAATACATCAAGGACTCATAAAGTTACATATGAAAACCCATCATAGAAAAACACATACTAAATCAAACAAAAGGGTTATAATCACGAAATTACATCATTTGATGCAGTCGGAGGGTACTTAACTATAATACTTGTCCTAATTATCAATTAGGACAATTGGCTAAAAGATTTAGGATTTGGACTTAAGAGTTTATCTCCCCTCTCTTACCATTGAGATAATGCGATAGGGTATGCTCATCCTGGCAATTCAGGGAAGTCGATACCCTGTACTTGCAATCTGCATAAAATCCACGCATGTACAAACACAATATTCTAAGCTAAACAAATAATGGCAAGAAGTGGTGCATCGTGTAGATCTCGACTAGCAGGTGACTACGACTCCCTTCCTTAACCACATCAAAAACACCATACATAAAGAAAACAAACACGCACACCATACACATGCAGTATGGAGTAAGTATCCATAAGAAAGAACATGTGATAATAAACCATCTAACTAATCATCATCGATAACTGAAAACATTGAATAATTATCATACATGCATGAAATATGGAGTACCAAGTAATCTCATCATATAATAAACTGAGTGTAAAACAACATCTGATAATCTCTAAAATAATAATACTAATCATCAAACATAAAATTGGCCTAAAAGAGTTTGGCAAGGATGAATGAAATGCGACTTAGGGGCAAGCACTACACAAGAGTCTCTACCTATTGTCAAAAGAGTAAGGTGAAAATTATTTTAATGTTCTTTGCAATTTTTTAAAGTAGAAGTAAAATAATAATTTTGTAATTTTAATGTTTAAAGTAAAAGTATATTTTATTTGTTAAAAATTAATTTATAAGTAAGTATTCAAAATTATAGTACTTTTTTTTTTAATGAAAAAGGTTTTATATTATTTTTTAAATGAGTTAATGTTTGAATTTATAGATTCAACGGATAACATTTTTAATATATTTATCTATATTATTTTTTATAGTAAAATGTCTGAAGAAAATATAAAAAATTAGACTTCGTAAAATAAATATCATTTTTACAGAGATATAGTTATAGTTCAAATTGTTTATTTTTTTTGAAACAATTTGAATTGAAACAAGATTATTTTGTTTAATTATTAGTTTTTAAAATTTGAACTACACTGTTAACTTATATTAATTTTATTAATTTTTACACTTACATTTCAGTTTGCAATACAAATTTTAATAATTTAAATATAAGTGAAAACTATTTTTTTTAAATAACATAATGTAATGAAAATAAAAATAATAATAAGCCTAATTCAATTATTCAATGTATATTTCTTATGGTGGCCGGTCATTTCTTTAGGGATCTTTTTATTTTGTTTGTCTCGCTCCTTTTGCAACTGACTATTTACAAGGAATAACGATAACGATAAAGGATTAGAAGCTAAAATGTTTACTAATGGAACTTTATATTATAGTTTTGAAAATCAATGCAAAACTTGGACTTCCTTAGATAGCTTTAGGATTATAATAAATAACCATTCTGCTACTTTTATTTAAGAACAAGGACATGAGACTTTAAAAACGTGTTCTCCTTGTAACTGCGTGAAGTTCTATACTCTCATTCTTTTGGTATACGACGGTTACAATGTGCTCTCGCTTTTTAAAAAAATTCTTCGGCTGTTTTGTGCATCAGTATATTTAATGCCCGTTAATGCTTTCCATACCTTGCAGTCAGAGACCACCGAAATGGACATAAACCCAGGAAATTTGGTTTGACCAATCCGAAATTAGGAAACAGATTATATTTTTTATTTATTAAATTTTTGTTTTTGAAACCTTAATCTTTTGCATTGTGGGGCAAACAAAAACATAAAAGTTCCCTGGCTATGTATATAGGCAGGGACTAATAACATAATCAATATATTGAGATTTTTTGAATGGCCAATCAAGTGGTTTAGAAACCTTATTCCAGGTCATACACAAATCAATGCCTCACGTCAACAGATAATGCCAACATTACACTTTGATATTGCAAACACGCCAGCTATAAAAAGACCCTTGTGCGATAGAGTGTGTTTAAGCGTATTTGAATTGATTTTTCTTTGATACGGCCAATCAAATACGCACTCCTACAAGTCCGAGATAGTGAAAAAACCAAAGAATGAGATGTATTGACTATAATACAGACGCACAAGGGCAGTTTCGGCATTTCCAAGCAATTCCCCGTCGCATTAGCTAATTATTGTTCTTTACCTGCAGAAAAAATATTAGAGGTGTGTCAAATTTTGGTTTTCATGGTCGAAATAGATCACTGCCAACTAAGCATGAGTATCTGAAAACTACTTAGCATCTTAGAATTTACCTTACGCAAATATTTTTTATGAAGTCGCAATGCACCTGTGCAGGCCTTTTTCGCATCAAGATTGCCATTTAAATCATTCAAAATCTGATTGGTATGCAAAACATTAATAAAGAAGTAAACATTTCAATGCTTCGTAAGAAACATTAGAAAATTTGACACTAAGAACGGAAAAAGGATTAACTTTGGAACCGAACATCTCAAAAATCAACATCCATTTTTCCCTCTGAATTAGTTCATATCTATTGTAAGCTAGATTCGGTAGTGCTATTTTGCCATATCTTTTTTAGGTGAAACTGTCAAGGACATGAATAGGGACTTACCTTAACAACATCATCAATTCCTTGAGCCTCTCGCAACAATTTTGAGCTCTTTGCCTTGAGAACACTTGCAGCAAGAAACACTGCTATAGGTGTCTCAAGTGAACCTTGCAAACCATTCTCAATTCTTTGTCTTTCATACTTCCCCCATTGACTTTTTGATTTATCTCTTCTTTTCTCTTTGCTATATCTATTAGAGTAAGATGAATTTACTTCCTGATATGAAGCAATAATTTCTGGATCATATTCAAGAGCCCACATCATCTGCAATAACAGCGCATAATGAAAACTCGGCCCCAATATGGAAAGATAAGTATTATGGAATACACATGTGATTGGGAGGCGATCATAGAACTATCACTAAGAAGTCTACTTAGTAAGAGAAACAGGACAGAGTCCACGAAACCAGTTCCTAATACCAAATATACTGCTTCTTCACAAGAATGTTAGTAATTCTAGGTGTGACAAGAAGTGAATAACATTTCTCGAAAGAAAAAAAAAAAATTAATGGCAAATTTGAATCAAATGACTACACATGCTTTACACTCAAATGTAAAACTTTGTCAAACACAAGATATGCAAATATATAGCAAGCTAATTGCTAAAAGCAAATTGGATTGCATGAGTACAACAAAAAATACTTTTTAAAAGGCCATCTTATCTGAGCATAGTGGATCCATTTCGATTTATTATTTTGCCACTAAATCAATGAAAGGTTAGTTGCAGTTTCTTTAAAGACAGATAAAATTAGGTGCATTCTTTACCATTGGAAAATAGTATGGCTATAATTGCAATGTATGACAAAGGAATCTTTGAGTGAAAATTAGCATGACATCTTGTTTGTATTTAATCTTTTCAGGTCTGTGTATTCACATGTTCCTTCCTGACAAGGCATTTTTAATAACCATTATCCATCAGTCCCATTGTCAATTTCCATTATGGAATGCCAGGTTTAGACAGCTGCAAGTATTATAGAGAGGCTAAGGTTGACGCAGATGACTTCAAGTAGATAACATCTCCAGCTTGCTCTGAGCATTCTAAAGGTTTCTTGTTCAGAGGATTATAACACTGAAATTGTTATCAAAGGATGTTTCAATTGAAATTATAGCAAATTCTAGTTAAAATTTACCGATCAGAATAGCAGGCAAAAATTTGAAATTGTACTCTGAATGGGTAGCTACTGATATTAACAATAAAAATTAGATGGTTACAAGTTGCTTCTGCCAAGATTCCATATGAAAAATGTTTCGGTAAAATTCAATAATAGGCTTGTTTGGGCCTCTATATTGGTTGCATAAAATATTTATCGTTTAAGGCCGTGTTACAGCAATTATTAACACTGTATTTTTGGTCCAAGAAATCTATTTTCAATATTTGTCTGTACAGCACGGAATCTAAGTCATTATCTGTGTAATTGCATATTAGTACTGATCATGGCCCCCTTTGCATGAGAGCTTGTACATTATTTTTATTGCAAATATCATATATGATATAAATTGTCTAACATTACTGCTTGGAAAGGAAATTTATGAAAGAATTAACGTTTTCATTTGAAATTGAGAATAATCCAGGTTCTGGTCATGTATTTGGATTAATATAGGTTTTTGTAATGATCATGAGTAATCCTTTTAGGCCTTGAGCCTCTAAATATGTTGTTTGAAAAGCCTATTTATTTCCCATGAATTAGTATTTTACTGATTTAGGCATTAAAAATTGTTATAATAGAGGTCAATTTGTGATATTGCTATCAAGATTCAACTGTGTGGTTTCTGAGTCAAGTTCGTTGACTCATGTTCCATAAGTAGTGGTTCACAATAACCCATCTCAAATGAGAATGAATGGAACACATAACACCCAATAATCTAGGTGATGTGTGACCTCTTGGAAAGTCCCAATGCTTCACCTCTATGAGCATCACCTAGAAGCAATGAGTGCTATGTATTCCATTCTAAGATGGGTGACCTCTTGGGAAGCCCCGGTGCTTCACCTCTATGAGCATCATTCAAGCATAAATAAATATGGGTTGGGACCAGCTGGTCTTCCACCCTATAAAAAGCACTAACGAGTCTCCACAGTCAGCTATATTAGTTCTGCCCTCAATAAGCATCATCATTCATTGGTACTATAGAATCTTTTTAGTGTTCTTTTAGAGAGAGCATATCAAAACTCAAAACTCACCAATCACCTAGATAGAATGAGTGCTAAGTGTTCCATTCATTCTCGCGAGAGATGGGTTAATGTGAACCACTACTCATGAAACAGGGGTCAATAAGTTTAACTCAAAACTACACAGCTTAATCCTGATATATCTCCTTATCAATAGAGGTCAATTTATCATCTACAATCCTTCCATGTATATCTACAACACAATTTCTCATTTCTTTTGAAGCATGGAGGAAAAATATGTATTCATACTTGCTCAATATTCCCCTTCAACTACATCATATACAGGGCATGCAGCCAAAGATCTAAAAAATGTTTCATGAGTGATCTCACAAACACTAAAGTTCATTTGTGACACTATAATCCTTGGGTTCAAGAAATCTTGCATCCCATGATAGTTTTATTCATTGTCATTGATTTGAACTGTGCTGTACTTTTGTGCAGATTTGATCAGGTAAGAGGACTGTGAGTAGAGTACAACATTACCATGAAGACCTTTAATTGTGATAGTGGTGCCACATAGGGCACACAAACCAAAGAAGACTCTTTATCTTTGTAACAAAAGTTGAAGGGCCTCCCAAGACCACATAGAGTCTAGCATGTCACCAAGATGCCACATGTTACCACGTAAGCTTAGTGAAGCCAAGTAGTATCTAACTCACAAATTAAGGACCTGACATGCAAAGGAGCCATTCTTTGGCCATTTTTTGTTGTCAGTTATGTTGCAGTCTCCAAAATCGTGAAAAATGTTCAAGTGACATTTAGAGGCATACAAGAATAGCAAGGAATCCGTACAATTGGAAGATAGAAGCTAAAGTGACAAGTTTCTTGAAGCTTTGGTTACAAATAAGTGGCACAACTTTAAGCTTTCACATCCCGCATACGTGAGGAAGGTCAACAATCACCACATTAGCATAAAACTGAAAATTAACATTTGTAGAGGCAGTGAAGTCAGGTTGAAATTCAGGCTGAAGTCTGACTAAGGGATCACAAACTTGAGAGCTGGATTAAATGCTAAGAGTCAAGGTAAAGTTGTTCATGGAGATCAGTGGAATTGTAAACAGAGTTAGATTGATCATTGTACCATAAGAATTTCCTTAAATCGGTTAAAAATAACAATATTCATTGGACTAGATGGTGTAGATTGTTTAAGAGTCAAGGTAAAGTTGTTCATGGAGATCACTGGGATTGTAAACAGAGTTAGATTGATCACTGTACCATAAGAATTTCCTTAAATCGGTTAAAAATAACAATATTCATTGGACTAAATGGTGTAGATTGTTTAAGTTTCACATGATTTCAGATAACCCATAAGACGCATAAATTCTCTACCAATGTTTTAGGACAGATTTGCAGAAGTTTGCAAATTTAAGCCTGCTTCCAGTTCCTGCACCTTAAAAATACTACTATCCAAGTTGCAGATTTTAATTGCACATATGCAAATTGCTAGATGCTTTTATTCTCCTGGTTCCCACACCTCTGAGCAATTACCATTCCCTTATGTAACAACTGAACTTCAGTATCTGTAATATGCCCTTTCTGAAATAGGATTTATTAATTAATTAATAATAATAATAAAATATAAAATTAAAATTAAATTATCATATAATTAAAAAATAATTAAGTCTAATAGAGGTCAAGAAGCATGCAATGAAGAGTTGTGAATCCCTCTAACATAAGATATAAAAGGGAGAAGAATTCATTTGAAGGGGGAGATATGGAGCAAGGAAGAAGATGAGCAAAAGAAATTAAGGAAGCATTAATGGAAGAAGAAAAATATAGGAAGAAGATAAGGAAGTGACTCTTCCAAAGGGAAAGAAATGGCGAAGGGTTGTGACCCTTTCGAAAGGCAGTAATTGTTAAAGGTTGTGACCATTATGAAGAGGGGTGACTCTCCCTCACATTGGAGGCTGTAAAGGGGAGATATTTTTATTTCAGGAGGATATCCAAGGGAGAATAATTTGGGAAATAATATACTATTCTCAAAGCTGACAATGAAATGTGATGACTCAATCCTTATGAAGGGCAGTAACCTTTCCACCAACAGAGGAGTATTCATTCCAAGCATTGAAGGAGACTTATCAATCATCACTTACCTATACCTCAAGGCATCAATCAAGGAAGATCGAACCATTAAGCAATAATACTCAGAGCAGTGCTCAGCATCCAATGAGAGAGTTGGCAAACTTGATATTTACAAGGTGCTTGGGCAAGATTTAGGGCAATGCCAAAAAGGGACATTACAATCTCATACTGAAAATTGCAAACATGTCAGGATGAATCCAGACTACAGACAAATGGGATGTAGCAATGCAAGACCTGAAGGGTTGCTAGTAATCTAGTGTAACGAGTTATGGATGTTCATAATTATTTTGCTGTCAAAAGACCACCACAAAGCAGTACTGAGCACTTCTACATATGGGAAGGTTGTCCAAGAGCTACCTAAAACAGCCCCACAACATACCAAAAGTGCAATCCATGTGAGAATCAGAGACCTGAATTATCAAACTGGCTCATAACTCTTGTCATGAATGTAGGACCTTTATGTGGAGGGATTGATAAACTACATGAAATAATTGATATTCCCTGTATGTCGAATGCAAAAGATTACAAAAAATGCATCATGTACTCAAAAATAGTTACCACAGAAATGTGGTTTCATGAATTGCATGGATTGCAGCATCTATGCAAATGGTTCTGTTGACAAGACTTTCAAATATCTCAGTTAAACACAACTGGCAGCTGTAAAGCCAAACTTCACAAAGCTTGCCTACATTCCACCAGTGCATGCCAGAATGAGATTCTTTGAATAAAATGTGATGTCCACCAAGGTATAATTGATAGTGGATTTCAGTTGGATGATGCTAAACATATTCAAAATATTGAAGCAAATGCAGTTGGTGCACAGCTAAAATTCTCAGATTATGCAATTATCCTCATGACCTGCATCATTATGGCAGCCTATAACAGGGATTGGACATTTATTAAAACACATTTGGAAGTATCTTTCTGCAAAATATTTCATCTGCCTTTATTCAAATTTATGAACAATTTCAAGCATAGTCAACGCATGTGACTCACTTGACAGAATGTTAAAGAATTAAAGACAGATAAGGCCTGTGAACTGAATGTTAAAATGCCTCATCGAAATGTGGTCTCTTAGAATGCAATGATTGCAAGAAAATCAGAAACTGAAGTTATCCAAAAGGCTTAGAGACCTAAAGCGATTACATTTCAGCATATGAATGTTTGTCATAAATCTACGTGTCAAAGAGTCTCAACCCATAGTATGTTTTGTAAAGCCCATGATCATAGTTGAAAAACCTTGCAAGTACTTGCAGGCCAAACACACAGGTGAGTAAATTGTCAAAAAACCTGCCCGTGTTTTATAAAAACACAGAGCCACACCATTTCTCTGAAAACTCCCCTAAAAACTCGTCCCCATCTATATTTATTTTGAAAAGTGTCTTTTTAAGGTTTGGCATTGTTTTTGTCCTGTGAAAGCAAAAAGTGAGTACAAGTGTGTGAATGAGAGCACAATGGTGGTAAACTAGTCTTTATTGTTTTTTTGTTTCATTTGCTTCGGGTTGATCAACTCAACACAAAACTCATGCAGGACTATGAATCATTTATTACTTTATGCTTTACAAATTACTGATGAATAAACTATTTTTAATTATGTTACAAATGAAGTAATCAGGACTTAGTTAAATATTATATAAATGGAATTTTGTATATAACGAATAAATAATTTATGTCTGGATGAGCTAAGAAAACTCAATAGTTGTTATACAAGTCTTTCTATATATTCTAAGTTATCAGATCCATCTGGAAAGCTTTGGATCTTGATTCCAAAGTGATCCGGATCCAAATTCTCCTTAGATCCCTCTCAGATCCGGGCAGGATTCCGGAATGGAGTCCGAATTCTCTATGGATCCTTCACTAAGAGGGATCTAGGAAGGATCTGTGGGAATCCAAACCTATGAGCAAGGAAAAAGGGGCCCACTTCAAGGTTTTTTATATTTTTTTATATTAAAGTCAAACTCAACCCTAAAATGACCCATCCAAAGATTCCAAATCCTAATTCGACTCTGATACAAGTTTCCTAAAGTCATTTGATGGTCATTCATTCATCTTTCAAGCATTTTTCACTATTTTGGTTTGTTCTACAGCTGTAGCATTTTTCTTTGAAAGTGAACTATATTAAGTTTTGGTTTTGATGGTCATTCATTCATCTCTCAAGCATTTTTCACCAAACCTTCACCTTGATTCTAATGAAGATGATGAAGAGGAATATGGAATTGGATGCAAGATTACTATTTTAATTTTCAAATATGAAACATTAGAATATGGCTTGTGATTTAAATTTTCAGCATGTATTGAGATTTTGAGACTTTTACAAAGTATGAATATGATATAATCATATATTGGCAATAATGGATTTATCATTTTATGAGAATCTAACTTCTTATTATTATCATTACATGTTTGAACTTTGAAGTCTGGAACTAATGGTGAATAAGAATTGACATGTTACATATATGGAATCTATTAATACACACATACACACACATTTTGAAAATGTCTATATACCTATGGAATCGAGATCCCAATTTTTTTTGCCGAAACCCAAATTTGAGCTAGATTTAGGATCGGCTACTTAGTATATAGTTAATAAATAAATATATTATTATTTATCTATTGAATAGACTGAATATCTCCTAGGAGTTTGATTTGATACACACACACACACAAATAAAACAATATAGCCTACAAGGGTTTAGAAGCACTATATATATAGACTCTTAAAAACATACATATAGAAAGGGTAGGGATCTATTACTCCTATAAATTAAATATTAAGAATCAAAGGTAAGGACTCCAAAGGGACTATGACTTAGTCAAAAGCTAAATTAGATCAACTCGTTAAGGCGAAATGAGATAAATATTGCATGATGGAATATCTTAAATTGATTTTGAAATAGTAATGATATATAAGTTGAGGCCAAATATCATGGATGAGTTTTACATTCTAAATGATAAAGGCTGAGCAAATTGAAACAGAAATGATAAATCATCTTTGTTCCCATGCAAATTTTCAAAACTAGTCAAATGCAGTATGAGGACAATTTTTTATTATAAATTACATATTTTCAAGTGTTTGATAAGTTTGCTACATTATCGCTGTAATTTCCTCGAGTTTTTGCCAAGGCCTAGGTTTTTTAAAAATTTGGGCCTGCTGAGTCACTGTCAAGTCCAAATTTTACTGCTATGGGTATGATATACACATGCAAAACATGGAAACATAGAGATGACTCGTTGTACATATGAGGGGACTAGAACAATCCTTATAAAAGATGTTTAAGTCGAAGTGATAGGCAAGTTTGGTGAAATGGTTACAGACATAAACCAAAGGACTTCATTTTTGTAGGCAACTTATCATATAATTGATTGCATCAAGTGTGGGCTTTATCGTTACAATCCAGATGTATTTCTTATAAGCAGAATGCGATATCCGCTCTTAAACAATGAGGATATTTTTTTGTCTATCTAGCTTTGAACATCTTGAGTTTCACCATAGTTAATTCAATAGGAGTTCCTCCGACAGTGATGGAGCCTGAATTTTGGCAAAATTTAGAGGCCCCATTTGGTCATTCCCTCTCAAAACAATGATGCTGGAAGCATACTATCCAACCAAGGAAAAATATGATTCTGAAACATATCACCACTGTTTTGAAGCTCATTAGTGGCAATACGGGAGTGATTTGTGATGCTATCGATAGTGTTTTGATTGTCTCCTATGTTGAGTATCAGATAGAAGAAGAAAAGTTGAGTATGTTGATTGGTGAAAAGTTTAATAAGTCCAGAAATATCCTTGTCACAAGACAGCAGTATCATATGCAGAGTTTGCCCAATTAATCCTATTGATCAGATTAGCAGTACCCATTGAAAAACAGAATGACGTTTTCATATACAGCATTGCTTGCACTCATTGGTTACAGTTAATAGTTGAACAGAGCCTGCGATCATGCCGCCTGAGAGAGATGTTAAATGCACACGTGGATATACAGAGTATGATCAAATCGATGTTGTAGCCCCTCAGAATACGATTTCCTTACTCAATTTGTTACTGTGAAAGTTAATATATACAATGATGCCAAGGGAAGCATCAAAATAAATGATTAGCGAATCTGAATCTTGTTGTCCTTTGATCTTTGATGGCGTCAAGAGAGTCAAGTAGATGGAGATGAATTGGAATGTTGTGCATATTGGGCATCACATGATTGACAGGTGTATTTGTGTTGTTTTGAAAGCTGGAAGCGAGCATAACGTTGCCTTCAAAAAACTTCTCTCAGATGCTTTTTGTTTAGACTGAGAATTAATATCAAAGGCCATTTTCGCATCCGCAAAGATAAGGATAGGCAACACCTAATTTTTACACTGTTCCAGCGTTCGCGACATTAAAATCATTTTCTATCATGACCAACAATACAAGCAAACTATCCAAGAGTTCACGATGAGAAACTACAAAGATTCCTGTCGTCCATCGTTGATTGAAATTATGTCTAATGATGTTGTATATTTCTACAGGTCTGGAAAATGCGCGTTGGATGATGAAAACTTCTGCCGGAGGTATACACGGAAGTGTCAATCATGGGGAAGTCCTGAGGATACAATGCAAGAAATTGCCATTATTATGCACATTGTACCCAGTCACATAATATATCAACGAAAGTGGCAACAAAATCAGTTTTGGAGCACGCATGACAGGGCTGCCAGAACAAGAGGTTGAAGGAACCCATGAGGATCTGGAATCTGAAGATATGCAAAGTTGAATATATGTACAAACATATTGACCAGGGGAGCACATATAGCCTCCAAGTGGGTTGCTTGCTATGAAGAGACGCTAGATTTGCATTATAGGCGATGGTCTGACAAGCTGTTACGGCAACCATGGAAGATTCCAATGAAGTCCATACGCAAATGAAGAGGACATATGTGTGTGATAAAAATTTGCGATGCCTAAACCAATGTATAACAGGATGAGTAACGCCCAGTTATATTATTAGTTCCTGCCAACAGGCAGAATACTATAGCATCCATGCGATGCTTATTCTGAAGTTCTATTCAGCCAATGAAATCTTTGAATATTTACATGTTCCTATTCAAATATAATGTTTCTTTATACTAATTGTGTTATTCATTTTTCTAAAAATATATTTATCTGTAATTCTATTTGTTTGTACAATGAACAGTCAGTGTTCAAGCTTTTTTATGAACTTATAAGAAATATTTCTATTGAACTTTATTGTGCACACGTATAACACTGTGACAGACATTATTGTCAAATCTCAAAGAATTAGAAAAGATATACAAATCTGTAGGAAACCTGAGATATTGAGTGGTCATAGTGTTAACATTTAATGTTCGCATTGAATCTGGGTCAGCCATTGGGATTGTGAATTTAAAAATCCAGAATCTGGAACATTCATGTACTGTATGGGGTATTTTTTCTTCTTAGTGTCTCTCCTAAGTGAAGTTGCACAGCAGGCGTCTAGCAAATATTGAGGTAAGAAATTCATCCCCCTTCCAGTTATACTTTATTTTTTAATTTGTGCAGGCTTTGCTCATTCTTTTGTACATGTATTTTCTCAATTTTCTACTAGCCAGTTTAGGCTGCTCTCTATAGTTTCCCCCATGGATTTCAGAGCCACTGTGATTACGGTTACCAAGTGTAGTGAGGGAAGCCAAGAAAAACCAAAACATTGTTATAGTTATCTGCTGGTACTGACAGACTCTATTTGGGAAAAAAGCATTTAGCTGGTTTAAGTGATCCACATCATCCAAAACGGTGAAGGCCTCATGGCTTCTCAAATGATTTTCAACAATGAAATTGCCTTCATCTACATCATGGAACTGTAAATTAGCCACACCAAGGTCTTTTAGAAGTTTTTTCTACTTGTCAAATAGGGCGTTCCTGAATGAGGACACTGTTTTGTAGTTAAAATGACCACACTATTCATGATTGTGGTGTGCTCTGAAACCAACAATAGAAGCATGGGAAAACATGGCCATGATCATTGCCATGTTTTTGGATCTGCAATATCACCCTACGAAAGATAAATAAAGAGTAGGTAGACTAGGAAACACGGTCAATAGCATATCTTTCAGCATGTTTTACTTTCATCTTATACCGTTGCCATTGAATTCATCTGTAATGGCTGCAAATGCTTCTTTCATCTTATACCGTTGTCATTGAATTCATTTGTAATGGCTGCAAATGCTTCTTTCATCTTATACCGTTGCCATTGAATTTATCTGTAATGGCTGCAAATGTTTTTAGTTTTCTATAAGCCATTTGTTGAGTTGAATGCTTGGAACATTCACAACACTCGCTATCACTAACTTTTTAATTTTCAATTTCAGCTCCACCAAGTATTATATAAGAAAGCCCCAACCTTTAGTTCTTAAACAGGGGCTGCAAACATCCCATACTTTCATGTAAACTTGATAAATCCCTCCCCAATTCATAAGAAATGAGTATGATCACTAACCTGTCCAATTAAAAACTGCATTTTTTTAAGCTGTCCATACAGTTGATAGTTGAATAACATTTGATAGTATATATTAAAAAAAACAGAATACATAGTTCTCCAATGGGCAACAATTTAGCAACACTCAATGTTGATCTGTTCTCATAACACCTGGCATTGACAAATTTGCAGCCAGACACTTCCTTTAAATTCGATCTTTTCGGATAAATCAAATTATATAATTTTCACAATTATAGGTGCATATATATGTAATGTTTCTATTTTTCAATAAATCTTTTATGCTAATTGAATGAAAAGTCATGGAGAAACAATTCTCATAAGAGATATTTTTTACTCAATATTATATTTTCAGTCAAATATTTAAACATTATCATATTACTATTACTTATCCCCACATTACTATCGGCAGGAACTAGACGCTTTGCATCCTTGCTATTTATTGTTTAAAATACTCACAAAAGATAGAAGGCATTTGGATTATCCATTTATCGATTAATTTTTTCATGTTAGCTATTTGTTGTGAAAGGACGCAATGCTTGGTAAAGCAACCAATGTTCCTTGCTATTCTATAAATTTAGAATGTAAATCAAATGAAAAACACAATTCATATATGTATACAATTTTTACATATTCAAGTTATATGCACTTCGATATATTATATTCTTTCATTGGTAAAAAAATAGATTTTTGAACTAAGCCCATGGATTCTGGATTGTTGAGTAAATATTTTTATATGCGTTATCAAATCGAACTGCAGTGGATGGATCATCCATAAGGAGTGTCTTCATTCCTTTTTTTATTCTGACATAACCAGTAAGAATGTTCATTTTATTTATATGCATAATGCTTTAGAGTTGGAAATGTTATAAAGTTTCGTCCTTTATAATTATTTTTTAAATTCTATAAATAATTTATATGATAGATAGGTGGACAGGGTCAATTATAGCATTTTAAAATTTAACATCATAGATATTGAGAAATATTTAATTGTTTCCAAATCTATGTCTAGCTTGTCTCCCAACCACGAGAGTTAAAATACATTCTAGACTATTTTAAAATTGCCTCCATATATTTGATCCATCATGCCTTGATTATTAAATTGTTAGTCTTTGCATTGCATAAGACGGTATTAATGTTTTCAGTGGTGGGCACAATTAATTTCTATAATCAAAGTTAATAAATAAATTCTTAAGGTTAAAAAAGCAGTTTATTTTTAAAGTAATTTTAAAGTAATAATTTCTACTTTCTGATTGGATGGTGGCAATTATAGTAGGGGTTAAATTTAATTTTCTGCACCAAAAATTGAAAAGAAAAAACAGTTTATGGAAAGTTCTCCAGTTCCAGAACATTGTCGAAATCAACTGTCCGGTGAGTGCAAAGCCCAAGCGAACTGTAATACACATGCCCTTTGGCTCTTTTGGAGGGTTATCTTCCTATTTATTTTTTATCATCTTTTCAAGGGCTGCATTTTCGGCCAATTTGTCAATCTGCTTGTGCAAATTGACATCAATAAGAGGCGGAACAGGCGGTGGTGGAGGCTCCATCATCTACAGTGATTGCAAGCTATTTGGTTTTGAATCTCTACACATTTAGTCAAAATGAGGGTGAAGAATATGTTTTGGATGCCTCCATTGAGAGGGCCAAACAAAATTAATTTCAGAAATTGCAGGTCTGGACTCTAAAATTGCATAAATGGTGAACAAAAATTGATCTTTCATTCTTCTTCAAAATCCTCCCAATCTGGTCAGAAATGGGGCTATTTATTGTCCCTTATATTCAACGTCATGTGTCTGGTAATTATCAGAAAATTGGTTTCAAGAGGCAGCAATTCAGACAGTTTGGAGGGTCACAGGTGGAGCGGAAAAGCTGCAGAGGAAACAGAGGGGGCAGCACAATACTTTTGTCCTGGCCATGGATACATTTTTGTTGACACTTTTCAAGACAAAACTCTCACTTGCATAAGCAATGAGTGTTATATGGGACAAAATTGCATTGAAATCGATCATGACTGCATAGAAAACACAGATAGATTAGATAGCTATTCTTTACAATGTGTTCTTTTTCCCAATTTCTTATTTCTACAAATACAGGCTTCAAGAAGTCTATTCACAAATAATTTGTTTTCTATCCAGTACTTTCTTGTTTTAGATCCTAAAACACTAAATATTGAAGCATAAATGTTTCAAGTATGAATAATTGCCGCAGGGCCTTTAAAGTTTTAAACAGGTAAAACCTTGCACTTTCATTACCTGCTTTCTCTTGCATAAGGCAGGGACTTATGCTCACCAAGAGCTCTTGTTTATAATTGATGTGCATAGAATTTTGACTTAAACTTATAATATTGACTCTATCACCCATTTAATTTCAGCACTGGTCTTTATGTTATTCATAGTTCATAATGCATATACTAGCAATTATTTAATTTCTTTCCTTTGAAGAATTAATATATTCATTTGTTGCAATCATCTATAATAATTATTTTTATTTAAAACATCTTGAGATTCATACATTAATTTATTATTATCAGTTCATAATTTGCAAGTTAAAAGCTTTCTATAATTCTCGCCATTTTGGAAGCTTTCATTATATTCGTATTCTAACCAATCTGCTATAAGGATCTTGGATTTAAGTGATTTATTCACGATCAAGTACACCCGCTTTGGCCTTGCAGAGTCAGACGTGTAGGGAATTCGAATTTCACTGTTTAGTTCCGTCAAGTTGGCCATAACCAGTTGGATATCCCAGCACCGAGTTGACAAGACTCATAGGATTCCAATCTGCAGTTTTAGGAACCAACAGGCAGTACACCAGGGTTCTGGGATGGTGACAATGACGACAAGGGGATACATTTTTTGAAATTGAATTTTCAAGAGGAAATTTTTTAGGTGATGATGAGAGATGAATACTAAAAATTAGAGGAAAATTGGAAGTATAGAAAATTTGAAATATTCATATGATAACATTGATAAGGCATCCACCATACACATTATGGAACCTTAAGAAGTTAATACCATGCCATTGGGTTATCCTTTCCATCCTTTGTTTGATTGAAACACATTCTAGTGTTGGAATGGGCATCAACGCAACACACTAGAGGAGGTTGATCTACAATCTAATTTGATCTTTGAGGCTAAGGATCCTATCTTTTGCGATAAGGATCTCAATTGGTTCACCGGGTGGTTAGAGAGGCTTCTGTAAAAACCATGTTAGAGAAGGATAAATCACAAAAAAAACACTTTGGATGTTGATTTAGGTCTCACCAAGACGAAGGCAAGTATCATGGTTGCAACATCATCTAGGACCTTTCTTAGATGCCCACATAGGATAGCTATAGGCTCCCTATAAGCCATAGACTTTTTATATTCCATATAGCCATATCTAATGCCATGGATTTCATATTCCATTCGCTCTATATATATTTGACAATATTTATATATATCTAAATGTGTTATTTCTTTCAGATAAAATTTGATCTCATACTCTCAGATGATTTGCCCCCTGTGCATGCATGCGGGCCTTTGCACGTCTCCGCGGGCGGCGCCCTTGTAGCTGGGTAATAAAGTGCCTGCCTCTGCATGCAGGCTTATCCTGTTACCCTTATTATGCTGCCTATCTGGGCCGGGCCCCTAGGGGAACTATGATTCCCGCCTTTAGAATAGTAGGGCGATTAATATATACTTGTGTATGAGGTCAAATTAGCTTATATTTGATGAGGTTATTGTGTCTTTAAGGTTTATTTGTTAAAAGGTGCATGAAACAAGTTTCGAATTCTTAAAACTCTTTGAGTTCCTTGGGCTTTTAAATTTGCCAAGTATTCACCAAGTCTACATTGAGTCTAGGTGCCGAATTTGAGTCCGACTCCAAGTTCAAAATCAGTTTGCCAAGTCCAAGGCGAGCCAAGTATTGTAACACTAGTTACAATGGATCAGCATGGTGCAGCTCAGAAATTATTGTCAAAGTGAAGCCAATGAAAGTACTGGATGTCATACGGGATCAATGATCATTGATCCTAGGTCATTTAGTTGATCATTTATCAGTCACCTATCCTAAGAGACCAAAGGCATGAGAGGATTCAAAAACTTATTACATTTCTTTTCACATTAATTTGGGACCGTAGAAGCAAACATAATGAATAAATCATCAAAACTGCAATTAATTCCAAAACAGCAGTAGTTCCAATTTTTTTCTCCAAAACTTGTGATTTTGAGGTAAATTGTTGACTATCATGTTTTTAACGATTTTATTTAATAATTTTACTCTCTAAATTGTGATTTTTTCCAAAATAAATTCATCAAATTTCACCTACCCATGTTGGTAGGAATTATTCCTGTGCATTTTTACTATTTTATCCTTTTTCTTTGGTGGTTTGCTCTAATAACTTTGTGGCATGATTTTCTTCCCTCAAGCAAGTTTGCTGTAATTTCTTCAATCTAGGGTTTTCTGTAATTCATTTATAGATTGTTGTTGTGGTATCAATTGCTTTTTCAGTTTTTCCTATGACACATTTAAGTTCAAATGAATTCCAGTTCAGTCCAAATTAGATATAAATTTCACAGAGTTATCAACTAATGAAAGTTCAAAAATATCTGGTGACAATGAGTTGACAGATTACTATTAGAAGCTTGTAGTTGTATATCCAAGGATACCCTGGTTATACAGAAATCTAAGAGAACTTCATAAAATAGGCTCTTAGTTTAAAGATATATATTGTACATTTCACTAGTTTTGGCATATTACCAAACTAAGCAATGCCTCTTTGGAACAAGTATGAGTTTAGGTCTATGGTTGGCATATTAATCCAATAAGAAAGACCAACAGTTTATCACTCACTTTCACAGAATTGGTAATTTTTAATATCCATCACCTTCTCGTTCTACCATAAGTGAGATAGAAATTTTAACACACAATAGAGTGTTCTGTATAAACTATCTACTTTCTACCTAGAGAGAACTTAACCACATGATAGCTTTCACTAAGAACTTCCATCATGTACATCTCCATGTAAGGAGTGCATATTGATGAACATGCAATATTAGCATGTTTTTAATATTACATCAAATAACACATTAAAGATTGTGAATGTTATTGCATCAAACAGTTTCTTTGAAAGGAAAGCATATTATATCTCATTGTAGATAACCTTAGTAACATAAAAATTTGGAAATTGGGTTTACCAGGTGGCAGCTGTTGGATTGGGTTAAGTAATTTTGAAGCTGTAATGTAACCCTTCCCTTAATTCAGCCTGTGGTGTCACATAAGCCCATTCCTTTACTTTACTCAAGGGTTGGAACTTGGAAGAATAAATCTATTTAAACAGGAGGAAGCAGATTGAGAAAGTTGGCAAATAGCAAAAAAATCAACTTTAATGGCATCTGCTGTTTAATTTTGTCAGTTTCTGACAATCTGGTATGGGAGTTGCAAAATGACTTTTCAAAGACATTGAGAGTGCTAAGTGGAAGTCAGCATCTACTTAATATTTACGCACTATGAAATAAGCTTTGTACAATGCAATGCAATCAACCATATGAACAAAAACAAAAACATCTATATTTGACAGTTTATGGGCTAAACTCTCAATTTTTTATTTTCTCTGTACTATGGAAATGCCTTTGGATTTCAAAATCCAAAAGTTTTTGTCCCTCTTTCTAAATTTCTTGCTAATTTTTTGAGTCCATTTTTCCTGACTTATTCAAAAAATCTTATACTTTTGGTTGCCAACATCTTGCCTGTGTAATTTATTTTTCCCAAAAATTATTGCTGCTAAACTTTGGACAATTCCAATATGGAGATACTAACATTTTATTTGACATCTTTGTTCAATTGAATGGTGGTAAAAGTAATGTCCAATTTCACAAAGATCTTATTATGGTAAAATAATGAATGTGTTATTAAACAAAGATCATGAATGATCTATATATACAAGATACAAGAGAATGTTTCTATAATGAACAAGAGAGAGGAAATAGAAACATTTGTGTAGAGTGAAAATGAAAGTTTCTATAACGCACAGAAGGAGTTTATGGAAACATTACAAAAAGAGTGAACATTAGGAAAAGATGGAAGAGATAGAAAATAGAAACTATCTACTATCGCAATACCCTCCCTTCCCTTAATGGTCAATCTATCTTCATACAAAAAAAAATTGCATGTCCTCAAAAAGCGTAAAAGGCAGCCTCAGGTTGATCAGAGAGGTTTGTACGTTCTACAATGTTGGCATGTGATTGAGAACCTCCCTGCTTCCATTGGTCAAAACCAACGCAAATCATGCAATCTTGAATCACATGACCAATTTGTGGCAATAGTTGCACTAGATTTGCTTCTTCTCAGAGCTATTTTTAGATTGAGCATATGACTGAGATGGACCTTTATCCTTGTTAAAGGATTGGACTAAACATGCTTTTTCAGAGGAGGACAAAGGAGCACTACTACCAAATTGTTGCTTCCAATGATCCTACTGCAAAAGTTTGGTGCACAGATCTAAGAACTTCAGGTCAACATTAGTTGTAGTAATGTTGAGTGTCTCAATAAAGTGCTCATAGGATGGTGGTAGGCTTTTTATAATAAGGACCACCATATCCTCTTCCCCCATAGTACAGCCAATGGCCTCAAGTTGATCCTTGATGTCCTTAATCTTTAGAAGATGTTCCTGTAAGGGCATGTGCTCATCCATAATAATAGAGAATAGTTGATTCTTTAGAAAGAAGGCTCTTCTTTTATTTGATGTCTTGTGGAGATCCTTCGGTGTTGTCCAGATCTCTACAGTTGTCTTGCTAGAGGGCACTTGAGGTAGATGAACACCAACAACTGAAAGCTTAATAAGCATAACTGCTTCAGGATTACACTCACCAAACTTCTCTTAAGTAGCATCAACTATGGCAGGACGAGTCTCGGTACCCTGAACAAGTGCCTCAAGGCGACAATACTTGAAGATCATCATCATTTCCATTGAAACATTGACTACCTTCCAGCTGTGACTGGTGTGAGATGCCATTACATGTTTTTCAATGAAAAAGAGTGAAATTTGAGATGGCACGAACTTCAAGATAGATTGATAGAAGACCAAAAAAATTGAAGAAACACCCAAATAAGAGCTAAAAAAACTCACAAATAATCTGAAATTAGATTTTGATTCTGCTGGCTCGAAAATTGAGGCACGAAAAACAATGCACCCAGGAAAAATAGAGACCAACCCAATTGAGATCTGCAAAAACCCACCAAAAATCTACAAAAAAAACAAAACAAAAACCAACACAAGAAAAGAGAGTTTATAAAGAAACCCAGCCGTTTTGAGAAAAACCAAAAAAAGGCAGATTTTGACTGTTAAAAAAATGGTGGAAAACAAAACTTCTGGATGAAAATCAGAGACAAAGGGTTTAAAACACCCCAAACACTGCCCTTTGCAGAAGATGTGCAGAAAAAGTCAGCTTGAAAATACCCAAGAAGAAGGCCACAAAATTACAAAAAATAGTTGAACACTGAATCTCTAGTCGGGTTTGGAGGAAAACAAATATTCAAATTTTGAACACACTCAGGTGAATATTTCAAAAATTTTGAACTAATAATTTCAAAAAAGAAATTTAATTTTTTTGAAGAGGCCAGGAATTTGCTTTGATACCATATTATGGTAAAATAATGAATGTGTTATTAAACAAACATCATGAATTGATCTATATACACAAGATACAAGAGAATGTTTCTATAACGAACAAGAAAGAGGAAATAGAAACATTCTTGTAGAGTGAAAAAGAAAGTTTCCGTAAGGAACAGGAGGAGTTTATGGAAACATTACAAAAAGAATGACCATTAGAACAAGATGGAAGAGAGAGAAAATAGAAACTATCTGATATCGTAATAGATCCTTCTTGATAAATGTCCCTCAAATGGTAATTAAAGTGTTAAGTCAGTAATTTTATTGACAACTTCACGATTCTTTAATCTTTCTGCCAATGGATTTTGGCTCCAGTCTTAGTAGTATGAAATTGTTCAAACCTTGTCCTCAATGAATCTTAATTGATGCATAACAAGGCTTGTGGAGCTGAAAATCTTAAATCAAGATGAACCCAATATAATTTAATCATCAAAGAGGCTGCACCATTTTTTGGGGTGTCAGACAAATAAACTAGGAAACCTCAAAGGTCTGCATTATGATAGATATCAGGTATGATTTCTTTAATATTTAAGCATTGTTTAAGGTTCTTATCTACTCATAACTATACAGATGTTTAGGCATGTTAAATCACAATGAATAGGGCATCTTGTTTGCTTGCAGGCTTGCTTGTATATGAACATTCTATCCATAACAAACCTTTGTTCCACATGGCTTTGCACAACCTACATTGAGAAAGGAAGATCCCCTCTTATAAGGAGTTCATTGCAATTCCACATTTCCAACAACAGATTGTTACACTAGGATAGTGCTCTTATTCCTCGGTTACTTATCTCTGAAACAAATCTTGGTGTGCAGAAATGGGCAACAACAATGTATGGTATTGCTGGACAGTGAAACTACTGGGAACATGACTTTTGTGTGTGATTCATAATTGTTATCTAAGTTACTCTACATGTATACAGGAGGATAAAAGCATTCAAGTCTAGAGGAAGACAATGTATTGACAGTGAAACCATTGTGAACGTGACTTTTGTGTATGGTTAATAATTGTTATCTTACTAAGTTAATCTACATGTATACAGGAGGATAAAAAGTATTCAAGTCTAGAGGAAGACTTGTGATAAGTGATAAAAACCCTTATGAGTGATTAATTATGGATGCAACCTTGAGTTGTAATTATCAGTTGCTGATTATTTAAATGCATGACACAGCAAGAACAACAGATAGGATAATATGACAAGGGTACCTCGCAACCAAGTCAGTTGACAAGGTGTTAAAGGTTTTAAAGAAGCCAATGCATCATCTTTCCCAAAGCAAGAATTGTTAGGACCCATTCACACTTTGTGCTAGCAGTATCTATATGGTGGATCTTGCAGATAGAGACTGGATAAAATGAAAAGTACTTCTCTTATAAAGAATGAAGCGTAATGTTGCTTGTTTATATAGAAGCTTAGATAATTTTAGCTCTAGAAGGGTGCGGTTGAAAACTCTTGTAACTAAATGACCTATATTTTAAGTAGCTAATCCTCAAGCAAGGGTTATGAGGTGATCCCTACCTCAAAAGAGGGGACAAGGTGCTAGATGTAAAAGAGAAAAATTTCCATGGACCTAAGACCACCACGAAATTTTAAGATCATTAATTCTGACAAATACTAGTGAATTAAGTTTTTAAAGAGTTAAAAGACAATGACTACTACTTGATGCCCTATAAAGAAAGATGTCAAATAAGTACATAGAAGAGTATTATAGCAATGGAATGACCTTCATGCTTCCAATGAAAATATGAATAGGTTAAGTAGAATAAAGAAACATAAGGAGTGCACAATAAGACACCTAGAGTGCTATAAATGACAACAGAAATTTAAGAAGGCTTGCAGAACTTTCTAGGCGTTAGGAATATCAATGAAGAGAACTATTATTAGCATACAAATCTAAGTAACTTAAAGGAGAAAAGTAGTGTAGACCACTGTTGGGATGAATTAAATGATATTAGACCCTTGCGGTAACTGGCTACACTAGAATTATGAACCTCCACAATTGTAAACTAAGCAATCACTGAGTGCTTGATAAGTTGAGATCATGTTCAAGTGATGCATGCATATCCTACTTCATTGAAAGAATATTAAAAAATACAGGAAACCTAATATTACTACAAATTTTTACCTCCCAAAGAAATAGTGCATCTCCAAAAGAAAGCTCTCTACGGAAAAGGACCATCAACATCCGAAATGCAAAGATGTAGCTTCCACCACCTAATGTCTCTGTCATATGGAATAGAAATTCTTCAATAAAAAAAATAACACATTTCCTAACATTATAGACGGAATTACTATGACTCGTGGAAAATACAATAATGAACATTATGAAAAACCAAGACCAAAGAAACAAAATATCAGTTTATGTTCTAATGGAAAGAATTCATATTGACCATACCACTTACCAGTAAGGGAATAGATAATGCATCTCAAAATGTCAACACATCTAATCTAATTCAATATTTTGGTAATCAAAATCAAATTTCTCACCATGAGGCAAGATCACACATTTCTATACTTAACTGTGCATAGAAACTGTTTAGGGTCAAGAAATCACCATCTTTTGTTGGAAGAAAATTATCAGATCTGACTACCAATTCAGATTTAAGAGTAGAATTGATATTGTCACATATAAGGGTATAATTCAATAATCAAAAGAATAGTTAGGACAAAATGTTTGCTTTCCAACATAACAACCATTCATCTATTGCCCACTGATGTTTATAAATATGATTATATTAAGTACGAAATCACGATGTGTAATACAGAGTCTAACTCACATTGAACTCTTAAAAATTTCTCAATCCTTATAATGTGTTTTAATCTATATGTATATGTAAAAATTCTTGCTAAGAACACACACACGTGCATGTTTATGTTGGTGAACCAAAGTGGCAGTTGACATTTTCAATCAAAATTTAAGAGAATGTGAAGCCAATTTTAAAAGTATACTCAAAATGACATTTTTTATTGATAGTAAATTACGGGACAGAATTATCAAGTCTACTGAGGAGGGAATAGGGAGCACACAACTTGGAACCCAATTAGCAATAAGGAAAAAAGAGTAATTTATTTACAAAACTCAAATTAAATGGAAAGCATTCCTTTTGAAGGGAGAAAAAAGGTATGGACGGTCATAGATTGGACAAATATATTGTCCTGAAAATCAAACATTAACTACAAATCAAACACTTTCCCAATGTATCAATCTCTGATCTAAATTTATGGAAAATGACTCACCATAAGAGAAATCTTGTAGAGAACACACTACAAAAAGGAAATTCAATTTAAATGATATATGGATGATAAAAGGACAAACTACCAATTCCTATGTTTATTTGCATCTAATATAGGCTAGTGCATCCAAGTCCATTATGAGATTGGGGTGGTACTGTACAGTGGCCATATTATATAGCTGTTAAGAACAATTCTCTAAGACAGTCATCTAATACGTTAATAGAGCAAAATGAAAGAAAAGACAAAAGAAATAAGAATAATATAACAATAAATCAAGCTAGCAAAAATACAATGTTTTTTGTGGAGTTGAATAAAGAAAAGAAGTTTTATCAGCGTCTAATGAATGATAAGGACAGTCAAATGAGACTTTGTAAGACAAGAAGTCACATTAGCTAATCAAGAGTGCCAGAGCAAAAACATTAACAACATAAACCATAAGAAATGTTCACGTACAAATCCCATATAAAGGTTAAGTTGTTGTTAAGAAAAATAGGGAACTAAAAATAAAACTGAGACTTAAAATGCATACCCAGGTGCTTATGAAGCTTTGGTTCAAGAACTTGGGTGATTGAAGCTAGACTTTGAAGTTGACTCTGCACTCCAACTGAATTGTCCGTGCATCTGAAATTTCCCCTCTTCACTCTCCAAAACAAACAAGCAAATAATCACTAAGTGATCTAAATCTATGATAATGAACTGAACGTAATTTCCAAATAAATACTAGAAAGAAGACATATTTGATATTTTATTTTAAAAGAATTAAATTTTACATCAAACAGGCAGAATAAACTTATTTTCATGATATTTGTGGAGAACTTCTCAAAAAAGGTTAATACTTCAAGAAATAGGATGCTAATCTTCCATCAAGAATGGAACAAACCTAAACCAAAAAAGAACACACAACAATGATCAATGCAAATACAAAAATCCACCACTAGCAAAACATGGAAAAGTAACATAAAGAGATATAGCTTGAAAACTGAACATTAGTTTTAGCCTTTCAGCAAAAGAATATATGAAAACAATACACAATTTTTGGGGACTGAAGATATTCTACCCATAGTAGGATCTAAATAAATTTGTTCAGGAAATAACATATGCAAGCTGAAGTATACATCTGTTTGAGTCACACATTGATCAACTTCTCAGCAATAATCTTGACATCATAGGGTTGTACGTCAATCTTTGCCTCAGCTTTGAATGGTCATCCATGTGAGGCCTCTTATTTCTTCAATTCTAGTTTCTTGTGATCTTCTTCACTCTTCCAATTTGGCTATTAGAACTAGCATCATGCTTTCAAGTCTACCCATCTTCTCTTCTGCACTAAAAATTCTTGGTACATCTTCAAGTTTATAGAACCTTGCTTCGGCATTGTCCTCAACTTCCTTTATCATTCTCGATGTCCTTAACCAATCCCTGGTTCCAATCTCAAGCTCAAAGATGATAAATTGATGTTCTGGATGGCATATACTTTCACAATCTGCAGAACTCACCTTCCAAAAAGATGTAACAGATCTGATAGCACTTGATCCATAAAGACGGAGGGCATTCCTCACGTTGTCCTAAAAACCATATAATCATGGAAACAATTCCAGCATACATCAACACACACGCACACAAACATACAAGAAAACACCATACAAATGCAAACGCACAAGTTTTCCCTAGAGAAACCCTTCAAATGAAACCTCCAGCAAGAGAGAGCTATAAGCCTCCAAGCACTACATAACAGTTGCATACAAATGTTTACAATGCAACCAAGGTGTCTTAGAGCCACAAATCAACAGACCTCAAAACAGCTGCAACACCTGTCACTGTCCAAACCCTTGCATCTATGCTATTATAGTCACAAAATGAATTAAAACCACCATACGAATTATAGCCAGCCTCTTTGCATTTTGTGTAAAAACAATATATATCATACCTTCATCCTCCTACCATGTTAAATAGAAGAGAAAATGACAAATTGGTAAACTTCACTAAATCATTGGTTCAGCCAAGAGGCAAATGCACATTTTCTGTAGTAGGTGGACCACTTGTTATGGTATAAGAAAATTTATCACCTGTGGAAGTTGGTAAATTAATCACATGTGGATTTTCAACCATTCCAAATATCTAAAATTTGCCTTTAGTACCTCACAAGATGCTCCAACTCCAAATCACCTCAATTATTCCTATGACAACATTCCTTACTCCTTTGATCCATAACAAATAATTGTGTAAGAGACTTCATCTCATACCTGTTACATCCCATATTTTATTTTAATTTAAAAACATTCTGAATATAACTTATAGCCATTGAGATTTCATGTGAGTTGGAAATGGTTGGTTAAATTAAAAATTCGTTATGATTTCATGTGAATTGGAAATGGTTGGTTAAGTTGGTTATTTGTTGTGATTATATTATTTCCATTGGAATTTATTAGGATTGTACTTTCACTACGTTATTTTCTTTGCAAGTGTGTGGCAAAGGGGGAAAGCATTGACAAAGAGAGATTATGTCACAAACACCAGCCAGCCACCGAGTCGTCAGGTATTCGTCTACACCACCTTGGCCAAAGAAAAGTACACTAAGGCAGACCAAATAACCCCAAGTTTCCACTCTAAGCTGACTAGGCCATCTAATTTAAAAAGATGTAACTATATATTTATATAAATAATAAATGAAATAAAATTGCTACCTTTAAATTGTGATCTTGATGTTCTACATTATTTGATGTAGGATATATTATAATATGTAAGTAATACCCATAATATTAATATATATTTGTACGTATTAAAAATACATATTTTTTTGATATAACATTTATATCTATATAGACAAAATGATACATACAAGTATACATGAAAAAGTATAGGTATTATTTATATAATAGTATGGGTGAAAATTTAATTCCCATATCAAATTTAATTTTAGCTCAAGAAAAGTCCATCAGCCTCCTATAAATCTGTTATTATTAGGGCCTTCCATATTTCTTCCAATATTGCCTATTCCATCGGCCAACCTTGTAAGTTATGGCTGCATGTCTTTGCCACCTTTCTTTTCATGCAAACCGTAACTCCATCTTTTGCCCTTTTTGTTTCCAGGTTGGTTGGAGGGAAAATATATCATTTCTCTCAAGTCACAAGGTTTCCCTTCTTTGCAAGAAGCATTTTTTTTATTTACCAGTCGTATATCAACTGAAGCAATCTTCCATTATAAGTTGCAGTTGTTCGTTGTCCAAACGTCAGCTCACTCATTATAATAGCCATATGTACAATTGTATATTTTCACTCAATTTTTCTTGCCATACTCAGTTAGCAACGTAGAAACTGTGATACCAGCTAATAAAACTCATTGAAGTTCATTGACCATTGACTAAGTCGAGCTAGAAGAGCAAGCGAACTACAAATCAGAAGCTATTTATTCGGATCGTATTTCCTTTGTTTATTTTATTGCCATATTAATGGATGTTACATCCCAAATTTTGCCCTTATTTTTTTTTTATCATAACTGTTGGTTTAACAAATTATTTCCTTTCCTGATCATGTGAAATGAGTTAGTTATTTATATACATTATATCAAATATTAATGAATTATTTATTTTCCTGATCATGTGAAATGAGTTAGTTATTTATATACGTTGTCTCAACTATTAACGAATTATTTCTTTTCCTGATCATGTGAAATGAGTTAGTTATTTATAGACGTTGATGAAATGATATAATTGATATTAGATGACCAGCAGTTGTTTGATTTGAATTAACGATTAATATATTTTTGAATTAATGTTTTGGCGAGAATGTTTTGCTTGGGTGATTGCAGGAGAAGACTGAAGAGAGGGGAAGCATTGCTAAACGGGATCATCGAAATGGGATGGTCATTTGGTTCAGTCATCATGATCAACAGGTATGACCTAAGACTCCCTTGGAAAGGATATGAAGACTTGTCCACCAGTTACATTATGGGACTGCATGAGCTATTAGGGAAACAATATAATAAAAACATAAAATAATCTAAATTAAAATATAATTCATACCTTTAGAGATTTATTATAAAATTTTCTTATTTTATCATTATAATAAACATTTACATATGAACACAAATATAAAAATGAAATGGCACCAATAAATTATAATAATATAATCTAATGATGTCACCTCATCAATATACTTATGTGAACGTATATAAGACCATATTATAATTAAAAAATAAGTTTAAAACTTTTCAACTCCTTATTTTTTTTCCCTCTTTATTTCTCTCCTTTTCAAATTCAAATTTATGATGTATTCGAATGGTCATCTTGATAACTAATGGTAGCCGAGGAGTCTCGGCCAACCATTAAAGAATGCCATGAATCGATTTAGTGGATTCATTCCTCTTTCCATTCAGCTATCCTCTCCTTTTCTTTGTCTGTTGTGAATTAATTCTAGGCCGGGTTTGGACAATCACAGCCGGATACCTTCAGTATTTCTTTCATCCCCAACTTCCCAACTTTTCTTTAGTTCTATCGGAGACTGTATTATCAATTAGCGAGTGAACAAGAGTTTCAACCACGGGAGGAAGAGCCATATTTAATCGCAGGTCATGTGTCCTGTTTCTATTTTATTTTCTTTGCTAAGTCTAAGCCCGACTGTAGTCAGCTTCCCCCTTTTTTTAGATGCTGAGTGAAATACCAAAGAAGCAATGCTATTCATAGTTCGATTTCCACTGATTATAATGTTTGTTGCCAAACAGTATAAACAAATAGGCTGAGATTAAATGTGTATTCAAAAGCATAACTCCCTTCTAATCCATATCCACCCATAGTCAGTTTTACATGCAGTCTAAGATAATTTTTGGTACCTTTCTGTTGGTTCCCTGTATTACATTGAGATTCTTTCAGATCCTCATCGAGTATCCTTGAGAATACAACATTTTATGAATTCAAATGGTAGTTGTAGAAAGCTTGATTGAATTGTATGAATCAACATCAATGCACATGTTATCACAAATTTTCCAAACAAATTCAAATTTCTTGAAACACCGAGGAATTCACCGGCAAGATGCCATAGAATTGGTGAAGAGGTGTAGATAATATCAGTATGCTCATAATCTTATGAACACCAAGGAATTCACCGGCAAAGAAGCCATGGAATGGTGAAGAGGTGTATATAATAACAAGGTGATCTTAATCTTTCAGACACCTAGGATTCACCTAGGCATAGAAGCCACAGAAGGGTGAAGAGGTGGAATTAACCTGCAAGAATCAACAATGAAATCAGATTTGAATAATAAATAATTACTAGCTCATGCATGTCCCAGTAATGGAATCTATTGTTAAGTCGAGTGGTGGAGATCAAGTTCAAGAACCCAAATGAAATCCTTGGCCAAGGTAGTTTTTAGCATATTTGCCAATCTTAGGATCTTTTGTTTGTCTACAGACATTAGTTATATAGGTATAACTAATTGGGTACTCAAACCACCAGGTAACTCGAATAGCTGGACTGAAGAACATCCCAAGCCTGATCTTGAGGTAGGGAGGTTCGTTCTAATAAGTTAGGATGTGTGGGGATAAGTATGGTCTGAGGTTGGGAGGTTAAGCCTATGTCAATGCTTCTCTCACCAGTGCCAAAACTTGAACAACAAGATAAAGAATTCTTTCGTTAATACTGTATGTTTCTTTTACACTTTTACTTTTAACCCTTAGAAGAATGATTAGATAGTTTAGTTTTCTAAATAGCATAAATAATGACATTTACATTGAACAAATATTTTAGTTGATATAAATCAGCTAAGAAAGTTAGACGTTACTTTATTTTCAACTGAATATGTTATCAATTAGAAATGGATAAATTGTTAGCAATGTATTTGTATACTTTTATTTATTCCTTTTGATCTCGATATATTAGCTAAACATAAAACACAGTTACTTTTATCATAGTTATATTCAGTTAATGGAATTCATTGTCATGTGAAATGGAATCAATTACTTATTAAATCAGATTATTAGGAGATTTAAATTGGTTATGAAAATTTGTTTGTTACATATGGTATCAAAGCACTAGGTTCGACACTGAACCTAGGGCACCCTACCTTCTATGAAACCTGAAAGTTCTGGACTGATTGCACAGGATGCAAGTACGTAAAACATCCTGCAAGAAGACTCGACACCCCATCTTTCCTTATTTAATTAAAAACATGCCAAAATATGATTACACCTGCTATTCCATGCCCCGAGACAATGAAACTCTAAACCAGGCAATACAACGGATAAAGAAAGAAAGAATCACGTGGACTCCTGCTAGCAAAGCAACACATAGAAACTAGTTGATATACCAATATGTACCAATCTGAGCCAAAATTAAGTGCTGCAAAGCAAGACTAATTAAATTTGATGTAAACATCCTCAATAGAGGAAATTTTGTAAATAAGGTCGCTCTAAGTGAAGCAACAAAGTATTAAGTTAATTCAGTTATTAATTCTTGCGACTCATGACACAAATTCTTCCCACTTAATTGACAGAAATTTGTAAATTAACAAGTGAAAACAATAAACATAAAATGAACAGCAATGAGAACGTTGTGGATCAAGGCATCATTTGTGAGAACACTCAATCTTCTAATGACTTGTTGCTTCAGATCTTGCAAGAAACACAATTGAAGTTGGAAAACATGGAAAGAAGAACGAATGAAATGGCAGCCCAAATGGGGCAGAACCACGAGGAAACTCAATCCTCACCATCTCCTAGAGTGGAGACAGAAGGCTCCGAGCATAACAAGAACACCTCCTCACCTAAACAATCAGAAAAACAAAAGAAACAAGAAATAGTGGTTGATCTGTCAGTAGACATTGAGAAAATCAAACCACCCATGTTTTCTAGTTCTAAGTCTAGGGATGAAGCAGAAGCTTGGTTAACTGAGATGAAACAATATTTTGAAATTAGGAATTTCTTTGAAACCTCAAAAGCAGTTTGGGGAATATATCATTTTACCATAGAAGTTGCAACCTGGTGGGGAAACGCCAAAGTTGAGGAGAACATAAAAACCACTGAGATCACTTGGAAAAAATTTGTAACCATTTTCAAAAATCGCTGGCTGCCTCAAACCTTTTATTATCAGAAACTTTTAGACTTCCAAAACTTAAAGCAAGGAGACATGTCAATACATAAGTACTGGGAGATGTTCACCCGACTGTTAAAATATGTACCATCGTATCAACAGGATACCAATCTGAAAGTGAGGAAATTTGTTATGGGTTTGAACAATAGAATAGGTGGAGCTATAGATATTCTCACCCCCCAAACCATGGAAAAAGCTCTAGAGAAGGTTGTTCGGCAAGAACACAAAATTAGAAAGGATGACTCCATCCGAGACAATAAAAGAAAAACATCTTATAATTCAGAGGGTGCTACTTTGGACCCCAAAAAAGACAACTTAAGGACTTAAGGTACAGCAAACCAAAGTCAAGGAAATGGGGTTAAGGATGTTAAAGAAAATTTCAATGCAAATAAGACTGACAGGAATAATGAAAAGAGGGGACCACTTCTAGGATGCTTCACCTGTTGAGGGAATCATTATGCTAGTAAGTGCCCCAGTAAATTTAACACCAATCAGCCACAACAACCACCTCTACTACAACAACAGCAAGTCTTTCAGTAGAGGATTCATGCAGCCCTAGATAATAGGCAGGCAAAATAGCAAATAGGCCCCATTGAAACTCCGAGTAAGATCTACAAAAACCCTGTGTCCATTTTAATTGATACTGGAGCTTCTAAATGTTTTATATCACCTAGATTGTTAAGTAGGTTTTCGAAAAGATCTAGCTTTATGGCAAAACCATGGACAGTCAAGTATGCAAACCAGTCAAGGGCTAAGGTAGAGCTATGTCTGTTTGAAGCTCAGGTTGACTTTTCGAATTTCTCAACAAAATTGAACTTATATGTAGCACCTCTTGGGTCTTACGACATTATCATAGGAATCAATTGGCTCAGTGAACATAAGGCCAAAATAGATTTTCTTGCCAAAACTATAAACTTTGTGGATGATTGGGGTAGACCCACAAGCATTTCAAGGATTAAACATGAAATTAGATCAAAACAGATTTCTGCAATGCAACTTAAAAGATATGGAAGAAAGGGCTGTGAGATTTTTGTAGTCAGGATTGAGGACACAAGGGAACCTAAAACCACCACTTATGGAGATGACTATATTTATGAAGATGGGGAAATCAGAGAAAAGTTAAAAGAATCCTTCGAGTAAAAATACCCCTATTTAAAGAATTATCAAGATGTGTTTCCTAAAGAGCTTCCTGGATTGCCCCCTTCCCGAGCATTTAATTTCACCATAGATTTGATACCATGAGCAGAACCCATATCTCGAGCACCATATAGGATGACAACTACAAAATTAATGGAATTACATATCCAACTTCAAGATATGTTAGATAAGAAACTGAGCCGGCCCAGTGTCTCACCATGGGGAGCCCTAGTATTGTTTTTGAGGAAGAAGGATGGAACCATGAGATTAGGCATAGATTACAGAATGCTCAATAAATTCACCATCAAAAACCGGTACCCATTCCCTAGGATAGATGATCTCTTTGATCAAATGAAGGGCACGACAGTGTTTTCAAAAATTGATTTGATGTCAGGTTACCACCAGCTTCGTATAAAGGACGAAGATATACATAAAACCGCATTTAGAACTAGGTATGGACATTATGAGTTTACAGTATTGTCATTCGGCTTAACCAATGCCCCAACAGCTTTTATGAACTTAATGAACAGCATATTTCAAGACTGCCTGGATGAGTTTGTATTGGTCTTTATAGATGATACTTTAATCTATTCTAAGAATGAGGAAGACCATCAAAGGAATTTAGAAATAGTTTTGCAAAGATTAAAAAAACATAAACTGTATGGGAAATTATCTAAGTGCACTTTTTATCAAAAGGAAATTCAGTATTTAGGGCACATTATATCAGCTCAGGGCATAGCAGTAGATCCATCAAAAATAAAAGCAATTAAGGAATGGCCTATACCTAAAAATGTATCAGAGGTTAAAAGCTTTATGGGATTAGCAAGATTCTATAGAAAGTTTGTCAAGAACTTCTCAAGGATAGCCTATCCGATTACCTCACTTCAAAGAAAGGGGAAGAAATTTATCTGGACAGAAAAATGTCAATCAGCCTTCGAGTTTTTGAAAGAAAAACTAACTATAACACCTATATTAAAGGTACCTGATCCACAAAAGCAGTTCGTAGTTATAAAAAATGCATCCGAAGAAGGATTGGGTGTGTTAATGCAAGATGAATAGGTTATTGGTTATGAATCTAGGAAACTGAAAAACTATGAACAAAATTACACACCCCATGATCTTGAATTAGCAGCTATTGTGCATGCCTTGCAAATGTGGAGACATTACTTAATCGGAAAACCTTTTGAACTTAGATCCGATCATAATGGTTTGAAGTATATCTTCAACCAACCAAATCCAAATGCTAGACAAAGGAGGTGGCTGGAATTTTTAGCAGATTAAGAGTTCAATATAAGATATATTTAAGGCAAGGAAAATAAAGCGGCAGATGCCCTAAGTCGGAGAAGACACATCTCTACAATAACTACTGTAAACTTCACGTTAAGTGATCAAATTTTACAACACTTAGAACATGATGAGTATTTTGCAGAAGTCAGCCTAGCTCTTATCAAGGACCCACAAGATCCCAAGTATTCAGAGTTTAGCTTAGAAGGGGATGGATTACTAAGGTATCACAACAAGATCTATGTACCCAGTGACCCTGAACTCCGAAGACTGATTTTAGGAGAATTCCATTCAGCCCCATATTCAGGACACCTAGGAGTAACAAAAATGCTATCTGATATAAAACCCCTATATTTTTGGAAAGGGATGAAAAGGGAGATAACAGAGTTTGTTGTAAGTTGTTTGGAATGCTAGAGAATAAAAGTAGAACATTGGTACCTAGCAGGTCTGTTACACCCTAATGAGGTACCTGAGTGGAAATGGCAGATAATATCCATGGATTTCGTACAAGGATTACCTATGACACGAAAGTGACACAATACCATTTTGGTCGTGGTTGACAGATTGACAAAGGTTGCTCATTTTATACTAGGGAATTTAACTAATGGAGCACCAACAATTTCCCATAAATTCATGAAAGAAATTTTCACATTACATGGAACTCCAAAGAAAATTATTTTAGATAGGGATGCTAGAATAACTTCCAAATTTTGGCAAACATTATTTTCAGCTTTGGGTACTAAATTAAACATTAGTTCGGCTTATCATCCTGATAGAGGTGGTCAAATGGAAAGGGTGAATCGGGTATTAGAAGATCTCCTAAGAGTATACTGTATGGACCGACAGTACCAATGGAAAACATACTTACCCTTGGTAGAATTTGTATATAACAACTCCTATCAGTCCATCATTAAAATGGCTCCCTTTGAGGCCTTGTATGGTCGTAAATGTAGAACGGTGTGTTGGAATTGGTTGGAAGATAGAATCATTGTTGGACTTGAAATGCTTTAAGAAATGGAAGAGTGGGTAATCCAAATTCGTCAAAGATTAAAGGAAGCTAGCAACAGACTAGAAAAGTTATGCTAATGCCAGAGAACACCTAGAGAATTTTTAGTAGGGGAGAAGGTATTATTAAGAGTTAAACCTCAAAAGAGCACCATCAAGTTTGGTAAGAATGTTAAATTAGCCTCGAGATATGTGGGACTCTTTGAAATACTAGAAGTTGTAAACCCAGTAGCTTGCAAGATTGCTTTACCACCAGCCCTTGCCAGGATGCATGACGCCTTCCATGTGTCATATCTTAAAAAGTGCATTACCCACCATGATCATATCATCGATTGGAAACTATTGTAGGTGCGAGAACCAAGGTTGGTAGAGGTAAGACCACTCAGAATACTCGAGGTGTGTAAGCTACAATTACGAAATCGGGAGGTGACTCAGTGCAAGGTCCAATGGGACTAGTATGCTGAGGATAATGCCACTTGCGAGGATTATCATGAAATTTTTCAAAAATACCCCCATCTTTTCTCTAGAACTAGAAATTGAATATTTCTTTTCTTCCATATAAACTGATTAAGTAT
This sequence comes from Cupressus sempervirens, assembly GCA_028749045.1. Lineage (NCBI taxonomy): Eukaryota > Viridiplantae > Streptophyta > Pinopsida > Cupressales > Cupressaceae > Cupressus > Cupressus sempervirens. The sequence goes on from CM053790.1 coordinate 410,313,228, forward strand.
TGCTTAAGTTTTGTTGTATGTTCATCGAGGACGATGAAAAATCTAAGGGGGAGGATAAATTACATCCCAAATTTTGCCCTAATTTTTTTATCATAACTGTTGGTTTAACGAATTATTTCTTTTCCTGATCATGTGAAATGAGTTAGTTATTTATATACCTTGTATCAACTCTTAACAAATTATTTCTTTTCCTGATCATGTGAACTGAGTTAGTTATTTATATACGTTGTATCAACTGTTCGCAAATTATTTCTTTTATTGATCATGTGAAATGAGTTAGTTATTTATAGATGTTGATGAAATGATCAATAAACTATGACTGATATTAGATGACTAGCAGTTGTTTGATTTGAATTAACGATCAATATATTTTTGAATTAATGTTTTGGTGAGCATGTTTTGCTTGGGTGATTGCAGGAGAAGACTGAAGAGAGGGGAAGCATTGCTAAATGGGATCATCAAAATGGGATGGTTGTTTGGTTCAGTCATCAGGATCGACAAGTATGACCTAAGTCTTCCTTGGAAAGGATACGAAGCCCTATCCCCAAGTTACATTATCAGACCGCATGAGCTATTAGGGAAACAATATAATAAAAACATAAAATAATCTAAATTAAAATATAATTCATACCTTTAGAGATTTATTATAAAATTTTCTTATTTTATCATTATAATAAACACTTAAATAAGAAACACATAAATATAAAAATGAAATGGCACCAATAAATTATAATAATATAATCTAATGATGTCACCTCATCAATATACTTATGTGAACGTATAAAAGACCATATTATAATTAAAACATAAGTTTAAAACTTTTCAACTCCTTATTTCTTATCCCTCTTTATTTCTCTCCTTTTCAAATTCGAATTGATGATGTATTCGAATGGTCATCTTGATAACTGATGATAGCCGAGGAGTCTCAGCCAACCCTTAAAGAATGTCATGAATCGATTTAGTGGAATCATTCCTCTTTCCATTCGACTATCCTCTCCTTTTCTCTGTCTGCTGCGAATCAATTCTAGGCTGGGTTTGGACGATCACAGCCGGATACCTTCAGTATTTCTTTCATCCCTGACTTCCCAACTTTCCTTTAGTTCTACTAGCGACTGTATTATCAATTAGCGAGTGAACAAGAGTTCCGGCCGTGGGAAGGAAGGGCCATATTTAATCGCAGATCATGTGTCCTGTTTCTATTTTATTTTCTCTGCTAAGTCTAAGCCCGACTGTAGTCGGCTTCCCTTGTTTTTTAGATGCTGAATGAAATACCAAAGAAGCAATGCTATTCATAGTTCAATTTCCACTGATTATAATGTCTGTTGCCAGACAGTATAAACAAATAGGCTGAGATTAAATGTGTATTCAAAAGCATAACTCCCTTCTAATCCATATCCACCCATTGTCAGTTTTGCATGCAGTCTGAGATAATTTTTGGTACCTTGCTGTTGGTTCCCTGTATTACATTGAGACTCTTTCAGATCCTAATTACAGAGGAGCAGTACCAATGAAGCAGGAGATGAGCCACCCAGCAGGGAAGAGCAGATGGCTGTAAATAGGATCTGCAAGGCCTCACAATCTAGAAACATATATGGTTATTTGGATAAACGCACATTCCCCCACAAGAATGAGTAGGCACATATATGCTTAGCTATACTTGAAATTATATTATTAAAATATTTGCAAAAGCTTTATCTACAAGTCTAGCCAGATGAACAAAATAATTGTATAAATTCTTAACCGGAAGGCAGTTCCTGACAAAATTTTGCTAGCATTGGTGAAATTTAAAAATTGTGTTGTAAACTATTTCACAAAAGGATTTCACTTCTGATCTTATTGTTTTTAAGATATAATTTATTTCCATAAATCAATACCCCAAAACATGTCTTTTCTAAAAAATCTTACAAGTTTTTGCCTTTCTGTGCACCCTTGGTGGCACTTGACATTGAAACAAGTTCTTCAATTAGGGGTGTCAATCCCAATCTGATTGGCAAAACATGTACCACAGAAAATTATGCAGAAACTGCTGATGTACTTCATGCGGTGAGTTGTGGTCCACAAAACCATCAGGATCAGTTAAGTTAGGCGAGCCACATTCTAGAGGAGAAGGAAAATCACCAATATTGAGTATGCCACTAATTCAAAATTTGTATTATTGCTAAAATAGCACTCCAAAGCTAAGGACAATAAAGTTGTAGACTGCAATCACCAAGGAAGGTGATAGAAAAAGTAACGCTACCACACAAGATCAAATTAGTATTGTTTCTTGAGGCCTAGCTCCACTTGAGGATTTACTGTGTTAAAATTGTTACACAATATATTGTGTAATATACTATACATTGGTTCCTTAATAGATTGTAGTAATTATGCCATATTGAAATGGTGAAATGAAGTAGGTTTGTAATTGTTGAAGATTGTAGCTGCGATAGAGATTTTTATCTCTGATTTTTTCATATGCTTAAATAAAGATAATATTGTGTCAATAAATGGAGAATATATTTATGGTAATATTTGAGATAATATTATTTCGAGACACGTGTCATTCCAAGAGTCATGTGTTAGGAAACATGAAGAGCCTTGTATTTGGAAATTAAAGAGACCTTCTAGTGTAATATGAAGGGTCTCTCAACTCTATACATATGAGATTGCCTTGTGTGTTATGGATACTACATCAAGTGGAAAAGCATTGTACTTGTATATTTATTATAAATAAAAGAGATATTTTGCTGGTGTGGCTGGGTTTTTTCCCTTCAAGTGGAAGGGTTTTCCCAAGATAAATGTCTTGCGCTTATGTTCTTGTTTTTGTTCTTCTTTATTGCTGTTTATCATTTATTTCTGGACAAAACTTTAACATGGTACCAAAGTCAGGTTAGATAACAGCAATAGGAGTGTTGAAACCTATTGCTGCAAGAGAGAGATCATTACCTCTAATGATGGGATATTGTCTGGTTTATTTTCAGCAATGGTTCTCTTTTTGTTCTACTTATTTATCTAAGAATGTAATTTGTTGTGAGTCGTGACTTATATATTGCTATCTATCCATACCGTTCTTCTCATGTATGTGTTTGCGTTTTCTCTAATGGAAGAGTTGTCTGTTCTTGAAGTTTTGTTTGTATATCTTCTTCCAGTGATTTCTCTTGGCTTCGAGCTCCTTGTTTGTTTTTGTCTTCTCTTCCATATTCCTATTAGACGTGGCTTTCTGTATGCTGATGATGATCATATTAAATGATAATCACTTATTTTGGCAGTTTAATATTCATTGCTTCATCTCCTCTCACTGCCAACGAGTATCATCACTTTTGTCCATGCCTCTTCATTTCTTTTTGGCCTTTTGCCACATGGATATATAGCGTTTGTCATTTTGTTCGCCAAGACACTCTCATTGCATCATTCGAGAGTATTGAGTTATTTGAAAAGTAATAAGTGTGCTGCGAGGAGATGTATTTTTTTTTAAAGATGTTATGTTCTTGCAAGAAAATATATTGTTTTTCTTCAAGTCTTGATGGTAAGACAGTGTGCAGCGTATATTTGAGTAATTTTATCAGTATTACCTTTTTTGGCCGTGAGACGGTATGGTATTTCTGTTTTATGTGTTGGCAGTGAAGAAGGGGTAAGAGTATTATATTCTCTCTTTTTGTAGATGAGTTATAATGTGTTGCTGATGATTAAAACTTCTATGTTGTTAATGCTCGAAATTTTATTGCGCTAAGTATTTTTCTGAAATGTTCTGCTGAACCGTACTTTCATGTTTTGCACTTTGGTAAGTTATGCTAAATGTTTCAATTTCCTTTGTGACCTATGATGATGTTGTTGGAATCACAATGATGTTCTGGCTCCAGTTTCATCTTTCTTCATATCTGTCACTTTTATGCTTGTTGTGTTTATGGCATAGTAACACGGGGACGCGTCCCCCCCCTTTTTGCCCGACGTCTCGGAGACTTCAACGCACCGGAGACTTGGGGACTCCGTCTCCCCGTCCCCAGCGGTGCCACTAGATTCCACCACCTCCACCGAGGATGGGGGACATCCTGCTATTCACTATTTGCAAATTCGACTATTTATGTTTAATGTTCGATGTTCCAATTCAATGCAATGTTTCAAGTATTCACTCTTTTACATCTTTACATCCTATATTGCAATACATATTTTCATAACTAACATTTTTAAATACCATATGCATAGATATATACACCGCTCTTGTCCCCTACCGCCGTCCCCCCACCGTCCCCCCACCGTCCCCAAATTAAGGCCCCTCTGTCCCCCCGTCCCGGAAACTTGTCCCCTCGTTTCGCCGTCCCCCCGTCCCCCAGGGTGGTGTAACTATGGTTTATGGTTATAGTGCAGTTGTGTTATTGTTGCCAGCACATATATGTCATCGTGTTTATGATGCACGTCATTTTGGTGATTCTCTTATTTGTGGCATCGAAAGTTTTTGGAGATGAAACATCACCTCTCATAACCGTCACCATCCATGTTGAAGTGCAAGTGTCATTGAGCATTATGCTCTGTTGGGATTACCGCGCTAGCAACAGTCTTGTTGAGAGCACTTTTTTATTATTATTTATCATCGGGATTTATTGTATCTTGTAAAAGGTCTGATTAAGATTGTGACTGTGTGGCACTTTATGTTTGAAGGAACATGGAGCGGCATGAGATGTAACTCTAAAAGTCTTTACCGTGCATCATGTGATGTTGTTTGGTCTACCTTCGTGATGGTCTTTCTTGGTGGTATCTAGCATTGGCAGAGTTTTAGGGGTGGTGATTATTCAAGAGTAAGGTGGCATTACTTTATCCTATCTAGAACAATAATCAAAGTGTTTGCTACAGACATCATCATATCTGTTAATTGACGTATTTGCTTCAGACATTCTGATTAATAATCGGGTATATGATCATTGTGTATTGATAGTACAGTGTTAGTCTTGGCTGATTGTTTCAGCAATACACATCTTTCTTTGTGTAATCATTGAATGGGCAAGTTATTCTGGTTTCAGTTGTTGGTACTCTTTTATGGTTGTTGCATGGAAAGAGATAAGTATTCTATCTTGAATTCTTGTTATATCACTAGGAATAGTTGTACGCTTTTAACACTGATCTCTATTATAGTTGATTTAATGAGTTGTTAATATCTCTCTTGGTTCTAGGTGCAACAAGAACCAATGAGATGAGGATATCACCTTGATGATACATTTTCAGAGGGAGATGTTTAGAATCGGAGGGAGGTTACATCAGCTGTCTTATTGTGGTGCTCAAAGTCGTCCCTGCTGAGAGGGAATCTCTATTGAGAGAGAATCACAATCATTCCTATACATGTGTTAATGAGTTCTTCTCTATGAGAGAACTTTGAGGTGCAATCCCTTGTTAACGAGTTCTTCTTTGCGAGAGAAGTTCAAGGTCCAATCCCTTGTTAATGAGTTCTCTAAGAGAGAAGTTCAAACTATAATCCCTTGTTAATGAGTTTTTCTCTGTGAAATCCCTTGTTCCACCCTTTGCAAGTAGGTATGGTGGATTCACCCTCTATGATGAGGCATGGTGGAAATGCATTCTTCTCAAGGAGAGGTCTGAGGTGAAAGCCCTTGTTTCACCATCTGTGATAAGGCATGGTGGAAATGCTTTTTTCTCAGGGAGAAGTCTGAGGTGAAAGCCCTCATTTTACCCTTTGCAATGAGGCATGGTGGAAAAGTGTTCTTCTTAGAGAAAAGTTCGAGGTGAAATCCATCGTTCTACCCTTAGTGATGAGGCATGGTGGAAGTCATGTGTGTGACTCCATGATGTTAATCTTACACTGCTATGACAAATTATGTTATGCTGAGATAAAATGCTTTTATATGATGAGAATTTATCATTGACATCTTTGGTTGTAGCTATGTGTCACTGCCATACTAAAGACCTCTCTCTTGCTAAGAGGGAGTATTGAAGATATGTAGCTGCGATAGAGACCTCTATCTTTGATTTTGCCATATGTTGAAATAAAGATAATATTGTGTCAATAACTGGAGAGTATACTTATGATAATATTTGAGATAAAATTATTTGGAGAGACGTGTTACGGGAAGAGTCATGCCTTTGGAAACATGACGAGTCTTGTATTTGGAAATTAAAGAGACTTTCGAATGTAATGTTAAGGGTCTGTCAACTCTGTATATATGCGATTGCCTTGTGTGTGATAGATACTGCATCAACTAGACAAGCATTGTACTTGTATATTTATTATGAATAAACATGATATTTTTCTAGTGTGGCTGGGTTTTTCCCTTAAAATGGAAGGATTTTCCCAAGATAAATGTCTTGCATCCTATGTTCTTGTTTTTGTTCTTCTTTATTGTTGTTTATCATTTATTTTTGAACAACTTTAACAGTAATGCCCCTCATTCCAACATTTTTTAAAACTCCAACAGTCTTGGAGAGTGTCAACTTTATTGGAAAGGTATTCTAACAATGGCACAGAGTTCTTGGAGACAAGATGAGCACAACTGCATGGTCCATGATTGGATCCAACATTCTAGGAGCACTCCACACTTCTTGGAGAAGCCTGTTATCTTGGAAGAGGGCCAACTTTCACATAGGCTGATGTCCTATTCACGTAAGGCATTGGTGGTGTAGTCAAAATTCATATTTGGGCTTGCTAATATAATCATATTTTTAGCAACTTTGGTGGCTGTGCAGAAAAGAATTAAATTCAAATAGTAAATACTTAACTGGATCAAAAGTGGCAATTAAATACAACTCATATTTAATTATTTCAAAAGGTAATTAATTTAGTTTGGAAGAAACAAAGTTAATATTTTAGGACTGGATTAAAAAGGGATTAAAAAAGTAATTACTTGAAAAAAGGCTTTCATTGTAATCTTCATCGATTTCAAGGAACCCTCATTTTGGAGAGTTTTGAGCTTTGGTTCATCTTTTACCTTGAGAACAAAAGCCCTCTTGGTTTATCTAGGAATTGACAGATGAAAACATTTTGGTTCTGGTTGTCGGCCTCAAAGAGGTCAAATATGAGCTAAATGCAAGTGTTGTATTTTTCAAAAGATTCAAGAGTTTACAGGTCACTAGAGGCTTATTCTCAGAAAGTTTATGAAATGAATTATTTCAAACCTGAGTAGAGTTTATGATTTTATTTGCTGGAAAAAAATAAAAGTAAAACATGACCTAGCTGTACCATAAACAGTCATCCAAATGTGAGGAGTGTTTGGTAATTAAGAGGGATATTGTCAATTTTGAATAGGACCATGAGACTTTCCCAGGTCAGTGGAGGCTTATGCTTATTTGAAGCTAGCCATGACATTTTGTGGGAGATGAAGGGGACATGGAGCTCCAAAGTGGAAATATTCCTTCCAAGGTTGAATCACTAAGGTGAAGGGGAACTTTGAGTCATCAGTGCCCTTGTGGCGCTTATTTAATCAGTACACCACCAGCTTGCAAGTGGAATGTAGCAGTTTGTAGCAATTAAAACCTAAAGGGCTGGCAAAACACAATTGGACAGCTCTGTGCACATACAGTGGGTCTCAAAATTGCCAATTAGCTGCTACAGCCCAAGAAATATCATTATCGTCAGCCAAGCTCTGGTATCCACCTTCATTGTAGAACGTCAAATAGTGTATAAATTTTTTATTCCTTCCAAGGTTGAATCACTAAGGTGAAGGGGAACTTTGAGTCATCAGTGCCCTTGTGGCACTTATTTAATCAGTACACCAGCAGCTTGCAAGTGGAACTTCGCAGTTTCTAGCGATTAAAGCCTAAAGGGGTGGCGAAACACAATTGGCCAGCTCTGTGCACATACAGTGGGTCTCAAAATTGCCAATTCGCTGCTACAGCCCAAGAAATATCATTATTGTCAGCCAAGCTATGGTATCCACCTTCATTGTAGAATGTCAAAGAGTGTATAAATTTTTAATTCCTTGACTTCATATGTAAAAGTAAAAGTTCACTGTCAGCTGGTAAGGAATTTATATCAGAAAATTACATCAGAAATTTGTTCCAGAGATTGTTTATATCAGCGGTATCAATCTTATTCAGCTGATTTCATATTTGGGAATAGTTTTGTTGCATCTTTGATATTTCATATATGTGACTATCATATCATTCTATGCATAAAAGAAACATTAAACAAAAAAATGAATTGTTGGATACACATATTTTCCAAAAGTTCCTTTTTTCTTATTATGTTCCTTTGCCGCAACTTTGATATTTGTGAATATCATATCAATCTATGCAACAAAGAAAAAAAACACAAGATTGAATTGGCCAAAACCTTAGAAAGGTATATTTCAAGGTTATTAGTAAGACATTGGGTTAATTATATAAACGTATTATAGTATGTCTGTTGAATGTTCCAACACTCAAATAGATGGTTGAGAGCTGAGCTAAAGGATATCAGGTTTGATTCCCTCAAAATAGGATCAACTAATTGTATAACTACCTCTCTAAATCACTAAAAAATATTGCTGTGTTGCTTATAATCTATCAGAAAACAAGAGGAGGCTTTTGGAAAAAATGAGTAAAGTATGGCTGTAAAAAAAAATCTGCCTGTACCAGTTTCTATAGCTGCAAATAGCATGAAATAAAACTTCCTGTAGGAGTCACAGCAAGTTTTGTAGCTTCACATAGCATGATTTGTAGCTGCCTGTAGTAACCTTTTGTGTTCAGTCAAAACCTGTCTGTCACAGCTTGTTTGTGGCATTAAATTATTAGTCTATGATGCCTGTTTTGTAGCACCAACATTATTTATTCATATTGCATATTCAATGAGAAAGTCTGAATTTTTTTTATGAGCTTTGTGTTGAGTTTGTCTTTAGGAAGAACCTTTCAGATGGCTGCAAGGATTTTTTGTCATTAATTTGACCCCCTATCCCCAGCATCAATATCTTATAACCATTCAGCTAGTACCATTCCATTACATGTCCCATAATATTTAACAAAATTGACAACAACAGTAGCCAACTGGATGTCCTCGGTAAATTTGGTAAACCAAACTCTTAGCTGTGGCAACTTACATCAAGGCACTTCAAAGTTTCAAACTGCAGAAGAGCATATAGATGGGTATGGTTGGATACAAACGATATTTTCAATTGTTGTGTCACATTATTTCGTCCTAAGTATGTTACATCAATTGGAATTTATGTTACAAGCACTCTATCAAAGAATGGAGATTTCTCTATCAGTTCGAAAGTCCAATTCAATATGAGATACTTTACATTGCAAGCAAACTGCAAGAATAATTAAATTATTCCTATTTATGTGGTCATACACAATAGGTAGACTAAAGGAATGCATTAGTGCCATGTGACCAATGTGTGTTTCCTGTAAGTCTATTTGTATACAGAAAGAAACGAAATTAAATATTGTTTCCAAATCAAGGATTCTGGCACTGCTTTTCTAGCGAAGCTCGGGATGATTTGGCTTGGTCCATTAACTCCTTCAAGAACTTTGTAATGAATTACTTCAAACCTTACTTAGATGTAAGCATACAATTAATTAATCAGAGTTAAAAGATTGATAGGTATCAGAACCATGTGTAGGAAATTAAGCAAATGAAACTTCCTTCACCATGACAAAGGAATAACCTGATTCACTGGAAACTAAGAATTTGCAAAAATGATAGTTCACAATTGTTTTCTGTGCAGACAACATGTGCTATAACCTTGTTCCTCAGCAGCAAGGCATAGTCTCTCTAGAAGCTTTGGTGAAAGAAAAAAGCAATGGTTTTATTAATTTACAAACACAAAAACATGCTAAATGCTTGAAAGGATAGCTATGAACATTACACATTGTTTGATTTTTCTTTCCTTTCAAACATAAACCTTCTATATACACAATCGAGTTAAAAAGTGTAAATAATGCATTAGAAAAGATATTACTTAAACAAAAAATGAAGGTAGAAACATGTGAGATACCATTCTCCGCATCAAGTGTTCAAAGCACCAAAAAGCATCAGCTTCATTTGTTTGCAACACAACCATGGGAGAACAAAGATCACTCATTCCTGTTTGGTAACACCAAAATAATAATAAATCTCTTGTCAACTTACAAAAGGCGGGGATAATCAAAATACACCTGAAAATGTTCTCCACGACGCATTAAATCATGTAAGGTAAACCATAATATTCCCAACAGAAAATTGATGCTAATTTCACTTTCCATCTATCTTCCAATTGCATGAACAATGCCACATTAACGCAATATAGAGCCAACCAACATTAATGATTAGAGATGCCACCAATCATCTTCTCAAAGTAAATATGTATAAATATGAATTGCATTAGAATATTAACACTTATTTATCTTTTCATCTATTGTAAGCTTAAACAACAAATCGATAAGAGATAATAATTTATTTATATTATTAACTTAAAAGCTCTCTTTGGCTTATGTAGCAAGCTGCAGGAAAAAGTACATCTATCAATGGACATATTAAAAATGACTATGATATCAAATGCTAACACCTGATTGAAAGAGTCACAAACAATGAGATCATAACTTTTGATACAAAAAGATTCCATTAATCTGTAAGGAGAGGGGTGGGGGCTGGTGGTGGTGAATCAGTGTTGCAGCACATTCACACCAATTTACAACTTTGAAACTTAACCATAAACATCCATATAAAGCAATACAAGAAAGTAAAACATAGAGTAATAAAGAACTCATAACACCATGATTTATTTTTGAGGAAACCCTGGTAGGAATGGTACCCACAACTAGGTACTAATCTTAAAATTCTCTATTAAGAGTTTTGACCTTGTTAGGGGCCATTACAAACATTTAGTACATTACTCCTTATTAGAGGACTTGATCTTGTTAGAAGTTACACCCCTGTTAGGAGTTGTACTACAAAAGAAAAGCTCACTGATTAATGAAGACTCACTATCCAATTACAATATAAAAATGACTATAATGACATCACAATGCCTGATTAGTTTGCTATGGAGCTAGCATCTCATTTGATCCAGCATCAAGGGTCACATATAACCATCACAATATCAACATAGCATCACCATTAATGCCTGCATACGAAATCCATCTTTCCTTTATTCCCTTCTCAATTACTTACTATGTCGGTAGCAAAATTCTTCACAAAACATGTGGCACAATCTCCAGAATTAAATATTAAGCAATGATATCCAAGGGTTAACGTTTAGGATGTCATTCACAATGCCAAGTAATTGAATTGGTAAAACAATTCAATTCCTTAGGCCAATTTTTTCTGATCTTCAAATACTGTAACTGGATAACTGTATACTCTGCCAGTTTAGCCTTTTCTAATCAAAGCATGTGCCAAACAACAACTAAACATAGGTGACCTTACTTGAAGCATATATAAACCTTATATTATCATATTCCAAAATTGTGGCCATATCTGATCAATATCATGTGCTCTCTGATCAAAACTGTTTGATTGTAAATTCTCTTCCTGCATTATACTCTCGCATTTTTCTAGAATACTTACTACCAAAACTGATCATTAATTCAAGCGATCTTACCAACTGATTATGTTGCCACCAACCACAACATCTATGCCTTCAGTAGTGATCTCCCCCTTTGGAATTGATGGCAACACTTTGTGAAAAAAAATTAAGTATCAATGCCAAATCAAAACTTTCTCAAAAATATCTAACTATACTTTCTCATAACTCTACTTCCCCTTTTATAACATACTGTATAATTCGCCATTTTTCACTAGCAAAGGCGAGATTCAAAATTCTATGAACAAGTCAAAATTTTCATCAAATCATATAGTATACTATACAAATCTTAATACATCTGCAAAATTTACCTTCAAGGCTTCAAGATTTGTGTCCCATGACTTCTTTAGGTTCTCTATCACATGCATTTCACCACACAAGCCATAAGTTCCTATCAACTGCCTCCAAATCTGTTGGTCTGAATAAAGCATATGATTGTTTGGATGATTCCAACAGTTCTAATTCCTTTTGCATTATCTCCAGCTTAGCGGTCAACAAACTTCTCAGAAATGCCAATCATTGAAGTACCATGTCCTTTTCTTTCTATAAAATACTTATTTTGCCTATCGTCTTGATTACAATATTATCAAAATCTGTAACACCATGTTTAGACTTTTCAAAAGTGACTGCTATCTTATCTAACCTCTCTTCCTCTTCTTTTATACATTTATCAACATCATGTAATGTTCCCTTCTCCGTACTAGCATTAATGGCACCTAGTTGGTCTAGCTTCCCATCTAGATAGGCTAAGGGCATGTGATTTAGGATGCCAGCCAGTCACAGGTGTTTGGTTTCAGTTGAAAAGTTTTTTAAATGGGACATCCTAAGGTTAAAGTCACTTTATTTTATCAAGTTGAAGTATAAAGTACTTTATTGTTTAAAGTCACTTCTGGAACAAAATGACTTAAGTGACTAAAAGACAAAATAAGTCTTTTATCCCACATTGCTAAGAGATTTGTTCTCCCCACACTTTGAGGTGATAAAATAAAGCTTTTACATTGGGATTGAGACACAACAAATATAGGTTATGATACAAATTCCAAGGTTGCTTAGATGTGACTGGATTTTCCTAAGGACAAAACCCCTTGAGGAAAAAGTGTGCAACTAGACACAAACCTAGTTCAGCACAGTTTACTATCAGATTTGGACTTCGATTTGAAGGTTAGATAAGAAGTTGGAACTTCTGATTAACAGGAAGAGAACTAGTTAGCGTATGGTGTTAGCCTCTACAGAACACCAGCTGGAAGTGGGAAGGCAATCAAGGTAGCAGACAGCTCCAGATCAAAGGCTTGGTAAGGTTCTGTATAAGTGTGATTCCCTCCACCTTAGTTTTATACAGTGGCAGCATGCCTTCTAGTTAGGGAGATTACGAGATAGCTGGACAGGTTCCCATCCACATTAAGTTATTCACCACGCCATTATTCTGCACGTGGGCACCATCCTGTAGGAGTGAAAGACGGGCTTAGTATCATGACAACAGAAGCATTAGAGGTAATCACAGTATAGTTCTGTATTACTGTTGGCAACTGGAGAATACGGCAGATTGTGGATAAGTGGCCTTGGCATTAGTAATAGCAGTGGCATTATCTTCACCACAGTATGTGTCAGGTTCCCTAACAGCAAAGAGTCCAACAGCAGGTAGCAGACGGTTAGTATCTGGGATCATTGACAGTATGGGAGTTGTTGCAAACTCAAGTTTCTTAACGATATTCACCATGCTCGGGTTTGTTCATCTTTACTCCCTTTGCACTATTTATATTGCATATCTAATGATAATGTAAAGTCTTCTCAAAACTATCGCTTAGGGGATTATTGGTTCATTGTCTTGAATATAAGATATTAGTGTTAAGTTCTGAATCAGTTTCTCATTCCGATTTGTCTGAAGTGCAGGTATCATTGATTGTCATATCTATTTCTTTGTGTTAGCTCCATGAAAGAGTAAAGTGTTGATATAGTAGTAAATTGGCTCAAAGAACTGGTTATATTACAACTGTTTGACGAAATTCTCGGCAGTCCTAGTTCTATATTTTTTGGTCCAAACCAGCAGTGATCATTACACATCATTTACATGTTTGACTGACCTTATACAATGAATATACATTTCCTTGCCTTCAACAACACATGCTTGTATATCCTTATTGTGCTCATCTATCAACTTGACATCATTTACAACGGAAGCACATACCTTAATGAACTTTTCAACTTTGTAATCCATCTCTGCCTTATCTCTTGTTGCTTGCTCAAGTGATGAAACGTGAGCATCAAACTCATTAAGTACTGAATCTAGATTATCTACAACATCATTACATTGAAATGACATCTGAATACGTAATACCTTGTTAACTCTATCCAAGGCTGGGCAAAGTGTAATGTTCCCTTTTGGAACATTAGAAATATTGCAGTCTTAATTTATGTGAAATTAAATTGACTCTGAGACTTAGGCTTAAAATATTAAGAAGGTTGATTTAATGTTATCTAAGGGTCAAAGAGGCAAGGAGGAACAAGACGAAATGCCTTAGGGAAGTTGAAGAGCCACAAGGGAATAAGACGAAACCAAAGAGGAGCCGAAGAGTCTTGGTTTGCGTATTAAAAAGGGAATAAGGCTCATTGTTGGGGGGGCTTGATTTCATTATTCAATTCAGATTTCCTCTCTTGCGAGACTCTCAAAAAGCTCAGCTTTCAGCTAGTTGGAGGACATAGCCCCTCATGCTAGCAGACAATGGAATCAAACCCATTGTCCCGGGGAACATCACTTCAGGTGTTCCACTCGCTCTTACAAGTTCTTATCCTATCGTTCCAATCCGACTGTTGAATCTATATTTAGGATTGGTTTCTGTGTATTGGTTATTGTATTGCTGTTGTATAATACAATAACGTTTAGTTGTTGGTTATTATATGGCTGTTGTATAAGGCAATGACATTGTTGAAGATATTATAGAGTTTACTGGTTTGGTATTATCAGTTTGTTATTCATGGGTATCTGTTTGACATCTTGAATGATATTGTGAAATAACGGTTATATTCATGTGTAGAAACCTTCTGGTCTTATTATAGCATTGTATTCCAATTTGTTTATAGCTGAATTTGAATATTGTATCTGAGATAAGTTGAAAATTTCTATTGGAATTTCTACTGGTTACCGGTTGTGCTCGAAACTATCTACCAAGTTTTGTTACTGTTTATATTGCTCAAAGAGAAACCAGTAATATCTGGATCAGAATATTATAGTGGTATCAGAGCTGGTTTTCCTGCCAGCCTGTGAAGTTATAACAGCGACAAGTTTCTATAAGGATATTTTATAAACATTTTAAGCTGTGAGAAAATACTTGGAGTACAAGATTCAAATTCTAGGCATATCCTTGTTGGGGTCTGTCTACTTAGAATACTTGGAATACTAGGGAACCATTGCAATTGGTGCAAATGGAGATTTGTCATCAAGCTTGAAGGATTAGAATCTCAGTGAAGTTGTTGGTTGCCAAAGTTTTAAGATCCATCAATAGTATAAAGAAGAGTTAGCCATCCCTTAATCTTAAAAATGAGTCGAATGAGTTTTTGGAACAGGACCTATATTTCTATGGAATTTGAAAGCAATTGAAATGATATAATTCATGAGCCCTCTTAGCAGGTGAATCTGAAATACTTAACCACTTCGCCTTATCAGTTGGGCATGAGTACAGAAAATGATGCAGTTTATTTAGTATGGCGAATGACTTCCTGGTGCAGCTGGTTATTTCCTTGGTGTGGACCCTTTCCTAATGACTACATGGGGTTATGTGCAAGCGATTTGAATTCAATAGTTTCCTTATGCTACGGGAATATTGTATTGAAGCTCGGTTTAGTGCAATTGGTTTTGATATCATTATTGCCAAGCGCGGAGGTTCATTTCTGATTTTCTATGATTTATTGGCTTCTATATTATTTCTTGGCACATGATGTTCCAGGGGTGTACTATCCATGCGCAAATCCTTCTTGCAGCATCAGCCTCCTTCATTGGTGTGAGGAGACATTCCAAGATATATCTTTATATGGTTTGTGATAATACATTATCTCAATTCTGATTTTGAAAGCTGCTTGTAATGAGATAAGAGCGAATAGATAGCTACTTGTAGAAGCAAGTCACAGGTTATGACAACTGCCATAAATCTGATCAATAAAAAGGGCACCCAACATCTCTAATTCAGTTGTGGCTTAATCTCTAATATATAAGCTCGGTATATGCTCAGAATCTGTTGATAATAAGAAGAAATTGCAGAGTTGACAACATTCCTAGTGTATTTGGTCCATTCCATGAATTGTCGGAGTGCGATGAGGAAGGTGGAAGAGTGATACGGGAGTTCAGTAAAAATCCTCATATTTTGGTGATGTTAATCTCCTTGAAGGTTGGAGGTGTGGGAATAAATCGTACTGCAGCTTCTAATGTTTTCTATTGGATCCTTGGTGGAACCCAGCTGTTGAGGAGTAGGCTATAATGTGCATTCATCGCATTGGTCAAACAAAAGCGGTTTCGATTAAACGTTTTATTATGAAGGATACTGTAGAAGAGAGGATGCCGCAGGTTCAAGCACGTAAACAATAGATGATTTTTGGAGTGTAACTGACAGACCCAGTTCGACGAGTGTCCCAACAAATAGAATCGGGTGTAGGCAAATTTTGAATAAGTGCAGGGCTTCAAAGTTCCACGCATTCTTGACAGGGTGGAGATGCTTCGGCATCTATTCTGGTGTTATTTATCCCGAAGTCGGTCATCATTGAAGTAGCAAATGGTGGGAAATATTGAGGGTGACACATAGTTGGCAGTCTCTGAACCTCCTTCGTGTCACAGATTGAATTCTATCCGTTACGCCTCAGACCATCGTCGGAATTAACTGAGATGATTATGGGTCATAGTCCCTATAACACCAGCTTGTCTTCTATCCCCAGGTGATTCAGCGTGGGACCCGGAGTAACATGAGACATCGGGAAGTGTGCGCAACCGCTCGGAATCACCATGTCGTTAATATTGAGGGGATATAACAATTTTCGCCAGTTACAAAGAGCATGTAGAGCAGTGCTTGAAATGTTACAAATATGCAATTGTGCGTGATATGACTGCTGCGGGCCTCAATTTGCATAGCTTTTGCTATGCTAGCCTTATTACTGCATTTAAGAACAAACATCCTATAACAAAAGAGACTACCTCCAAGATTATTGAATTAGTCAAGAAGTCAAAAGGTTGGTCATCTGTAGAAGCTTCAAGGGAACTAGAGATTTAGAAAGGAGATGCCTATACTCATGATGGTTTCTATGTGATACAAGGGATGAGGTCATACTCTTAACAATGTTGCTTCAATGACGGGTTGTTGATAGTTCTGGCTTGAAAGAGCACGAACATATTAGAGAGCACTCTGAGAATTATTTGAGGAATGAAGCACTTGAGCAAGCATAGAGATAGCAGGAAGAGAGAAGAAAATCCTAGGAAGAAGGGGGGAACAGTGGATGGGATGGTGCTTTGTGTGGCAACGTTTCCAGCCTTGATTTGTCAATAGATGTTGCTAACAATGCAGCATCGTCACTTGTAGATGTTGCAAAAGCTTATATGGGTTTGTGACCTACATGGGTGTTGCCCTACAAATCAACTGAAAGTGGTTACCTAAGTAATAATCGCTCTTTTTCTCCAACAACAAAGGAACTCTAGTCAGGTAGTAAAAGCCATCACGAGGAAAGATATAAGACTCTTACACCTTCAAGTTCATGGAACAACACCCAAAAATTGACTTATAGTCCTTATTCCAAAGTTGGTCTAACACGGACCCCATATTATTGGGGTGCTTATTCACAACATTCTATTCAGAGGACAGATAATGCAGCAAAGGATGATATGACATCTTCTAGGTTCACACAACAACAACCTGGTAGAGGTGGATATGAGACATTAAAGAGGAGTTTTGTGATGGATGATGCGAACATTGAACCAGTTCGAAGAACTCATCAAAAGTCATTTGGAAATGTATTGTCATTATCTATACCATTTAAAGAGAGTATAGCAAAAAATTCTGGTGTGCCTGTACAATCAACCCTGACACCAAAAAAAATCCTTGAAAATAGTAATGAGAAGTTATCTTTGAAGCCTTCTGAACAACAGTTGGCCTCTGTGAAAGATAAAGTCGCAAATCAAGTGACTGAGAGTGTTGCCAATGCAAATACTATGAAGATACAAGTACAAATAGCCCAGCAGTCAAAATCCGTTATAAGAGCAGAGGTGCTCAACATTTACAGGGAATATAAAACTCTTCCTACCCGAATTCAAAATAATCTATCATTCAATGATTATATGGATTTTTATCTTGAGCAGCTAAATATGATTGATATGGAAAAACGAAAGTATCTGGAGTTGGCCCAAGATCTTTTTGCAAGGGAACAACACACAAGAGCATGCGAAGGAATTCCGATAGATCAGAGTTATCTTGAAATAGAAGAGCAGACAAGTACCGGAGATGGGCCGCCTTCTCACGATCACCTAGTAAATGTTACACAAGGCACAGTTTTCTTCGTTGGTGACTTGGAGGTGAGCCTTGACAAGCAGAATAATGAAACAGATTGCACACAAGGTAGCAGCAGTTGGGAACCTTGGTATCATAAACAATATACTCACGATACTCAAAACACAAATTTAGAGGAACAACCTAAGATGTCACTACAAAACAATGAACAATTTCAGCAGGAAGATAATGAAATACATGTCATACAAAATCAACTAAAGGTTAGTGAAGACATGGTTCTGCCATCCTTGGTGTAGTTTGATAGTACCCACGAGTTGGTTGAGTAGCTCTACAGGAAAGTCCCAAGGGAAGGGGAAAGTGATTGCACATGGTCGAGTTACAGAAAGTCAAAATAGCCCTAGAGACTATGAAATCAGATTGCTTATATCTGTTGTCCAACAGGGATTATATTCTTAAGGTGGCTGAGATTTATGTTGCACAGTCAATTAGGGAAAGGGAGGAGATTGAGGATATTGACGATCTCAATAGGACGCTTAAGAATGTTCAGGTGGCACTAAGTGAAACTCAATTATCTTTACTGGAAGCGGAAAAACAAATCAAGCTCATGGAACACTCTTGGGAACATGAGAATAGGATGAGGCAGGAGTTCTTCCAAAGAAGTCATTGACAAACTTGAAAGCATTTAGCAGATGTATGACTTGGATAGCTGCCCCAAACGATTAAGTAGCAAAACTTCATAACACTTACAACTTGTTGACAACCCTTTGTTTGAAGTTGTTGCTGATTGGAAGTCTGACAATCCTCTTTTTGTGTTAAATGAAGGATCATCTCCTGTTTGCCATGAAGAGGAAGAGTTTGATTTCAAACTTTGGGATCCTGGCTCAGATTCTAACAGTGAATCTGGATCTCAGCAAAGGAATGATGAATCAACTTCCATTGTTTATCATTTGATCAATCCCTACATATTTTCTGATTTCATTCCATTCAAGAGTTGGGTGAATTTTTTTCATCAGCCTCTAAACAGTTCTCGGTGGAGTATTTTTTTGAGTAGATTTTCAGCATCTTTCATATTCATAGCACCTATGCATTCGAGAAATCTCCAAGTTTATGCCGACAATATGAATTTTGATGTCCATGGGATGATAGTTTCAGCTTTTGAGCATTTTGTTTCTTACACCATCCGCATAGGTCAGGGCTTCACATTCTACTGGATTATACTTGGACCTTGGATATATTTCTATCTCATCATAGCAGTGAGGCAACATAACAGAGTTTGGGATCCAGGTGTTGACAGATTGTATCTATGGGTGGACGAGGATTTTATTGTGGTCATGGTGTTGATTAGTGTTGATCAGTTTACAGGTGCAGGTGTCGAGTTCTTTCAGAAAGTTATATGGGATCCAGGGATCCGATCGAGAGATAGATCGCAAAGAGATATCTGGCTTCACAGTATGGCCGAGATTGTTTCTGGCTTGGATTACAGGGCTGCCTGCAGACTTGTATGGGATCCTGGTACAAATTGCTTGAGGGCATGCAATTTTAAGGAGGGGAGATTTGTAATGTTCCCTTTTGGAACATTAGAAATATTGCAGTCTTATTTTATGCGAAATTAAATTGACTCTGAGACTAAGGCTTAAAATATTAAGAAGGTCGATTTAATGTTATCTAAGGGTCAAAGGGACAAGGAGGAACAAGACGAAATGCCTTAGGGAAGTTGAAGAGCCACAAGGGAATAAGATGAAACTAGAGAGGAGCCAAAGAGTCTTGGTTTGCGTATAAAAAGGGAATGAGGTTCATTATTGGGGGGCTTGATTTCATTATTCAATTCAGATTTCCTCTCTTGCGAGAGTCTCAGAAAGCTCAGTTTTCAGCTAGTTGGAGAACGTAGCCCCTCGTGCTAGTAGGCAGTGGACGTAAACCCATTGTCCCAAGGAACATCACTTCAGGTGTTTCATTTGCGCTTATAGGTTTTTATCCTATCGTTTCAATCCGACTATTGAGTCTGTATTTAGGAGTGGTTTCTGTGTATTGGTTATTGTATTGCTGTTGTATAATACAATAACGTTTAGTTGTTGGTTGTTATATGGCTGTTGTATAAGGCAATGACATTGTTGAAGATATTATAGTTTGCTGGTTTGGTACTATCAGTTTGTGAAATAACCCCAATAGGTTGTTACTCCTTCCGACACAAAATTCTTAATATTTTAGTGGTTTGACATTTCGTCAAACACTAAGTAAGCTTTGATACCCTGAATTTACTTTGCAATTTATTCCACTATTTTGATGAAATTTGAATTTGCTTACAAATGCTAGCTATGAAATGCAATTACACTGATAAATATGCAAATGGAACCTGATTAAAGCCTCTAGCAGCTATGATATCACAAATAGCACCGATGTCTTCCTCAAAGCAGATCGCAGCCTTTGTGCATAACTATCAGACCTCCTAACTCAAATGCTAGACTTCAAAATTATATGGGCAGGCCCTCCAGATCAAAACAAACCTCATGAATTACAGCCCAAATGATGAATGCAGCCCCAGCATAAGAGATCTCACATCACGGATCTCTTATTATCAAACACAACCCTATACAGGACAGGTATTGAAATTGAAGGTGCAGAATTGCAGACCAAATTTTGCATCAAATACATGCACCCAGGCATCCGTAAAGTCACCCAACTATGAAGACACAATAACAGTGATTAAAATCACACCAAATTCAGGAATGATGTGTGATTCAATTTCCAGATTATCCTTCTCCAAAGCTCACTATAACTTCTGCCCAGACGATCAACTTTGATAGCCACAGGTTTACAAAACAATACCACCGAGCTATACCAAAATTAAGCGAGTATGGAGTGTACTTGATAGCAAATGCGAATACCTTCAACTTTGGTGCTAATCACTTCTCAGGTACCCTGTTATGTTTGGAACCAGAGATGAATTTGCAATATATCTCATGGACGCCCAGATTCTATTGTTATCGCTACTTCAAATGCGTATAGTTTCGCTGCCGGATCCATCAGTATTGAAGCGGAGGCAAAACGCGATGTGTAATTAGTATGCAGAGCGCTTGTCTAATAACGCATGTAGAAATGCGTCTTCTGCCTTCGGTTGTTTGCCGTGGATGGGTTCTGAGCTGAAAAATATGCTAAGAAACTTCCAACTCGTTCAAACCGCATAACCTGTGTCTGGCCGAACTGGAGTGCGGGCGGTTACGCTATCCTTGACTGGAAATCTACTTGTTCAAAGTTGGATTCCTATAGTAGCTGCGTGCTCATATATACTTTTGCATGCGGCAGACTTTATCTCATGATCCGTTGCAATATCAATAATGAAACCCGCCCTAGGAGAGTCTCAAAAGTTGACAATTAAATTGATGACGCATTCGATCTGCTAGCCTTGTGCAAATTATTTCGACTTCTATACAACAGCTCCTAATTAAATCCGAGTCGATTCCACTTCCAGCCCGACTTCAATGATGTCACCTTATAACCGGATTTCTGAATTGCCCTCGGTTCAGACTTCGTCCCCAATATACGGAAATGCTGACTAGGAGGATTGTTCTAGGAAACTTGCCTTCTCTGTTCTGTCCAATACTGCAACTGATCCTGTGAACCTTGTGAATAGATTATATCTTCGAATCTCAATACTCAAAGTGATCCTCAAGACTCAATCCTCCAAATTTGGCCTTAAGCCACAAATAATCGCCCTGATGAAATGACTGATTATCACCTCCAATCTGCAATAATTCAGATGATATTTCACATCCTCAAAATTGCGCACCAATTGAGAGTTATCGTTCTCAATGGCCAGTTGTGACAATTGCAGAAACCCTAGGTTCCACAATGCCCCTGTGATTGAATCACAATCTGAAATCAAAAGAGAGATAAACAATTGCTTGATTCGAATGGAGCCCCGGGGTGCCTATTTATTCTTTTCTCTCCACCTTCTCCAGAGACTTCTAGAACATTTTTGATTTTATCTCTTAAGTGACTTTATTAAATATTTTATAATCCAAGTCACTTTATTAAATTAATTAAATATAAAGTTATCTTTTAATATTTATTTATTTGATAACTTTATAAATAATTAACTTAATATCACTTATTTATTTAATTAAAATAATTAATTAGTCGTCCTTATAAAATATTCATTATTTTGAACAACCAAATTAATTAAATTAATTAAATCGAACTGTCACCAAAAATGGGGACATGACAGTTTGTAATTCATGGGTATCTGTTTACATCTTGAATGATATTGTGATAAAACGGTTATATTCATGTGGAGAAACCTTCTGGTCTTATTATAGCATTGTATTCCAATTTGTTTATAGCTGAATTCAAATATTGTATCTGAGATAAGTTGAAAATTTCTGTTGAAATTTCTACTGGTTACCGGTTGTGCTGGAAACTATCTACCAAGTTGTGTTACTATTTATATTGCTCAAAGAGAAACCAGTAATATCTGGATCAGAATATTACACAAAGTACCCTTGCCTTCTTCTCACTCTTCTTCTTTGATCTTTCTTTTGCCTTAGCAAAGGCCATCATGGATATCTTCACCAGTGCATCCTCATCATAAAACTCTAAGTCTCCCTCCTTATCCATGCTAGGAAGTGCTTGGCTCAAATCACTTGCCAACAATGTCATTGTCCGTGATGTGATAGGAGTCTTAGTTATATTTTCTACTTTCTTCATTGTTATCTCATAACTTATAGCAATGTCATCAATAGATCAACATGACTAATCGCTACCTATGGAGAACGATTTCCTAATGGAATGGTACTCTGCTCAACTAGATCAATAGTGAATAATGAAGGTTTACCTTCATTGATTACCTTTCTAACTTCCTCTTCTGTCATGATAACTTCATTTTCTTTCTTCTCGTTTACTTGATCCTTTTCTTCAACCATTCTTCAGCTTCTTTCTACGCTTCAAGTATAATCTCATGTATTTCATCATTGGAGATGAATTTGACCATAAAGTATTGTTTTTCTTTCTCCTTTTCCTCCTACAAGGGATCAAATGAAATAGGGATACCTAATACAAAGAAATCAGGTCGTTGAACTGTGCTAAAAACAAGTTTACATCCTCTACGTCCTATGATGGTGTGACTATGTACTCCTTAATTGGTATACCTTTAGGATAGTGCAAGAACACTTTTGTAATCAACCTCATCAAGTACTTTTGCAATTGCTTTCTTTGTTTCTATTGATATTTCCTCATATAGTCCTGCCATAACTTCCACTATCCTCATATTAGTCCTCATTTTACTTCTAGCCTTGTTTAAAATATTCTTCATTTCATCTATTGTCAATAGTATACAAAGGTTATGCAATGTTTACTCCCTTATCCTTTCATCTTCTTCAAGTGTTAATTGCCTTCTCACATCTAGTTTATCATATAGTTCTTCTGATATACTGCTCTTAAGTTCTAACAAATTTCTTTTAAAGTTCAAATGATATCTAATAACTAAATCTTCTAAAAATTTCTGATCTGATTCCCCATACCTGTTATAGTACTTTTCTAATTGATCAATCTTGCCTTCCTTTTCTATTATGCTTCTGATCTTCATTTCAAGTTTCCACTTCTTTTCCTCATCATCTTTCTTTTCTTCTTGTATTGGTTGCTCAACTGTCACTAGTTTTTCCTTCTCTTTCTCTATTGTCTTAGACTTAGTAACCTTAGTTTTCTTGGACTAGGCCCTTGAGCTTTGGCCTTAGGTCTTGAAGTCTCTATTGCTGATGTTTCACTTGGTTTTTTCTTTTCTTCTTGTGTTGGTTGCTCAACTGTCACTAGTTTTTCCTTCTCTTTCTCTATTGTCTTAGACTTAGTAACCTTAGTTTTCTTGGACTAGGCCCTTGAGCTTTGGCCTTAGGTCTTCAAGTCTTTGTTGTTGATGTTTCACTTGGTTTTTCTATCTTAATTGGTGGTGTAATCTGAGAGGATTTCCTTCTAGCCCTAGAGGTATTGGTGTGACCTTGGTCTCTACGACCACTTCAGTCGGTTGATCTAGTACCTCAAGTGGTTGCACATCTTCAAGAATGTCTTCAACTATCTTCTGAGTGCTACGCCCACCAATATGTGCTTTCTTAGCAACTTTGTTTTCCTTTCTAAGGGTGGCTATCTGCTCCTTAGAGATACCTTTATTTTCTACAATATTATATACCATTTTCTCAATTTTTCTTTTTCTTGATCCTTTGTAAGGTTCTTCTAGTCTACCTTTCTTGGGAGGTGCCCCATTGTAGATGCTAGAATTACTTCAGCATATTGTTCAACCATCTCATAATCGACCTCATAACCCATAGGATGAACCCATAGTAATCTTGGTTCAACTGCTTCCATACTAGTGTAATCTATTTCAACCATAAGACACTGTGTTTGCATATTTGTCAACAATTTATTTAGGTATTCTCACTCTTTCTTTCATTTCTCTCTGAAAACTTTGAATAAACCAAATAGATCATTGTCAATCATATTTCTATGTTGCATCTTATAATGTTTTGTGATCAAAGCTGCAACAAGTTTATCATCTCTCTATGCATGTGGGTGCATATTAGGGAACTTGTAAATGATGTGGAAGAATAGGTGCAAAATCAATTATCCAAATCTGAAACCTTGAGAACTTTCATGTATAATTCTCCTTATGTTTTCCAATAATTGTTGTTTGAGGATTTCACAAATGTCGTAATACTCATGTTCTACTACCATCTTATAGGTTGTCTATATTACACTTGCTGACACTAAATTAAGTTTGATATTGTAGTGCATATTGTTGTCCTACATTTTGTCACCACAAAATGTTGGTAACAGCACAAAACTTTTTTAACCTAGTTTTGCATTTCTCTAAGCTTGAATTTGATATTCAATTGCCTAATATTGATCAATCCATCCATTCCAATTCGTATATCAAATCTTTTTATTGAAGGCCTTTGTCAAGTCTTTTTCGTTTTGTTTTATGTCGAGCCTTTCCTTGATTTTTGAAGCCTTCATCGTCCGTTCTTTGCTTTAAAGTTTGCGTTTGTCAACTTTTTGTCCTTTAATTTTGCTCGTGTCATGCCTTTCGCTTTTCCCTTCGATTTTGTCTAACCTAGAGCTCAATTGGAGTTGTCAGTCAAGAGATATGCCCGTTTTAGTGCCTCAAAAGTGGACCTTTTTGGTGCAACAGCACGAATTAAAAATATGATATTATATTTTCAATTTGACTTTCACTTTTTTATAAATATAACTTATATTCACTTTTTGTTATGTTTTTAAGTTATGTTAACTCTAAATTTTTAACTTAAAGTGACTATAGTGCACTTTATGTTATAATTTTAAGTTCAATTACTTTTTAATTTTTAACTTAAAGTAACTATATAACTATATAGTTTCAGTTTAATTTTTGGGTTTTAAATCAAATGCTTATTTAAATGTTACTTTTTAATTGATGTTTATATGTTATATTTCTAAATATGATAGATAAATATTGTTTATGGTCCATTTTGTAACATTTTTATAATTTAAAGTGAATTAAATGACTTAAAGTCTTCAAAAGTGGACATTTTATATGTAATTACATGTAAAATCCATCAAAAGTGGACATTTTACATGTCACTGCATATAAAGTTCATTTTGGTGGACCTTTTTGATGTCATTACATCAAAAGTCTATCATAAGTGGACCTTTTTGAGGCTACTACATCAAAAGTGAAGTTTTTATGCTTTTACATTAAAAAAAGTGAGATGCATTTTAAAACATGCATCCTCCCTCAAAAGGTCTGATTTTTCTTATAGACATATTTTAAAACATGCAATAGCACCCAAAAAGTGTGATTTTGATGAGATGCATATTTTAAAACATGCTAGTGACCCAAAAAGGTCCTATTTTGACCAAAAACATGTTTTAATATATGCAATGACACTCAAAAAGTCTGATTTTGAATAACATGTTTTTGCACTTCAAGAACCCGATTTTGATCATAAGTAGGGATTTTCTCAATGGATTTGCATGCGATTTCTTCTATTGGAGGGGTTTTTGATTGGCAATGATTTATCTTGCATATAAATTGGATTCAACAAGTTAAAAAATGTTTTCAAAAGCTCCCATCTAGGGCACGTTTTTGGAGAAATCAGCAAATAAATCCATTTTTGCTCCACGTTTACACTCCAAAGCAAATTGATTTGGCTTCTTTTTGGGATTGCATTACATATTGATGCACATTTTTGGTGTTTAAACACCAAAATACCAAAACATTTTGCTCTTGCATCATGGAGAAACACGTTTTTCGCTAAAAACGTCCCAAGCATTGTGTTCTTCCAAACATTGGATCTTGGAGTGTTTTTAGGACACGTTTTGGTATCTTGTACCAACTTCTCCTTAATTGTTGCCTTCTCCCATTCGAATTTATGGAAGTTTGAAAGATTCAAACATTTTTGAACAAATTTTCAAACATTGGAGCATCTTTTCCCTTCATTTTTGGCACATGTAAGTGGACTCTTTCTTTCTTGCTTTTAATTCATGCTTATCTTGTTGATTTTATGCACGTAATTGCTTGATGATTGCCACTTGTTGAAATCTTTGCCATGGACAGTGCATTTTTCCTTTAAAAATGAAGTTTTTGTTCTTTTCCATGTTTTTGGTTCTTCCCCAAGTCCCAATTTCAAATTTGTGTGTTGAAGTGCATTGCATTTTGGCATGTTTAAGTCACTTTCCAAAGGTACATTTCTCCTTTTGTGTTTTGTGCTTGCTTGCCGGTTTTCTCCACTTGGTGAAATTGCAAGTTCTTTCCCAAGAACTTGTTCTTGCTTCACTTCATGCGAAATGTCATCACATTATGCTTTTCGTTTCTATGTCACAACACCTCATCTCTCACTCAACAAATGTGATTACATGTTTTCCATCTCATTCACCATCTGCACATGCATGTAATCTCATTTTCTGTTTCCATTTTCACTCATCTCACTTTTCACATCCTTTCGCACGGCACGATTACATGAAATGTCTTACGAGTAATTGCTTGCAAAAGGTCTGATTTTGATTAAAAGTCACTTTTTGAAAAGTCAAAAAGATGTCATTTTCATCTCCCATGTACTTTGACTTCCCTTTTTCACCAAAAGTGACTAAAAAACTAATTATCCCTCTTCCATTTTCCATTTCCATCCCTCCATATGCATTTGCGTCTTCGTGAGCAAAAACATGTTTCCGCATCTTTCCATGCTCTCCATCTCATCCTTCATTCGCACTTACATATGAAGTGCATCCTCCACCCGCATTTGCATCTCATCTCACCTTCCATCTCCCATTACATGTTGCACTTACATGTACTCATTTTTCATGCAATAATGCTTTGAAAACACTAAGTCACTTTTGAAATCAGCAATCTTCATTGCACGCATTCCCGTGCATTTCACCATCACACATTCTCATTTCATTCTGCATTTCGTTCATTTCATTTCCATCCATTGCATATGCATATGATTTCTCCGAGATCATTTCATTGAATCTACCAAGTCTCTAATTTGTTTCCAAATCTTTGTTGATCACAAATCAACTTGTACGGCAATTCCATCTGATGATGTATTTATGTTTTGGGATTTTTGTGTTACAATACAAGCACAAGAAATGTCCTCACCATCAAAATCCAAAGGCAAAATGAAATATTAATATGATAAAGAATTGGCTCATGCAGCTCTTTCATCAGTCATATCTATTTTGGATAATGTGATGGACACAAAGATTGGTCATGTGGACGTGGCTGATTTTTTACAGAGAGTTGAAGCTCCAAGTAGTCATGAAATGAAGCGTATCAAGAGAAGCAACATTCACCGGGTGTCTACATTTCCTATGGTGGCCATAGAATCTGACTTCATTCTCAGATGTGCATGACGGTTTAATCCGAAGATGAAAACTATCAAAAACATTGATGGCAAGGTTATCATTAGCCTTGATCCTGAGGTCATAGAACAAATCTTTAAGGTTTTGCATAAAGCATAATGTGCTGATTTGACCAAAGAATCATCTTTGGCATGCTAGAATAGGAAAAAGGGTGATTATCAAAAGTATGTCAACCTTTATTGGTTAGACAATAAGAGAAGCAACTTCTCTAGATGGCCAAAGACTGTTCATTGGTCTAACTCTAAACAAGAATATAAGGATCTCATCATTCTTCTCAGCAGAATTTGTGGCCTTAAAGATTCTACTGATTTCAAGCCATGGATGTATAAGTTCATGTTTCAAATTATGGAGAATAAAGAACACATCTTTTCGAGAGAACTCATCAGCACTGCACTTTACCAGCAGATATGCAATGTGGGAACTTTGGTGCCTTTTTACATGAACTCTTACCTTGTTTACATTGTTGCTGCTATGGGATCTTTCTTCGGTCTTTCAACCAAGGGAGATCATCTTCAGGTTCCTATTTGAAATTACTATGACCAAATCACTTTGGCAAATAGTAAATTTCATTATAGAAGAGTCCAAGATGCCTTCTTTGGGCATTTTCAGTGCTTGCTCAATAAACAATTATTTGTCAAAAGAGTATCTAATGTAGCATAGGAGAAGGTGAATCAATACGGCTATATTTTTATTCAGTTTCCTACTTTCACATATTTAAGAGGTGGATATTTCAAAGGTGAGCCGTATACTTTACCTAGGTATGCTAAGAATTGAATCATCTTGATGGAGCTAGCTAGACAGCTCATGGACGTGCAGCGTGATCAGCATGCTTTGCATAGGCCTGATTTTGGCATTACCTCAGCTAAACCTTTGGCTATTGGCAATTATTCGATCATTCCTGTGCCTATAGAAAAGAACATAGAAGTAGAGTTGCAATTGATCACCTTGAAGAAGTTCAAGGCCAGATTTGATTTTGACTACCGAGAGATGAACTCTCAAATAAAAAGAGCCTACACTCATGTGTATCGCATCGAGGACATCTAGATTGATATAAGGATAGAACTTGACATCATGAAGATGGACAACTGTAAATTAACCCTGCAGTAGATAACTGATTTTAACATGTTGGAAATCCCTTCAAATTTTCAAGTTGGAGATGATGGCAACATCCTTGATCTGGAGTTTCATCAAGCCAGCTTTGATAAGAAGTGCCATTTTCCTATTTAGTGATAACAAAAGGAAGGTACGTCTATCATGGATAGATTTCAATCCATCTTGGTAAACACCAACAAATGGTTGAAAAGTAAAGGCCTTAAAAGAGTAAATCGTAAGATGGGCTTGGATTGTGGAAGTTTTGGTCCTCCTAGCAAGAAGTCACAAGTGGAAATCACAGGGAAAGATGGTGCCTCATCTTCTGATGCTAAGGGTTCCCTCAAATTCAAATTAAAGGGCGGAAAAGGAGCTAATTCATCTCAAATTACTGAACCAAATCAAGAATCAATAGAAGAATCAGAAGAGGAATTGGTAAACAAAATCTGATAAAGAAGATTCAGATGAAGAAGGGGAAATCATGATCATATATCCTCCAAAGTCTGCACAAGCTTGTACATCTTCTATACATGAATAGTCTTTTCTGCATGAGGTTGATGATGATGTAGATTCATTCTCCACTGTTTTCACTCCTTCCATTCCAGTCTCGAAGGTTAATAGCATGGCTCTTCCTATTTCCTCTATTGCTCCTTGCATCCCTACAAATGAACAATATGAACATTTGGCAAATGTGTTTGAAGATTTTCCAACTCTTACTAGTGGTTAAGTTTCCCATCTTGATACATCTTTGAAAAGGTTTGAGCTTTTCATGATGGAGTCTTCTCAGCATGTTCCTATGCCTTAAGCTGTACAACTGAATCTTGCTCTATCACAATGGAAATACAATCAAGATCAATGTCAATGGTCTCCACTGTAACTGGTTCTACGGATGAAGGTTTCAACCTACATGCATGGTTGAGCAACATAATAACGAAGAGAAGAAAAGTGGTTGTTCCTCCAGACAATCATCCTGTTAAGAAGACCAAATCCAAATCTTTGAAAGACAAGACTGTTTCTAGAATTTTGGTTGATTCAGATAAAACCAAATTTGTTTAAATTGTTGAGCCCTTGGTAGATAATCATGTTGAGGAACTTACTCGTTCTGACTACAAGTTTACTAAGGTTGAAATCGGAAAGCAATCACGTTTGAGTCGTTTGCAAGATGCTCAAGATGCATTGGCTAATGTATCAAAGAGCAATCATGAGCTTTGGGAAAAGAAAAATCAACTGAAACAGGTCTCTTGTCTAAACGAAGTCATTCAGCAACAATCTTCTCAAAGTGTTGTTATATCTCAAACATCTGAAGAGAGAAATTTGGTTGAAGCCACCAAATCTTCGATGCAGGAAATCATTTCTGAAGGAGTTTGAGCCATCATGGAGACATTTTCAGTTCTTAGGCATGTCAAAGAAATGAATGAAATGGAGCAAAATTTAATCTCTTCTTTGACTCAAGAAGCAAATAATTTGAAGGAAATCCTTGATGGTTGGTATGAAATGGTAGAATTCGATCTGGATGCCTTGGTCTCACGTGACATTCTTCCATCATGTGAAATGTTCTTCAAATTCCAAGGTCTCATTGGTTACAAAGAGGAAACATTGAGGAAGTTGATCACAAAGTTGCAGGTGGCCTTTGGAAATTGTCAAGCAATTAAAACAGTGTTACTTGTGATTTGGAACAGATGGGATGCCATGTTACTGATGAATCTAGTAATCTTATTGCAGTAGAGAGAGTAAATTCAGAATATACAATCAAGATCAATGCTGATGTAGATTCTGAAGATTTTGGTTAGCACATGATGAACAAGTTTGTCTTGTATAAATCCTTGAAAAAACACTTGTTAGATACTACAGCAGCAAATTCCAAAGTTGTGCAATCAGCGTATGAAAATGCAGTGAGAGTAGAAGTCATATCGAAGACTATGGAAATTGTTGATCTTCCCACAGTGCATGACATCATTGTCAAATTCAAAGCACTGAGAAACAATCTTGTGTTTTTATTTCATGTTAGTAGTTGTAAAAGATGCATTACATGAAAAAGTGTAATTACATTTAATGTTAGTTACATGTATGTAAAAGGATGTAATGCAAGTTGCATGTGCAGTTGTATGCAACCCTTTATTTTCTTCTATAGTTAGACTAAGTCAAAGTTGGTTGAGTTGCTCCCACTTTTTCCTGCACCTTATTCTCAACTCCTGTGCCTATATAAAGGAGTGCCCCCTCATTGTAAAATCATCATTATCTTTATGCATGAGAGCTCTCGAGAAATTGTGCTAACAGAACTTTGTTTGTGTAAGCACTATTTTGAAAGAAAGTGAATACAAAGGAGCATTTGAGACTTAACTTTGATTAAGTGAGATTGTTACTTGCATGAGTTATAAGCTTTTTTTATAATTTATTTATCTTTGATTCATGTTATCTTGTGTTCTTGGTAATTGTATCTCATGAATTGAATAGAAAAGAGTTAAGAAGCAATCGGAGTCAGAGCGGTTGTGGAAATATATAGCTAGAAGCTTTGTCTGTAGCTTATACTTCTTTCTTAATTCACAAAATAGTTAAGTTAGTTTTACTTTTACGAGTCCTTGTGCCCTAATTGTAAAGTTTTTCTATATAGAAGTATGACTGGACTTAGAGCCAAACCAGTACATTTACAGCTAGCCTTTGAGTTAGTGAAAGTTTATCGGTATCATTGTTTCCAGCTCTTGATAGAAGTGTAGTTAGAGATTCACTTTGCCCATTACTTGCTCCATGAGTAAGTGGATTCTTTCTTGAAATATAAAAAGAAAGGATATTGGTAACACCCATTTTATAAAATCTCTGAATTTCTTGCTTACCTTGAGTTGATCCAAGGAATGGTGAGAAGGGGGAAGCCTTCCCTTTAAGGTAGGAGAGACTCTATCTCACACACTGTGGCTAGTCATCCTATTTTACGACTGGACTTTTACCCAAAATTGTCGGTTTCAAAATATCCACCCAACACATCTTGTATCCAAGAACCTTAGTAATCAATCTCAAATCATGTTGTCTAATGTCAATGAGGGTCATAGCTCACTTGTCCCACTTGAAACCAGTGTTTTTCTGAACTTCCTTCTTAACCATCTTCGTTGCAACAAGAAATAAGCCAGCATTATCAAGTCCAGTTACCAGATGTATCATTTCCTTGGTTATCTTGGCCGATTGATCACCAAGCCAAAAGAATTGATACTAAGTCCTGCTAAATATTTTCTTAATCCATTCAGTCTCCTCAATGTCCATTACATGCACTGTATTCAAATTTTCTAAATGTTTAAATTCATCCTTGAATGACTTGTCATTGTTATGAATCTTTCCCAAATCTTCCCAAATGTCTGAGTTTCCAATAACCTCTTATTTATGGTGAATAGAAGCTCTGATATCTTCAACATATAGGAGTTCATCGAGGGTTTGCGAACATCCTCCCTCAGCGTCATCAAAAGCTCTGATATCTTCAACATGTAGGAGTTCGTTGAGGGTTTGCGAACATCCTCCCTCAACATCATCTTCCATTGACTTAAAAGGGTGTTTCTTGTATTGATACCTAGGTCTCTCATTGACATCATTAATTTGTGGTTTATCCATGTCTAATAAATTGAATTCAACTCCAAATAGTTTCAAACAATGCTTGCAAAGCAATTAAATACCTTGTAATGGCATCCAAGTAGGTTTTGCATGAAATCACTTTGAATCTTTGCTCAAACTCTCAAATCACTTTTTGTGCTCCTAGCTTTGGCAACTCGAATGGTGAACAATGAATTAATTTCATCTGTTAAATCCTTGTGAAAATCATTTGCCATTAATGCATTAGGTCACATTGTCCAAAAAGATCATATACAAACATAACATGCACAAACTTGCAGTAATCATAGAAATCACCATATAAACACCTACGAACAGAGATATTGAATCTCTCCATCTTGATATTCCTTAATCAAAGCTTGCATAAGCTTAACGCTACGATCTCGTGATCTCAATATTTTCTCTTAATTGCTCCCCCTAAGGCTTTGGTAGCTAATTAGGTTGATTAAGAGGGTTCAACACTAGGCACTGGTGCTCCCTTGTCCACTAGAACATTTTGTTCCTTTTCTTTCCATAACTTACCATTTCCACTTCTGCTTTCTTTCACAAATTTCTTGTTTATGTTCTCATAGGTGGTTTGGTTAACAATGTTGTTCCTTCTCCCATTATAGTTGTTCCTTATGATATTAAGCATCCTTACATTGTTCACAAATCCATTGAATCTGCAATATCTAGTAGTATGCCCTAGACTATTACACCTGTAACACGTAACAAAAATTTCCATACCTAGGTTCATTCTCTAGTAATATGTCTAAAGTTGTTGCATTTGTAACAAGTAACACCTGTAGATATGACATTGTTGTTTCCAATAGGTCTTCTTGCATTGACATTAGATCTTTCATTTGCTCTTTTATTAGTTCGTTGATTAATCTAGCTTTACATTCATGTGATTTACGTCCATAAAGAAAACAATTGAAACAACAACCAATAAAAGGTGTAGGATCAATGTTACCTTTGTAATCTTTCTTCATGTGTCCATACTTATTGCATGTGTAGCATCTTCCCTTGATCTTCTCTATCTATTCTCTAGGACTTCCATTTTGAGTAGTTATCTGAATAGGTTCTGGCATAGAGTTTTCTTCTGCTTCTTTGGAACACTCACCATCATGATATCCAATTCTAGTCATGTCACCTTTAAGTTTCTACTGCACTAATTGTTCATTAAGTTTATCATTGCTTGAGTAAAGCTTCTCAACATATAACTTTGTTTCCACAAGCTCATCTTTGACAATGCTAGTATACTTCTCAAGTTCTAGATTTTTAGTCTTCGAATCTTCAAGTTCTAATTTCACCTTTCGCAAGGCTTTTGATTATGTTCCTAGGATGGCTTTATTTCAAAGGCTTTGGGAGATTGGGATTTCAGAGATGTTACTGCTATCATGAGATTATACAAAACTGTGATGGGTAGATTCAAAACTCCTGATGGTTTCTCAGTTTCGATCCATAGCACCATTGGGGTTAAACAAGGATGTCCTCTCTCTCCCACTTTGTTCGGTTTGTATATTGATGAGCTTGAGGATTTCCTTTTGAAATCTTTGCTCCCTGCAGATGGCTGCTACTTACACCAAGTTTTGATCTCTATTCTTCTTCTCGTTGATGATGTAGTTCTTCTTGCTTCTTCTCCAAAGAGTCTACAAAGGCTTCTGGATGGTTTGGCTTCGTTTTGTGTTCAGAGACAGCTTGCAATTACCCCGGGTAAGACTCGAGTTACAATCTTTAATTGCTTAAAGACTTCTTATCTTCACTTCTTTTTTTAGGGACAGGAGATTGAGATCACTTCTTCTTATACGTATCTGGGAGTGAAGTTTTCAGGGCCTCACTTCAGTATGAGACCAATGATACAGTTCAAAATTAGTAAGGGGATGGGTTCTCTTGCTATACTTAAGAAACAGTGTTTCAGACACCATTTCTAGGATACCTCGTCCAAGTTATCCTTCCTGAACCCTCTTTTTCGGCCGACTGTTCTTTATGGCTCAGTGGTTTGGGGGCCTTCTCTCCTTGGATTGGACTGGACCTTGATCAAACAGGTTCAAACATTGCTTTTACGCCACATCATTAGATGTCACAGGTTCACTCCTCATAGTATCATTTTTGCTGAGTTTGGTGCTCATACCTTCAGTCTTGCGACCATATTTGATCTAATTTGGTTCCTTTGTCATCTGCATGGCTTTGCGGATATGGCTGGTGAACGTGATAGATACTCCTACCTAGCGTATTGTACTTCTGTTGCACTACGAGTTCTGATACTAGCTCTCGTGCTCATTGCTGCTATGCTTGAGCATCTTCTCTACTAGGCTCGATTGGGATTGATATTAATCGTCTCCCTCCTTATCAATTCTCGTTGAATGCCACTGCTCATCTCCTCCCCTCTCGACAAGAGTTAAATGAGCATGTTAGACTTGATATCTACAGAAAGTATGTTACCACTACATGGACTAACCCTCATGGTGGCTTACGGCCGAGGATGGCCTTCTATGCAGAGCACTTTTTGGAGATTAGTGATGGGATTATTGTTCGTCCTAGTTAGCTTTCTCGACGGCGGTGTCGTGCCCTACATATCTCTCTAGAGTCTTTCAGAGTTTGTTCTCACCGTCTTCATGCTCAAACTAATCATCATATTGACAAAGGTGAACATATCTATAAGTTGTGTAATCTAGCTGAGGTCAAGACAAAGACTTGCTTTATTTTTCGTTGCCTTATTTTTTACGAGATCAGAGGGAGATTCTATTGTCTATTTCGGGACTGTTCTCTTTCAGCCTTCTTCAGTTATTGTGACCAACGGTGTCTAGCGCTTTATCTTGAGGAGGTCACTTTGCTCTGCGATAGTACTTTACAATCACTACTTTCTCACCACCATACCTCTAATCAGCTTATTACTATCTTTTTCACACCCTTATCTCCTTTACAGGGTGTGAAAAGGCCATCTAGTTTTATCAGTTCTACTAGTTTCATATCTATCAAACCCCGCAGTGGTTTTTTGCATCAGCGACACTCTTCCACAAGTACATAGAGATAGTTCAGAGCTCCTCTTTACTCACAGTCTTATTGTTATATGACTAATTTCTTTTTACCAAGAAAAGACTCCTAATCTTTCCTTGGCCTCTCTCTTCTTGCTTCTTGTTATTCGCTTTTCTCGGACACCATTCGGTGCTCTTGCTGTTGTCATCTATCTGATTGTAAACTCTCAGTCCCATAGACCTTTTGTGGTCTTTTATTGGACATTAATAATTTAACTTATCTTATCTTATCTCCGTGTTAGCTCTATTCAGATCTTCAAGTGTTGCATCAAAATTACTCTGAGGAACAGTGCTGTCACACAATGACTAAAGACAAATATTGTGCCATGTCATCAATTACCTCAGCGGACAATAGGAGATAAATATAAAAGGTAACCAATTGTAACACCTAATCATTGAGTGACTCAGTGGCCACATTTTTGCTTAATCCGGCAAACATAATAAGGGGAAATCAACCATTGCTGATTCAGAAAACTCTTCAAAAATAATGATGATATCTCTCACAGCTGCAAACATTAACACCCACAACTATGCACTAATCTGAAGATTCTCTGTTAGGAGTTTTGACCCTGTTATGAGTCACTAAATACATATAGTACATTAGTCCTTGTTAGAGGACTTGAGCTTGTTAGAGGTATCAACCCTGTTAGGAGTTGTATTACAAAAGAAAAGTTCAATGCTTAATGAGGACTCACTATCCAATTACAAAAATAGTAATTACAATACCAAAATGACTATACTAACAACACAATGCATGATTAGTTTGCTATGCAGCTCGCATCTGATCTGATCTAGCATCAAGGCTTGCATATAACCATCACAATATCAATATAGCATCATCATTCAGGCTCACATACGAAATCCATCTTTTCTTTATATCCTTCTCAATTAATTACCCAGTCGGCTAACAAAAACTCTTCACAAAACATGTGACATAATATCCAAAATTAAATATTAAGCAATGCTATAAAAGGGTTAATATCTAGGATGCCGTCCCTACAATGTCAAGTAATTGAATTTGTAAGACAATTCAATTCTTTAGGCCAAATTGCCCGATCATAAAAAAAATTGTTCCTGGATAACTTTATACTCTGCCAGTTTAGCCTTTTCTGATCAAAACATGTGCCAAACAACATCTAAACATAAGCAACTTTATCTAAAGCATATATACACCTTTTATTGCCATATTCTGAAATTGTGGCCATATCTGATCAATACCTTATGCTCATTGATCAAAATTGTTCGACTGTACATTGTCTACCTGCTTTATACTTGGGCTTTTTCTAGAATACTTACTACCAAAATTGATCATTAAGTCAAGCAACCTTACCAATGCATTATGTTGCAATCAATGACAACATCTATGCCTTCAGTACCGATCACTTGCCAACAAGAATATATTCTAATATTTTAGAGGAGATTGTACTCATTGGTCTTTGTTAGGGGAGTACATTGATGACTTGATTGCCTTGCTTTATGGTCTTTCTGTACCCAAACACATCCAGGAGCTTCACTTCCATATACAGGGCTTCACATCCAACTAGTGCTCACCATAGGGTTGTTTTCCATTGTATTTACTAGGAGGCAAGCACAAGTTTCTGTCTTGTGAATTGCATCAGCAAGCTGTTCTAGTCTTTCTGTTCACAGGATGTGTTCAATTGCTTCAGCTTTACTCAGATTGATTTTGTAGGTATCTAAAGGATATATCAGTCATATTTCTGCTTGTATATAAGACAAACAAACTGACATGTTTGCAAGAGCTTAGTGTCTTCTTTATTATAGTCCATTATTGTTTAATGAAGCCTTGAGTGTCTCATTTATGCTGACCAACTCAACATATTTAACAAATCCCTTCTTTGTAGTGGATTTGAGGACCACTTCTCTAATACAAGGTAGTGAGGTTAACTGAAGCCATCAGTGCCATTACTTTGAAACTGAAACTAACTTTAGATGCGAATAGTTTAAGATAAAGAGGCTTTTAACAAATGATAGTATTCGTTGATGTCATGATAACATTCGTAAAACCAAAGCATGCATAGATGTAACATTTTTGCATTAATGAAGTCATTTTTTATTTGAACCCTGATGCCTCTTCTATGATGCAGAAGCATCCGTGGTAAATTGGCGATTGGCATCAAATAAAAACATTTTCCCATTATTTGATTCAAGTTTGGCAAGCTTTGGAGCAAGGCGTGAATATCCTTGAATTCAAACCTTGATTCTCTCCTCAATAACCATGTTACAAATCTGACACTGAAGGTACAGAAGTGGTGAACTGAACCCTGCGTGTGATGATGGGGACCTTGATGTCCACATACAACTGCATCGGGGCTATATCGTCGGATACAAATACCTTGTTGGTATACATTCTACGTACGTCTGGCATTTTCTGTCTTCTCTACTCTATGGATGCAGCTATGAAGGTGAATTACAAAGAATGCTAAATTTATTGAAAGTCTATCATCAGCAACACGTGTCTTGGTAGTTATGGAAATGGATGTGTAACAGATCATCCTTTAAACCACTAATTAATGGAAGTTTAAGAAAGGAATGGTGAGTGGAAAGAGGAGGGGCCCAGGTAAGGAAGAGAGGGGACAAGTTCAAAAGCCAGAAAGGGGCAATGTATGCCTTCATTTCCTGAAACGTCCTGTCTCAGGTTCTTATGCAAGGAATGGATAAAGAAGACAAAGAGCAGTGCCTGTGATTTAGAGGTGAGGGGCTCAAGTGGAAAAAGAAAGAGGGAACGAAATACATGAGAGTGGCAGACCACGGATGAGGGATATAAGTGCACTGTTGAGTTGCAAAGTTATGGTTGACCACAAAACGAGGAAGGCTGTTGTATAGCCAATCATTGCTATGCGACAAGAGTGATGAGGCTATTGTTTAATGAGATTGTAGTTGAATCTTCTTTGTGTTCATAAGCTTTCATTTGTAGGTAGAGAGTCTCTGCATAAACATATTGTGTTCTGTTATTTGAATTGAGAAAGTAGTGATCCGCATGAGGTATTGTATCTGCTGTATTGCTTTAAGTCTCTCGCACTATGAATGTGTTGCTGCCAAAGTGATGGGCATGTGTTCTGATTCTTGATGCTCTAAAAACAGGAAAGGGTTGTAAACGGTTGTGGTTGTGGATCTTGTTGCCATCATTCTAATCTCTTGACATGCATAAATTCAAGATGGTATCAAACTAAAGCAGGTATTTATAAGATTGAAGAAAACTTTTCTCATCCTAGGAACCAAAAAACAGATCTCAAAGTTACAAGACAAAAGTTAAGTCTCAAAAGTTCTTATATCTTATATGAATGGTTATTTTTGTACTCAGAATAGTTTGCAGCATTTATAAGAATTTCATATATCTATGTTTAAGTGAAGTCGAAAATTTGAAAGAAAATAAAGACAAGAGTCCAAATATTCATTACGTTTGTTTTATGAGGTATAATTCTGAATATTCTGATATCAAAGAAATTATACCATTATTAATGTTATGAACACATCAGACAATACCTTTTGGGTCACTACCAACTGAAATATCGTATAATTTATTATACTGACGTTGTATAACTATACAAGGGACTTGTTTTGTATCTATCTTACATATTTTGCGACATCATGCAAAAATGTTCCCACTTTGGCCTCCACTAATGAGTACAGAAGCCTTCACCATCAAGCCAACACAAACTATTATAAGCCTAATGATCATAATTAGTTAATAAGAGTCATTACCTCAAGATGCGACTTATAACCTTAATGGTACATTCATCTACATATAGGTAGCATATTACTCTATTAATTTACAGTCACATATCTCTTAATACCATCTTTCTAATATATACCACAGGAGCAAAAATTGTTTGGGGAAAAAACCGGCAAATCATAAGTATAGATTCTTTGGAAAAATCGTGTATTTTGGATTTCAAAAAAATGTAAAAAATTATAGAAAAAGAGGAAAAAACATTTTTTTTAAATTAAGGTCATTTCCATAGCATAGTGATATAGAGAGAAAGTAATAAAGAGTTTAACTCGTGAATTGTAGAAAACAGATTTGGTCATTTCTATTCATATTGTTGATTGATTAGGAACATATTCAGATGCCTTTTTAAGAGGGCAGTCACCAAGTAGCTGCTTGAAAACTGAGAAACTATTTTTTATATTACGATCATTTCTATAGCATACTGATATAGAGAGAACATAATATAGAGTTTAACTCGTGAATTGTAGAAAACAGATTTTGTCATTTATATTCATATTGCTGATTGCATATGCACATATACCTTTTTAAGAGGGCAGCTACGAGATAGTTGCTTGAAAACTGAGATCAAATATTAGCCAAGTCTATTAGGTAACTGAGATCAAAATGAATTGTACAAAATAGATTTTGTCATTTATATTCATATTGCTGATTATATATACAAATATTCAGTGACATTTAGGCGATAGCCTACAACACAACAGTAAATTGTGAGCCTCTCATCTGGGAGCTCTTGGGTTCGAGTCTACTCAAACCTTAACAAACAATAATAATTTATCTCAACAGATAATAATTGATTA
The DNA here is from genome assembly GCA_028749045.1 of Cupressus sempervirens. Taxonomy (NCBI): domain Eukaryota; kingdom Viridiplantae; phylum Streptophyta; class Pinopsida; order Cupressales; family Cupressaceae; genus Cupressus; species Cupressus sempervirens. The sequence goes on from CM053790.1 coordinate 410,353,293, forward strand.
ATCCAGGCTTCGGCCCATTACCTATCAAAACTATATATATATTCAGTGACTTTTGAAGAGGGCAGTCACCAAATAGTTAAGTTTGAGATCAAATAATAGCTAAGTCTATGAAGTAACTGAGAAAAAAACTTATCATACTATTTGAAAGTGCAGTCACCAAATAGTTGTCTAAGTCTGAGATTGAACACTAGCTAAGTCTATGAACTGAGTTTATCAAACAAAATTTTAGCTACAGTTAGGAATTTATTTAAAGTGGAAGCCATTTTGAAGTGATTCAAGACTTCAATTGCAATTGAGGCAACAAGTTTTACAGGGGTAGATGAATATTTGAGAAAGCTTATCAAATCATAGTCCACAATTGTAATGCTTTATATTCCATAACTATTATGGTTAAGTCATTTATATGAAAATGTGGTAGAATTCAACAAAAAGACATTTGTTTAGTGGAATAAAAGATTATCAACCCACTGCTTTTGGCAATACCTAGCTTGCAACTACTAGGTAGAGACCAGAGTTAACAATAAAATTGAATATATTAATTATTATATTAAATTATTTTTTATTTTTTATTTATTTTTTTGGCAAGTGCTTTTGACTGGAGCTTTGAACCAGTGGGGTCACATTAAGGGGGACCCCATCCCAGATGAGAATGTAGTTGTCGAGGCCTTGACGGCTCCTAAATACACCTATATTTATACTGCCAATGAGAATGTGGCTGCTGAACTAGGTAGAGACCAGTGTTAACAATAAAATTGAATATATTAATTATTATATTAAATTATAATTTATTTTTTACTTATTTTTTTGGCAAGTGCTTTTGACTGGAGCTTTGAACCTGTGGGGTCACATTAAGGGGGACCCCATCCCAAATGAGAATGTAGTTGTCGAGGCCTCAACGCCTCCTAAATACACCTATATTTATACTGCCAATGAGAATGTGGCCGCTGAGGCCTTGACGCCTCCTAGATACACCTATATTTATACTACCTAGATCACCTGATTACCTTATTACAATCATATCATTCCTTATGACTCCTGAAATGACTGCATTTGTTCACAGCCGAATTCCACGTCAACATCAAAGTGCACACCAACGGACATGAACAACGGTCGACCAACGAGCAACATGGGCAGGAGGAAAATCACGGCACTAATGGCCCCATCGTAAATCAGAACACAAAGACCCACCAAGATTCGAACACTTGACCTCATACAAATGAAGCTCATGACGCTACTGTCACGCTGTGGGGTCATCCCCGATATTAAATTATATATTGAAATTAAGCATATATAATATAATTTTACACTATTTTTAATTATCAATAATATTATAAACAATTTTCAAAATGCAAGATATTATTGACTGTTAATAGTCAATAATAATTTGCAATTATTTTATAACATACGATAAAATTATTGATGTCCAACAAAAGACTACAAAGAGGGTCCAAGGGACTGCCCACAAACACCAGGAGGCCATCTACAATAATAATTATAATTATAAACCATGGGCTAAAGGGCCATCTTTAATAGTTCACAATAGTTATAATTATAAGATTAGTGTAATATTAATTATATATTTGTTTGTATTATAATCCATGGGGTGAGGTGAGTAGAGAGCTTAGGTGATATTAAAGCTGCAATTTAGTGCAAATTAGCTAGCGCTTTGACACTATCTCACATACCATCCATAATTTAGGATAATTGAGGCCCTTTCAAATTCATTTGATGACTACCACTGCTCTATGCTCCTTTGTTTAGGGTTTTGTAGAGGTCAGAAAGAAAACTGAAGGGGCAAAACAATAGATTGTTTTCATGTCGATTCTGTAGTGACTTTGCTTCCACCTTGAATCAACCAAATTTCTGAGTGTTTCATCATTTTCATGAATTTTTCTAGGGTTTTGTAGGTTTTTGCAATATTTTTTATATTTTTTTTGCCTTTTTCAGGGATTTTAACATGATGTTAATGTGCTCTAAAAAAACAAGTCATTAAAAATTGGATCAAAGATTGATCACTGATTTTTCAACGAATAGGGATTTTTTTAGGGAGAAAACCGAATGGCTATAGGATTCAGGGCTAATTGGGTACAATGAGGATTTTTTGAGAATTATTGCTTCTGTGCTATATCAAAAATGAATATTTTATATATTTATCCTGTATACCTGGTATGTACATCTTTTAAAAAAATCTTTATTTCATTTTTAGTTTAAAGAAAACAGATTGAAAAAAATCAGAAAACATACAAAAGCACTTGAATAAAGCAACCCAATAACATTTATAAAAAATAATAAATAAATTTTAAAACATCGTTTAAATATTAAAAGATTTAACAGTGAAACTTTAAAGAGAATGATAAGAAAGGAACCAAGAGAAAAAAGATAAACAAAAGAGAGTTGAATAAATATATATTTATAAAGGGGTATTCAACAAGGGGCATAACCTTTTATTTTAGAGGTGAATCTTCTTTACAATGCTCAATGTGTCAAAGTCCTATGTATCAATATTCAACAGAGAACACCTAAATAATGTAGTAGATTGACAAAATCAATTCAAACCTATTTTCAGAAGAACATCAACATCAATATCAGTAAAGTAAAATTTGTAATATCATATTTGGATTAAGTAACCAGTTCAGTTCTGCAACTTGTCAGTTTCAGTACAATCCATCTCAGATCCAGATTCTCATTTGATGCAGGTGCAAGTGTGCCCACAATTTGTGCTTTCACCTGTGGGTTCATCCTAGATAAACCTACAAGAACCTATGACAAGTTTTGACAAGTTTACTGGTTCCATGATTAACTTGACAGCTTTTTAATATTATTTTGCTTTCAAATCATAACATCAAATTCATAACGCTAAAGTAGGGCTGTTGACACAATTTAATGGTTGTTATCTAACTAGATGTGATTGTGACATTATTGGCATATTTGCCCGAACAATATGATCATGCAATGTATGTGTCATGCATGTGCACACAGTAATGTTGTTATGAAGATTGTGCTACAGCAATGTGATCAACAATGAGTGTCCATTTACTAAGAACTACCAAAAAACAAACATCCCTTCAACCTCCAGGCTATCCACAACTTCAGACTAAGGAGATTCACAAATCACAAATGACAAGAGCTCAGAGACATTGGGGACTTCATAATCTAAGAAGAAACTACTAACAGTGAAAGGAAAAGATCAATTAAACACTCCAGCATTCAAATCGCCCTTTAAGAATTAATTAAATAGCCAAATGTCGACTTATTGCTTGACATCTTTATCCATCCATGCATACAATGTCTAACAATAAATTAAAGACCCAAATGTCAATTAATTGCTCACCTTGACAATAACCAATGTCTTTATCCATCCATGCATACACAGCCAAGATATCCCAAAGCTTAGCTAAATTCACTGTATTTTCGTAAAACTTCAGGGTCCTGTCTGTTCGCACCACATCTAAACCTGGCACACGAAAACAATATCCTTAGTGAGCCAAAATTTCTTTACATGCAATGCAACAAGGATGTAGATAATATCGTTTAATATCTCAAATTCCATAAGTCCTATTTGTGCTATTGTCTCACCAAAGCATCCTAAAGATAATTATAAGAATAATTTGACTAGCATGCTGCAGATTCATCTTCTTAAAATGAACTGATTATAATACAAAAGGAAAGTTGCCAAAATAAACAACAAAATTGTGTTGTCACAGCTGGAATATACAAACACCGAATTCAGGATCTCAATCCAGGTAACCTTTTTTAAGTTTTTAGTAGCACTTAGTCAATGATGCACCAAACGCAAAAAGAAATAAGAACTTCTGTTTTGGTCATAAAACCAATTTCCACCAATAAATAGTCATTCAATTGTTTTGAAAACATGAGGATTCTTTATATGCAATGCAACAAGAATGTACACAATATCACTTACTATCTCAATTATTCTGTATGTCTTAATATTTGTGCCATTGTCTTGACTTTCACCAAAGCATCTTAAAAGATAATTACAAGAATTATTGGACTAACATGTTGCAGATTCATCTTCTTTAAACAAACTGATTATAATAGTACACAAAAGGAAAGCTACCAAAATAAACAACAAAATTGTGTTGTCACAGATGGAATATGTCAATGCCTAATTCAGGATCTCATTCCTGATAACCTTGTTAGTAGCACTTAGTCAGAGGTGCACACTCTTTGGACAATCATAAAGCAATAAGAACATCTGTTTTGGTCAAGAACCCAATTTCCCCCATAAAATAGTCATATCACTTGTTTTGAAAACTAGAGCATTCCTTGGTTTTTCCATTCTTTCAACTTTGACATTTTGATCCTCATATTAGTTTCACTTCACAAATCCTATCATGGCACTGGAACATCAGCGATTGATACATGCCCTTTCAACTTTTTGTCTACGACTTTGTTTTCACCATTACCTATGTTTGAGTTTTCTGAAAGTTTATGCCTGCCCAAGATCCCAAGTGTTGGGCCAAATCACAGAGTTGTCCCCAGGCTTTTCTCCCATTTATCATACCCATAAGAGAGATATAATAGGTTCTAAGAATGTTGAGGCACTTCAGAGGTGTAGGACACAGCCAGTTTGTGGGAATTCATTTAAATACCCTGGAAATTTTGTCATGTCTCTTCCATGAGAAAACATGATAGCCAAAAGTTCACTTCGGAATTTCAGCATTTTAAGCCTGCCAAATTTGAACCTCAAAACCAGATATCTCTTAGCTAATATAATTTTTTTTTAATGATGGTTTTATTGAGACAATTGCCTCAATTTTGTTTCAAACAGATAATCCCTTGCCTTCATTTTGTTTAACTTCCCTTCATAAACAAGAATTCAAAATAATGGTTGCTGATGAAAACTTGCCAAAATTATAAAATGCTTGCCACAGTCGTTCTCCCAGAAGATGATGAGAGGCTCTGAAAGCATTTATGTCTGAATGTAAGACTAGAAGAACCAAGTCAAGACAAAACCCAACTCACACAACATGTGACAGGATGACCGATTATTTTCAGTTTTGGAAATCATGGAGATGCTCTTTTTAAATTTTGTAATGACTAACAATAACATAAGTTATTGTGTAAAAATAATAAGAAATCTCACCCAAATCTTGTTTAAATAATACTAAAAAGGTGCAAAAGTCATTTTCTACTTATAAATTCAACTTCATAAAAGTGTACTATGAAATTTTTAAAGGGCCATCTATTGTGTTGAATGTGGTCAGTGATAGATTTAAAACTTGAAGCAAATAAATTTACATGCAAAAAAAATAATATTATTAGAGTGGAAAAAGAGGAAATCTAAGAGTTTTAATAGGGATCATAATTATGATTGATCAGATGGCCTACAATTGCTTTCATATAGCGATCATACCGTCAAGTTTCAGCAGACCCTTACTGCATTGAAAGGAAAAGAGAACAAAGTTGATGGTTCACAATTGAGCTTAAATCAACAAAGGACTCACTAGAAAGTACCCAAATGTCACTTATAGAAGAAGAAAAATAACTTGATGTTGCAGAACAACTCAAGGACCAAGAAAATGAGGAAAAGCAAGTGATAGACAAGCTTGATAGGATAATAGAAGATTTTAATTTAGAACAGTTTGTTGAGACTTTAGGTATAGAGCTGGGACAATAAGAAGGTAAACAAGATGATGGAAATAACTTCCAATCTTTTAAAAATCCTGAAATGGATGCAACATTATCTTTTGATAATCCATTTTTTTAATTTGAGATGCATTACTGGATTAGATTGTGTTATACTTTTTGCATCAATGTTTCGAATCACACTCAGTGATCCATCATTATCTCCTCTAGCCCTTCTCATCCTGGTGATGCATCACTGAGTGTGATTCGAAATGTTGATACAAAAATTATATAACACAATCTAATCCAGAAATGCATCTCAAATATGATAAGGGATTGTGGAAATCTGTTCATGTCAATCTGTTTTTTGTGATGAATGCTGTGGCACTTGCTAATTCTAGTAACATGGGAAGTGACAACATCAAGATCAGGGACCCAAGTTAAGTTTGTGGGCCTTATGCTATTCATGATATTGGGCATGTGTTTCAACAAGAGTTACCGAGGGACACATCCCCAGTCCTATTTGACCCATCCCAAAAATGGGGACATCCCAAGGATGTGGAGTGCCTTGGGGACATCCCATCACTGTCACATAGTATTAATGTTTGAGTTTTGATAATTTGTTTCACTTCGACTTTCATGTGAACTCTCAGTTTAAGCTATTTAACACAAATGTTATAAACTAAAATGTCAAGGTTCTATAATGTATATAGTATATACACATGCTTTATCCGTGTTTTCATATGAATATTAGAAAATTCCCTATTTATTTTAAATTTGTTATACTTTCTATAATTGGACACTTTCTCGTCCCCAAAAATGGCTCAAAAATCTGGGACAAGGAAATGCTTCCCCCCATCCTGGAAACTCAAGCTAACCTTGGTTTTAATTTGTTAAGTTTTCAGATCAGCAACAAATGGTGAGCAACTTGATAAAGTTACTTCATTGTTGAATATCTATGCAAGAGATCATCGACAAGGATTGTTAAAGATTAATGATCATGGAAGGTATTAGGATAATAAATAATTGACTATTATTGGTTAATGGTAATCTATTGTAAATATTAGAATGTTTCTAATATTTAGTTAGTTGTAGTTATCTTTTAGCTTTTTAAGCTTTCTTTTAGCTAGAATAGAATGTTTCTATTCTTTACAATCATTTCCTAAGAAAACATTGCTTTATTCTTTTGAATATATAGACCTCTAGGTCTTTGTTAATAACAAGCAAGTATTTTACCAATTACTTTATAGTATGGTATTAGAACCAATACTTAAAATTCTTTCCACAAATTTATAATTTCTTTCAAAATTATTTGTTTAAATTTTTCAAAATTACTTCTGAGATTTTCTCTACAACCCGTAGGGTTTCTGTTCTTGAGAAAATCGTATATGGTTTCGTATGTTTGTGTTTTAGGCTCGCATTTTGATCTTGCTTCTTCAAATTGCGTCTGGGTTTTTTGGAGGGAAATCTACAAATCGCGACTTTTTCTGGTCGTTTTTCTTCTGCAAAACACGAGCGCCTAGGGTCATTTTATCTGCTCACACATCTGCAATCGTTGGAGGGTGAAGTTTTGCCTGCAACATGCAATTTTTTTTGACGTTTTTTCTTGCAACGCGCGACCAGCAACCTCTTTATTAAAAAAAATCCATTTTTTTTACATTTTCCTAGTACAAACTGTGCTGTGACTTGCCTCCATTGATGTCTCTACCCAAAAACAGCCTAAGCTTGGCTATTTGCAACCTCAGATCACAATTTTTTGGTCTCCAAAACTCCATTTTTCTACAAATCCAAGCTTTCATGGTTGTCGCCTAGGTTTATCTAGAACCCTAATTTTTGACCTCGAAAATAATTTTTGATTACAAATTCTTCGTGTATTTTTGAGAGCTCAATTGTGTTGTCGTCCATTTTTTCTAAGTGCCTCGACTTTTGAGCCAGCAAATCTATAAGCCGGCAACATATTCTTTTTGGGTTTTTTGAGCTCTCTTTTGGGTCATCCTTCAAATTTTTTGGGTCTTCCATTTTTCTGCCCCAAAGACTATGCCTTCACAAATTTTCACAGTTTTTGTTGAAAAGCATACCTTGGCCTCTCTAACAAACATTCTACTCGAGAACAACTCAAAATTCAATGATCGAAATTATGGCACTTGGAAGCAGTAGATCATACCGATCTTTAAATATCGAAATACCAATCAAATTGTTCTGGGGGTTACAAAGCATCTGACTTCTCTTGGCATTGATTAGGATATATGCAATCTGAATAATCAAGAGGCGGTGATGCTTCGCAAATTATTCGTTGTTGATGATCAACTCTCTCAGATTCCACCCAGGAAGATAGTTGTCGAGATATGGGCACATCTCAAAGGTCTTCATGAGACTTCTAACAAAAGCAGAGCTTTCTTTTTTAAGAACACTATTTTTTATTGTCATGGATGAGCAAACCTCACTCCAGGCACACCTAAATAGGATTCAGGAAATCCATGATCAATTGCTTGCCATCGGTCGCAAAATGGAGGAAGAGGACATTGTGGTTATCACTCTCCGGAGTTTACCAAAGTCCTATGAGCATTTTATCAAAACTCTCAACATCACATCTTGTTGTGTTGATCTGAAGTTCACTGATCTCTGCACACTTATTTAGCAAGATCGGTGGAAACAACAGTTCGGTAGCAGTATGCTTCTCAGGTACTTCAGCTTGCTCACGCCGATATCTGCGGCCCTATGGCCACTCCTCCTATTCCTAGGTCCAGGGATTTTCTATTGTTTGTTGATGATTTCAGTTGAAAAATGTGGGTGTATTTCCTTAAAAAGAAATCAGATGCATTCCCTATATTTCAAAATTTTAAACTTTTAGTTGAAAAAGAGTTTGGGAAATCTATTGTCACTCTTAGATCAGACAATGGGGGGGGGGGGGTGGATTTGCTCTAATGATTTCTCTAGCTTCTTGGATACTCATGGCATCAAACGCCTATTAACCGCACCCCACATACCACAACAAAACAATGTCGTTGAATGACGGAACAAAACAATCACCAAGATGGCTCGATCCATGCTCAAACACAGACACGTTCTAAGTAGAAGCAGTCAACGCTGCAGTTTATCTTTTGAACCGGTCGCCCACATTAGCAGTCAAAGATAAAACTCTGAAAGAGGCCTGGTCAGGTCGCAAGCCCAAAATCAATCACTTGAAGGTTTTTGGCTCCCTTGCTTTTGTTTGGATCCCCGATGCGTCACGCACCAAGTTGGATGCCAAGAGTCAAAAATTCATGCTTGTTGGATACAATAGTCTTCACAAAATCTACCACTTAATTGACACTAGGACATCTCGTCTCATGTACAATCGTGATGTAGTCTTTGATGAGCAACGAGGACCATTCATGCATATTTCTCTTGTCCCAGATCCAGCAAACTAGCATACAAAGGCTCATGATTTGGGAGTTAGGCTTCTATTAGGTCCACCTAATTGTAGGGCTCCAATAGCTCCTATAGCTCCAGTTATATCAATGATCCCTATATAGACACCTCCAACTTATCTTGCAGAATCACCTCGATTTGTAGATGCTTCACTTGAGTTTCATCCAGATTGATCCAGATTCTTCTGATAAAGAACCTGATCACCAAGCATCTCCTGATATTAATGTTGGTCGTTCTCCTCTCCAGCCTAAGTGGTGGGCTAAGACTCTTGTTGATCTTTGTGATGATGAGCTTATTGATGAAAAAACTACTCGGAAAAGGAGCAAACCTAAGACTTTGTTAACTTTTCTCTCATAGCCAACATTCATAGTGTGTTTGAACCTCAAACATATTCTGAGGCTAAAGGAATTCCAGAGTGGGAACAGGCCATGACATCTAAACACCAAAGCCTGCTAAAGAATAACACCTGGGTCATTTCTAAGCTTCCACCAGGGAAGAAGACCACTGGCTACAAATGGATTTACAAAATCAAATACAAATCTGATTGTACTTTGAATAAGTACAAAGCTCGTTTAGTTGCGAAGGCCTTTTCTCAGCATCAAGGCATTGATTATGAGAAAACCTTTGCTCCTACTGCAAAGATGAGCACAATCAGATTAGTCCTAGCCATGGCAGTACAATTTGGCTAGAAGATACATCAAATGGACGTCAAGAATGCTTTCCTGAATGGTGATTTCCATGAAGAGGTCCACATGACACAGCCTCCTAGTTTCAAGGTTGCTAGTAAAGACCATTAGGTTCTCAAATTGGTAAAAGCTATCTATGGCTTGAAGCAGGCCCCTTGGGCATGGTACATAAAAATTGATAAGTACCTTAGTGATCAAGGCTTCAAGAAAAGTTCTTTATACTCAAATTTATACATCAAGACTACTGACAGTGACATCATCCTTCTCGTTATTTATGTGGATGACTTGATCATCACTGGCAGTTTGGCATCTTTAAATCAAGGAATCAAACAAAATTTATGTCAGTCTTTTGATAAGACTGACCTTGGGCTCATGCATTATTGCCTAGGTGTTGAGGTTTTGCAACAGTCTTCTGGTACATTCATCTCTTGGTCCAAATATCTCAGGGCTCTGTTAGACAAATTCTATATGCAGTGTTGCAAGCCTGCATCTACACCCATGGAGAAAAGTCTCAAGTTACTAGCCAAGTCTGATTCTCCTCCCGTTGATGATACTACATATAGGCAACTAGTAGGCAGCCTCATCTACCTCTCTGCTACTAGACCTGACATCAGCTTCGCAGTCAGCTACATCTCACACTTTATGACAGCACCCAAGGCTGATCATTGGATGGCCGCAAAGCGTGTGCTCCGTTATTGTGAAGGGCACTTCAAATTCTGGACTTCTTTACTCTCAAAGTTCTAATCCTAGACTCAATGGGTTCACAGATTCAGATTCGGCTCTACTGAAGATAAAAAGTCAACTTCTAGATATGTGTTCAGTTTGGGATCTGATGTTGTCACATGGACTAGTAAAAAGCAGCAAGCAATTTCTCTCTCCTCTACAAAGGTCAAATATAGAGGGACTACCAAGGCAGAAAGTGAAGTTGTTTGGCTTCATCAAATGCTTGGGGATATGCAAATGTCACCAGCAGCACCGACTACTCTGTTTGTTGATAACTAAGGTGTTATCATGTTAGCCCGAAATCTAGTCTTCCATGAACGAACCAAGCGTGTGGATGTTCACTGTCACTACATACGACAGCTGGTTGAAGACAAGACCATAGATTTGCAGTATGTTCCTACCACAAATCAGACTAGAGACATTCTCACCAAGCCTCTCGGTCTTGGTGAGTTTGTCAAATTCAAAGGACAGCTTGGTGTTGTAGATAGATTAACCATTAAGGGAGGGTATTACGATAATAGATAATAATCTATTATTGGCTAATGGTAATCTATTTGTGATCTATTGTAAATATTATAATGTTTCTAATATTTAATTATCTATAGCAGTGTTACAGGACTCGCCGAGTCATGCCAGGACTCTGCGAGTCCGAGGCAGAGTCCATGTTTCCAAGGCAATCTACCTCTGGACTCGGACTCGGCCGAGTCCTGGCAGAGTCCACGTGGACTCACCGAGTGCAAGGACTCTGTCGAGTCCTGGGCAAGTCCAGAGCCCAGGACTCTGATTTTTAAAAAAAAATTAATTTTTTTTTTTTTTAAAAGATAGAGATTTCCGGAAGATGTTTTTTACAATGTATATGAATTCTGAAAATGATGTGGCATGTCAAGAATCTATTAAGGATTGAATCTTAAATCTTAAATCTTCAACTTTATATTATGTTATTCAATTTTTTCCTTCAAAAGTTTGTTATTATACTTGTATGATTTTCCGAGTCTTTGCCGAGTCCTGGTCGAGTCCGGTCGCCGAGTCCGAGTCCGAGTCGGATTTTGACTTTCCGAGTCAGAGGCGAGTCCGAGTCCCGTAACACTGATCTATAGTTATCTGTTAGCATTTTTTGCTTTCTTTTAGCTAGAATAGATTGTTTTTATTCTTTACAATCGTTTCCTAAGGAAACATTGCTTTATTCTTTTGTATTTATAAACCTCTCAGTCTCTGTTAATAACAAGAAAGTATTTTACCAATTACTTCATGATAGAAGGTGTTGGTTCCCAAAATCACAAATTGGAAATCCAAGAGCTTGCCAATTCTCCAATAGGATTCCAAATCAGTTCAGGCCAATGAACAAGAATAATTCAAATTCCTTTGCACTTCAGGCTTCACTATACCTTGTTGGGTATACCTTCACCTTAAACCCTTATTAATGGCTTTTCTATTGCGAATTTTAACTTTTTGAGTTCTCTAGTTGGTAAAGTCCTTGAACTCGATCAAAATAAAGTTGAATGTTGAGTGTTTGAATTGATTGAATATTCAAGTAAGGTTATCAATAATTAATTAGATGCTTGCAAGAAGGAAGTATCTAGATTTCTGACTTAAACTATAAATCCAATAACTATATTTCAATGATTTTAAAAGACCGGTGCCTCTGCTTATCTGGGCAACAAAGTCAACTACAACAAGGATTATTATGTAGAATTTATGAGACAATATTTATTTTTAAATATCAGCAATTACTCTTGTGCTCTGCAAGAGATAAATTCAATATGCAATTCTATGTTTATCCAAAAGGAATTTAACTTCTTAGGTGGGAAGCTCGATTAGTCAAAGACGAGGAAATACACGTATATTTCACACTATCCCTGTTTGTTGAACAAAGAATGCGGCAACAAAATCTAAAACAGAAGCCTTCTCTAGAATAATTCAATAACCTTCTTACTGATCATAAAGGACAAATCCACACTATAAGTTTAATCTCTTTGTCTCAAATAAATATAAACAAAAAGACTTTTCATTCATCATTAAAATATAATATCTGAACTTAAGTTACAAGTCATGTCTTATACTCCTTATTCCTCCTTACAAAAATCTGGATGTAATGTATTGTTTCTTCCAATATCTTGTTGTTTCATTTCAAACATCTCTTATTTATATTCTATCCAAAGGAGGACATGACTTTTCAAAAGAAAAGCCATATCTCTTTTTAAAATTAAAAATATCTTCTCCTTGATTATAATTGCACTTTTGTAATTTAAGGCATTTTACTTTATTATTTTAATTGCAACCTTTTAGTGAAGGAAATATTCATTCTAATTTTAGCGGTGCTTTTATGTTTTGTTGCTAATTACTATTTCCGTCATTTAGGGCTTTGAATTGAAACTCGAAGACTCCCGACAGCATCCATCTGATAATCACTATTTGATAATGTTAGTCCTGCCAATGTTGGATTCTGGCATATGAATATTATTAATCTTTTAATGGATTTATTCAGGCTCCATGTATTTGTTCATCAAATATATACTTTTGTCATTCCGTGTATGCCATCGTGGAAGGTTACAGTTTGATGACTATTTAATATTGACAGATTTGTTTGTTTCCTCTATTTGTTTATTGCTCGATTGGGTGTATATTATCCTCCCTCTTCCGCATACATTTCCAAAATCCTAAATCTCTACAGCTTCTATCGAATGAAGAATATTTTTTATGAATTTCTGAATGTGGGGCTATATGGGCAGCATGGCCCCAATATATAGGGGATTTTTAATGAAGAAAAGATGGAAGCTTAACATCGTGTCATATCTCTTTTTTCAGAAGATCGTCTATATATTTGTGAATGCTTCTATCTTTATTATCAGGCATGGCTTTCTTCTCATTGCTGATGTGGACTTCATTTCTATTGTTTATTTCACTGTTGATGTTAATGGCCTATGTTACCAGAAACGAGAAATGAGAAACGTAAACTTGACGAGAAACGAAAATTTGAAAGGTTGCGTAAAAGAAATGTATTATATATATAACCAAACTAATTTATTTCTTAGAAATTAATTCTTAATTCTATCTTAAATTGTATTAATAAATTACTATTTCAATTGCACAAAAAACTAATAGTTGACTGTTACTAAAGTAATTCTCTAGATTTTATAAAATCTTAAAAAATTTAAAAAGAAACTTCATTAATAACACTCTATGTTTCCAAATATTAACAAAATTAAAACTACTACTTCATTAACAAGACTGAAACTGTTACTTCATTTACACACTAAAACAATACTAAAACTAAAACCACTAAAACTAGTTTAACAAAACTAAAACTACTACTTCACTGCCTGTTACATTCTCTATGCACATTATAAAATATATTCATGGTTTTTTTATTTATAACCTTAATCTCGCACAGCACAAATATTATTAATAGTTCTTAAATTTATAACCTTATTCCCACACAGCACAGAAACAGCCGTTGTGCGACAAGAAACCCGTTTCGCACGTCACAACATGAAATGGGGCTTCCCCGTCACGTTTCTGGCAACTATGATGGCCAGAGAGTTAAAAGCAATATCCTTAAGTGATAGCGTTTGAATTGTCTTTTATGTATTCCACTTCCTTCTTGCATATATTCGAACGGTTCTTACCATTTCAATTTCCAAGCATATGCTGATCTGGATTATTGTCTCACATGGCTGCCTCCAATCTGCTGACCTGTCTCTTAAAACCTGCGGTAAACACATGTGTCTAATATGCTTGAACGCTGCTCCATCTGTATACAACAGAAAACTTCTGAAAGGCCTGGGTCATCTATCAACAAAGGGTCACTCCTTATCGATACAGTCATTCAATGCTTTAACGGAACTTGCTTCTATAATGATCCCATCTTTTGGATACTATCATATCAGCAGCCACTTCTGTGTCAATTGAACCATCCAATGAGGAGTTTAATGGTATAAATGCAGTGGTTGATGTATTTTCTAATGAAGCTACACATGTTGATGATTATGAGTTTTCATCAACTACAAATTCAGTTCAGTTTTCTGTTGCAGCAGTTAATGTTGTTCCTATGTCCATATATTTCGATGTGGCAACACCTATTGTTAATACCGTTAGCATGAGTAAATATGGTTCACCTGCAGCTACATCTTTTTCAATGCATGATGGTGATAATATGCATTCCAGTCGAATATATATTATGTGGATGGATACAGGGAAGAAGACGTTTCATAGATCTTCTATGGAGTTGCCTTATGGTGACATTCTGACTTCATCAGCACAAGTTTTGAATGCTAGGCTACAGGGGGTGGTCCTGATGATGCGGGTTTGCAATTGGTTTAACTTCCATATGGACATCACATATTGGGATCCAGGTGGAGGTTGGAGTCAATTGTGTTACTTAATTGCTTGAGGACAAGCAATTTCAAGGAGGGTGGATTTGTAATGATCCCATCTTTTGGCCTTCACGTTCTCCAAAGTCTAAGTGGAGGATAACAAGCAATTAAATTAATTTCTTATAAAGTCATTCAACTAAAAATTAAAGGTGACTTTGTATTTAATTAATTTAGTTACAAAGGAGTAGCTTCTAGGGTATGTATTAATTGGAAGGACGGAAGCCTCTCGTGATTTAATTAATTATTGCCAGGGAGGAATTTCTAGGGTATGCATTAATTATTGGAAGGAGGAAGCTTCTAGCTCTTGCAACTAATTAATGTTTTAGTTCCTTCCAAAAGGATGAAGAAAAGGATAAATAGGGCTGAAAGTTTTATTGTTGATTATGGGATGATTATGACTTGCATTTGATAAGAGCTTGGATGTGTGAATCACACTCCCTTCTTTTGGCAATAGAGGACGTTCATTCTTTGTTGTAACATTCTAGATGTCATTCCCTTAGGGTTTGGCCTTTGGAATACATCTCTTTGTAATTGATTGCAGCATTCTCAGCATTAATATAATTTCAGCCTTGGTTCAGCTTTTGGGCATTCCTGGGTGTCCATTACAATGGTATCAGAGCTTGCTTGCAAAGTGTTTCATGAAGTTATAACCGGTGGGTGCCCATTACAATGGTATCAGAGCTTTCTTGCAAAGTCTTTCATGAAGTTATAACTGGTGGGTGCCCATTACAGCTTCATATGATTTTGTCTTCCAGGATTCGCAATCATTGTATATAAGTTTAGTTTTATCCTAACAACTCCATCATTTCTGAATTCATTTGTCTTTGCTTGTTCTTGATGTTGTTAAGATTTTGTTCTAAGATAGGGTCATGTTGCTTCTATTTCTTTAGTCTCAGTTGAAAAGTGTGGATTCTCAATCTATAATGGAATTGTTCATATTTAGGTTCTGATCAAGTTGATCAGCAGTAGCAACACTTAGTGATTGGGCATGACTCTTATCATACACAGATTAAAACACTTCTCCCCCATTGACATCCAATTCCTCCCATTTCTCAGAAGATTCAGCTCTATTGGAATCTTGTGATATAATATCGGATACTTTTATCCTCTCTTTTCAGTCTTCAAGGCACTGCCAATACTACAAAAAGGATTCGGATTCATTCTTTCTAAGGATTGCAAATGTGTTTTAGATGATGAAAAGGCACCTGCCTTGGGCAAACAAAATTTATTCCAGCAAATACAATTCAACCATTCCACCTTCCTGTTCTCATTCGCCAACAAAGTATAACTAATCTTGACTAAGTATTGACCACTCTTAGCCCCACACCATTTGACCTCATCCCGATCCCTTCACCTTATGACCTTTCTCTTGTTCAAAATGCTAACAAAGAGTGTTGTAATCCTCCTCAAACAATCCAAGGGTGCCCAGATCCTTCCACTTAACATCCTGCTTGACCTCAAAACTATCTGTGTCGATAAAACTGCATACCTTCTCCCCCCAATGTTGTGTTGAAGCTGCCACAATGTTCTGGGAGATCCAGTCTTGATCCTAGGCCGGTTGCCCGTCCCAAGAATCACACCAGAAATCTTGTCCCAAGCCTTCAAAGGTATTTTGTCCTGCTCCTTAGTTCCATTCCATAGGAATTTACACATCCTTCGTTAAATAGTTTTAATCATAATGACCTTGCAGGGAACTTTAAAGCATGCCATAGAAAATAAGCATGGCAGAAATGAAAAATGTCAGCATGAGGATGCACCCCATCAAGGTGAGCCACCTACTTTTCCACCCTTCCATCTTTACCAAACAACCATCAATCAACTCCTTCCAAAGATTCGCCTTACCAGCACCAGCAAATAGGAGAGTACCAAGAAATTTACTTGGGAGTTGGCCAATGCGAACCTCGAAAAGCTTAGCAATAGCCCTTTGCAATCCCACCCCTGTATTGAAGAAGAAAATTTCTGATTTGTTCCAATTGATGCTCTGTCCAGTGGCCGAACTATAACAATCCAAAGGTTGTCTCATCACTTATGACTCTTGCATTGAAGTGACTCCAAACAAACATCATCTGCAAACTAAGAATGAGATGCAAATCCAATCCTCTGGTAATCTCTATTCATTTCCAAAAACCTCTCTTCCTAGAAATAGTCCTACCCAACACCTCGATTAGTACTATAGAAAGAAAAGGAGATATAGTGTCCCCTTGATGAATGCCTCTGGAAGTCTCAGAAAAGCCTTGAGGGCTACCATTGACCGAGATAGAAGCAAGATAAGAACAAATCTTGTTATTTATCCATCTCACCCATTCTTCTGCAAACCCAAACCTCCTAAGCACCACAATAAGAAATCTTTTGTCCATCCTGTCATAAGCTTTCCAGATATCCAATTTTATGACATCCTTTGTTTCTTGTTGGCCTTAGCCAAATGAATAGCCTTGTGGGCCACAATGATATTGTCTACAATGATCTTGTTTTGTGTGAACCCACTCTGTTTTGGGGAAGTTACTTTCTCCAGCACCTTTTTTAACCTGTTTGCTACCACTTTTGAAATGATCTTATAGATGGTATTACAAAGCAAGATGAGCCAAAGATCCTCAAACGATACAGATTTCTCCCACTTAGGGATCCAAGGAACAGAAGTATTATTAAAATCCTTCAAGATGAATCCTTTGGATCATGATTCCTGCAATACCAAAAGAAAATCTTGCTTTAGAACCTCCCAAAATTTCCAATAAAAAAAACCTGGAACCCATCGCGACTAGGAGCTTTATCCCCTTCCTTCCAAAAAATAGACGCTTTTAGTTCTTTCATATAGATCAGTTCCATCAACATTTGGTTGTCCTCTCTACTTACCAAATTTGGAACAACCCCCAAAAAGTCCTCTTGCATGTAGCTTTTGTCCTCCCTCCCCCCATCCTGACACCAAAGGGTGGTCAACAATTTAACTACTTCTTGATTAATTGAGTTCACCTCTTCAGATACCAATCGTCTACAAGTCTAACAGACATAATTTTGTTAATACTTGTCCTAATCTTAACTGAACTGTGAAAGAATTTAGTATTTTTGTCACCTTGCTTGAGTCAACTTTCATGAGATTTTTGTTGCCAACAGATCTCCTCCCTCTATAGAATCTCCCCATACCTTCTCAAAAGATCCTTTTTCTATCTAAAAGTCCACTTCATCCATTACATCTAGCAAAACTTTGCTAGTGAGAGCTTCCAATTGTCCCTCTAGGGTATGTTTTTCCTTAAATATATTGCCAAAGTGTAACCCGTTCCAAGCCTTTAACTATTGTTTGATAAATTCTAGTTTTCTGAAAAACTAGAAAGACAAGTTCCCATCCTCCCTTGGAGTAGTTGGCCATATTGAGAGAACATTTCAAAAAGTTTTTGCTCCCTTAACCATGTTTTCTTCATCTTAAATAACCACCTCAAAGGAACTCCATCTTTTTGAATCAATGACATTAGGAAATGATCAAATCCAGATAAACCCAAGATCTCAGATTCAAAGACAAATGGAAAAACATTCCAATTCCTAGCAAGGAAAAACCTATCAAGCTTTTCTGCAATATTTGAAAACACAATCCTTTTGTGGTCCATGTGAAGACTCCCCCTAGCAACCACCTCCCACAAACCATTAGTAGATACAAAGTGATGAAAGTCCATCTAAAACTCTACTCAAAGTCCCACACCCCCTCTTTTATCGAAAGGAGGCAGAGTAGCATTAAAATCAACTGTTAAAATCATTGTGTGACAAAGACAACCTCCCAAAGACCTAGAGATGTCCTCCCAAACCAATCTCTTATCTTTCATCTTGGTAAGGACCATACACATTCACTAAAAAGCCAGTAAAATTAATAGTAAATGAACTTGCTTAAACTAATTGCCAATACCTAGCTCGTGAAATCACCTCCACTTTCACCATACTGAGATTCCACAAGATGCCCAACCCCCCCAAATGCCCCTCAGCATCCGCAAAGAAACCAAACCATTTATGTCTAACACCAAATTCCAGCAGCACCTTTCGAATCCAATTTTGTCTCCTGAATACAAATGACATCTGGTCTCGCCTAATCAAAGCCTCTTTTGATCAAGTGTCCCTTATTAGGGGCATTGCAACCCCTAAGATTCCACTTAAGGATCTTCATGTCTCCCCAAGAGAAAACAAGTCTCTTCCCAGATCGAAACTTAGTTGCCCCTTTATGTTGCCAACATCCTCCAAAAGTTGTTGAATTGATTTTTGATCCCGAGATCTCTGGCCACCAAGGTTATCCTTAGTGGATTTGGCTTTAGACTGCTTAATAGTTCTACTTTCTGAAATGCTCACTTCATCAGACAGCCCCAACAAATAATCATTTGAATCGGATTCAAAATTTGTCCCTACCTCAAAAGAGTTATCTCCTTCCAACTTGACTAGAGACATATGAACTTTAATTTCTTCCAAAATTATCTACTCCAAATATTTTGAAATTTTTTCTAGTCTTTCATGGTTTTTTTTACGTGCTTCAAATATACCTAACATTGGCTAGGATTTTTTTAAAACCAATGTCTACAAAAGCACGTTCTTCTCTCTCGTTCAAAACTTGACACGTCTGCAACTCGCAATTTTTGAACTCCTTTGCAAAATCACAACTTCCATCTCAGCAATCACAAGTTTTTCGTCCTCAGACATCTCAAGTTTCCAAAGTTCTGTTTGAAAGATCACGTCTATTGTTGTTGAGGCCGTTTTTTGACAAATCGTGGCATCCATTCACGTTTTTTCGAGCATCTGTCAAATCGCGATTTTAATGGGTGAAGAATATGCTTGTTTAGTGTCCATTCTTCCTTGTCTATACTGTCCATGCAAAAAAGCTTCAGTTCTAAAGAAAAACGGGCATTTTTTGACCTACAAACACCATTTTTTTGTTGTTTTTGACCTGCATGGCCACCAAGTGTATTTTTTTCAAAACCCTAACTTCTGAACTCGAAAAAATATTTTGATCAGAGATTCCTAGTGGGTTTTTTGAGAGCTCAACTAGGTTGTCTGTTTTCTCTAGGTACCTCGATTTTTGTGCCTTTATTTTTGAGCCAGTGGATCTAAAAAATGACAGCATATTCCTTTTGGGTTCTTCTGAGCTCTCTTCTAGGCCACTCTCCGTTTTTTTTTATTCTTCTTTTTTTTGCCTCGAAGAACGTGTCTTCGAAAATTTTCACAGTTTTCCATTGAAAAACATGCCATGGCATCTCTAACAAACATTCTGCTCGAGCACAACTCCAAATTCAATGGTCGAAATTATGGGAATTGGAAGTAGCGGATCATCGCAATTTTTGAATATCGGAACACCAATCAACTTGTTTTGGGTGTTACAAAGCGTCTAACCTCTCCTGGTCCTAATCAAGATACATGGGATCTAAATAATCAAGAGGCAGTGATGCTTCTCAAATTATCCGTGGCTAATGATCAGCTTTCTCAGATTCTATCCAGCAAGACAACTGCCAAGATCTAGACACATCTTAATGTCTTCATGAAACTTCTGACAAAAGCAGAGCCTTCTTTTTGGAAAACATTTTGTTTTCTATTGTCATGGATGAGCGCACCTCACTTCAAGCACACCTGAATCAGATTCAGAAAATCCATAATCAGTTAATTGCCATCGGTCGCAAGATGGAGAAAGAAGATATTTTGGTTATCACTCTTCGAAGTTTACCAAAGTCCTATGAGCATTTTATCAAGACTCTCAACATCACATCTTCTGGTGTAGATTTGGAGTTCATTGATCTCTGCACCCTGTTGCTTCAACAAGATCAGTGGAAACAACAGTTCGGTAGCAGCTCCAACTCCACCTCCATAGAGCAAGCCTTTGCTGCAAAATCCTTTCAAAAAGATAAAGGCATGTTTTAGCAGAAGTCTTCTACTCCAGCATTAGATGGTTCTCGAAAAAAGAACATTCAGTGCAACTACTGCCACAAGTTTGGACACATGAAGGTTGAATGTTGGAAACGCTTAGTTGTACATTCTAAACAATCAAGTTCACAACCCAAAGCAAACAATATAGAGCACACTGAGCAAGCGGAATTTGCCTTTTACACCTTCATGGCTAAAAGACCTGCAGATCATGTGAAGTCATCTACCTAGTACATTGATTCAAGTGCCTCTTATCATTTCACTCATTGCAGAGACTGATTTACTGACTACCAGCCTTATTCAAACTCTGTAATTTTTGGTGGTGGAGAAGAGTACACGTTTGTCGATAAAGGCAATGTTCAAATTCAATCTATTAGGAGAAATCTCATATTCCTTGATGTGTACTACGTTTCAAGGATGGAACTAAATCAACTCTTAGTAAGTCAATTGCTGTGACATTCTCCACACTTGGCAGTCACCTTCAGTTCACATCAGTGTACCATCACTAATCGGTTGACTAAGTCTACTATTGCAGTGGGTCTGAGAATCATGGTCTTTTCAAATTTACTGATTCTAGTGATTCTCAAGACTTAGCTATGACTGCTCGACAGTCTTCAGTTAGCACACTTTGGCATCAGCGGTATGGGCACTTAAATGTGCATTATCTCTCACAGCTTGCTCGAGATGAGCCTGTTCTTGGATTGCTAGAGATTCAGACTCAATGTCTTGGATTTTGTGACGCATGCTAGGCTAGGAAGCAACATCGCACACCTTTCACTAGTGGCAACTCATGGCGAGCTTCTCAGGTACTTCAGCTTGTACATGTCAATATTTGCAGCCCTATGGCCACTCCTCCTGTTCTTGGGTCCAAGTATTTTCTATTGCTTGTTGATGATTTCAATAGAAAAATGTGAGTGTATTTCCTTAAAAAGAAATCAGATGCATTTCCTGTATTTCAGAAGTTTAAGCCTTTAGTTGAAAAAGAGTCTGGGAAACCTATTATTACTCCTAGATCAAACAATGGGGGGGGGGGAATTTTGTTCTAATTTTTTCTCTATCTTCTTGGATACACATGGCATCAAACACCAGTTAACCACACCCCACACACCACAATAGAACAATGTAGTTGAACGTTGGAATAGGACAATCATCGAGACGGCTCAATCCATGCTCAAACATAGACATGTTCTGAAGCAATTTTGGATAGAAGTAGTTAACACTTCAGTTTATCTGTTGAACTGGTCACCCGCAGTGGCGATCAACAGTTAAACTCCAGAAGAGGCTTGGTCGGGTCGCAAGCCCAGAATCAGTCACCTGAAGGTTTTTGGCTCCTTTGCTTTTGTTTGGATCCCTGATGCGTCACACACCAAGTTGGATGCCAAGAGTCAGAAACTCATTCTTGGTGGGTATAGCAATCTTCACAAAGCCTACCGTCTGATCGATGTTGAGACATCTCGTCTCATCTATAGTCATGATGTAGTCTTTGATGAATAGCGAGGACCTTTCATGCCTTTTTCTCCTGTTCCTAATCCAACCAACCAACCTATGCAAGCTCATGATTTGGGAGTTCGGCTTCCATTAGGTCCACCTGATGGGAGGGCTTTAGTAGCTCTTGCAACTCTAGTTATACTAGTGATACCTGTATAGACACCTCTAGCTTCTCCTGCAAGATCACCTCGCTTTGTAGATGCTTCACCTGAGTTTGATCCAGATTCTTCTGACGAGGAACCTGATCATCATGCATCTCCTGATAGTCATGTTGGTCATTCTCCTATCCGACCTAAGTCGTGGGCTAAGACACTTGTTGATCTTCGTGATGATGAGCTCATTGATGGGAGAACTGCTTGGAAAAAGAGCAAGACTACAAATTCTGTTAACTTTGCTCTCATGGCCAACATTCATAGTGTGCTTGCAAAAATATTCCAAGGCTAAAGAAATTTCAAAGTGGGAATAGGCCATGCAATCTGAACACTAGAGCCTACTGAAGAACAACATCTGGGTCCTTTATGATCTTCCACCAAGGAAGAAACCCATTGGCTGCAAATGGGTTTACAAAATCAAATACAAATCGGATAGTACTTTGGACAAGTAACAAAGCTCATTTAGTGGCAAAGGGCTTTTCTCAGTGTCAGGGCATATTGATTGTGAGGAGACCTTTGCTCCTACTGTAAAGATGAGCACCATCGGATTAGTCTAGCCATGGCAACACAGTTTGGCTAGAAGGTTCATCAGATGGACGTCAAGAGTGTTTTTCTGAATGGTGATCTCCATGAAGAGGTCTACATGACACAACCTCCTGTTTTCAAGGTTGCTGGTAAAGACCATCAGGTTCTGAAATTGGTAAAAACCCTCTATGGCTTGAAGCGGGCCCCTTGGGCATGGTATATAAAAATTGATAAGTACCTTAGTGATCAAGGCTTCAAGAGAACTTCTTCACACTCAAATCTGTACATGAAGACTACTAACAGTGACATCATCCTTCTTGTTATTTATGTGGATGATTTGATCATCACTGGCAGCTCGGCATCTTTGATTCAGGAAATCAAATAGAACTTACGCCAGTCTTTTGATATGACTAACCTTGGGCTCATGCATTATTGCTTAGGTGTTGAAGTTTGGCAACAGTCTTCTAGTATATTCATCTGCCATTCTAAATATGTCAAGGCCTTGTTAGACAAATTCTGTATGCAGGATTGCAAGCCTGCATCTACACCTATAGAGAAAGGTCTCAAGTTATCAGCAAAGTCTAATTCTCCTTTCGTTGATGATACTACATACAAGCAACTAGTAGGAAGCCTCATCTATCTTTCTGCTACTAGGCCTAATATCAGCTTCGCAATCAGCTATATTTCACGCTTTATGACAGCTCCTAAGGTTGATCATTGCATGGTAGCAAAACGTGTTCTTCATTATATGAAGGGCACTTCTGATTATGGACTTCTATACTCTCGAAGTTCTAATCCTAAACTCAGTGGGTTCACAAATTCAGATTGGGCAGCCTCTATTGACGATAAAAAGTCAACTTCTGGATATATGTTTAGTTTGGGATCCGGTGCAGTCACATGGACCAATAAGAAGCAACAAGCAGTTTGTCTTTCGTCTACAGAGGTCGAATACAGAGGGACTGTTAGGGCAGGATATGAAGTTGTGTGGCTTTGTCAGATGCTTGGGGATATGCAGATGTCACCAGCAGGACCGACTACTCTATTTGTTGGCTTTGTCGGATGCTTGGGGATATGTAGATGTCACCAACAGGGCCGACTACTCTATTTGTTGATAACGAAGGCGTTATCAAGTTAGCATGAAAACTAGTCTTCCATGAACGAACCAAGCATGTGGATGTTCACTGTCATTACATATGACAACTGGTTGAAGACGGGACTATAGATTTGTAGTATGTTCCTACCACAGATTAAGCTGCAAACATTCTCACCAAGCCTCTTGGTCCTAATAAGTTTGTCAAATCAGAGGACAACTTGGTGTTCTAGATAGATTAACCATTCAAGGAGGGTATTACAATAATTGATAGTCATCTATTATTAGTTAATGGTTTATCTAGTGTAAATATCTAGTTAGCTTTAGTTCGCTTTCATTTTTTAGCTTTCTCTGTTAGAATAGAATGTTTCTATTCTTTACGATCATTTCCTACAGAAACATTGTTTTCTTCTTTTGTATAAATTGACCTTTCGGTCTCTATTAATAACAAGCAAGTATTTTACCAATTACTTCCGTAATAGAGATGGTGTTCTTGAAGTCCCTAAATGATGTTAATAAATAATAAATGTAAGAAAAATCCTGTTTGATGGTATAGAATATTGTGTTAAGGTGAGCTTTGAATATGCAATGCAAAGTGTATCCAATAATATAACAACATATGTGGTAGTAGGTAAATTGCTTCAAAAGAAGCATCCATCACCTCTAAGGACACCTTGCACTGCACCAATGTTTATGAGTCAAGGATGAATAGATACATTGAATTAGGCATAGAATTAGTAACATATTTCATGTATTTTTTATGCTTGGGTGCGTGTGAAGTTGTGTACCATGAGATAAGACTACCAGAAGGAGAGATTACAATGTGTGAGTGTACCTCTATGGTGAGAGACTCGTTAGATCAGGTGATATATTTCCATTATCCCTCTCAGTTCGATGATTTTCAATTTGAATATAATGCTTAAAGAAAGAGAACTTGTTTCTGGATTAATCATGGTCATGGGGAGTTACCACAACTTTTGAGTTTGTGTAATTTGTGCTTGGAATTTGAACCAAGATCGTCCAAATTTTATTTTTCTGAGTACAAAGACAAATCAGCTTTTCTTAGGACTATATGGGATGGTTTATTAGTATTGCACATTTTATTTTAAGCCTTTAATATGCACCTAATATGCTCCAGACTACCTATATGGATAAATAATTATATTGAATAATATATTTTGAAAAGATGTAACAAAAAACTTAAAAGGTTATCACAAATGAGTATTTATATAATTATATGTTTTGAAAGCACAAAGCCATATGGTAATTTTAATATGCATTATAATCATATGATATCTGGATATGTGAAAACAGAACTGAAGCAAAACCAGCAGGAAAAAAATGTAAACTAGTGAGATTTTGCTATCTTCAGGATGTCTGGTGCTTAAATAGTACACAATTTGGTCAGTTGTGGTCTACAATACTTGCAAATACTGGCATGTTTTTGCCTAAACTTTCCCCGTCATGACTAATTTGACCCAAGCTTGGAATTTTCACATTAGGATGTCATCCCTCTTAACTATTAGAGTTTTATTGAATCCAGCAAGTCACTTAAAATCACTATAGACCCAACTAGAGGATTTTTAGTCAATTAAAAGAATATCATATGAAACTTATCATGTGAGACAGAATGAGTGTAAAGAAAACTATGTATGTCAGACAGAAAAGGATTAACATTAGAGGTAGACAAACAAGATTCGTAAAATTGGCAATCCAAATTAAAGTTGGCAATGTCCAAAACCAGGTGCTTGGCAGCTTCAAGCAAATAAATGAATCAGAGCAGTGTTCCAGGGGGACATGCCTGTCGATGCCTGAGAGAAATCCCAATGTCCCAGTAACTGAGGGACGAGGAAAGGATGTCTCCTTTTAGGAAAGGATGTCTCCTTTTCGGACTGCACAATCTGCTCTATTTGGTACATAAAAAGTTGACTTCTTAAGGGGAAAAAAGCTAGATAAACCTTACAAAGAGAAAAAGAGAAGGATGATCGTTGAAAACACAGTGTGTTGTATGTACTTTTTAAAACTGCTGCTGCTTTTAGTTTGTTGAACATATTTGAAAAGCTGTCCCTAAAATTCAGGAATTTTTTCTCCATCCCTGAAATCTTCACACATCCCCATATCTCCCCCATCTAGAAAATTGGAGAAATACTAGTTGAGAGCCAATGGTGACACAATTGTGAGACAATTTATTCTGGTCTCAGAGAATAGATAGCAAAGGCAGCATCTGTCCCAGGTAAGTTCCAAGCTGACTGCTTTGCTAAAGAAATGCATGTGAGGGGAGCATGTCTCTAAGAATGTTTCTGCATGCAGAAAATAAAACACCATTCCTATGTTCTTTTAAAAGTTGGGATGACTTCGTAATTTTAAATTATCGTCTACATTGAATGAAAATATTGTTAAAAACAATAAATGCAATTTAAAAAGCTCTATATGGATTCCAAATACATTTCACAGATAGGAATATAGATCCAATGCACTAGGTAAGTACTAAAATCATGTATAGACACCAGACAGAAAAGCACCAGAAAACTTAAGGAATTAGATTTGAAGGAATTTTCTATTTCAACTCGGGGAGAATGTTCGAGTTACCTATTTGGTGTAAGAGAAGCATCCACTGAATTGTATCCTTGTTCGTACACCTGACACTTCCTGAATCATCATGGTTGCTGTCCAGTTTGTGACTATCATCTACTTGGTCCAAACTTTGTTTTACTGGCTGGTATGGATTATCTACTTTCAGAGAAAAATCACAATTTGCATAAGTAGTTCCAACATTTCTTTCAAAAATATGAATTACCACTTAGCCCAGAAATTTCAGCTCCTCTGTTGTACCAACCCTCTTGAAAATCTAGTTACCTACCTGTATGTGCATGTGGCATGTGATTGATGTTTCCTGTTGTGAGACCATCAAGATTCCGAATGGGACTACCATCTTGATTTATCCGAGGTGTGGTCATAACAACACCACTACCCACAGATGAATCCATTTCCTGACAGTCTGCTTTCATCTTTGCATATTGCTCCCTAATAAGTTATTAACCATAACATCTAGTCAAGATTCAAATTGAATGAAGCAAGTGTCAAGACTAGATTTTTAAAAGACAGAAAAAAAACATATCACTACAAAAAACTAATCCATACACCACCAAACAATCATCTCAATCTTCAGAAAGTGAAATTTTATAAAGTTATCCAAGAAAATTAGAAAATCAATACTGAGAGAATGACAAAGGTTCTTTGTCTAAATGAAAGTAAAACAATCCTATGCTGATGAAAGAAAACAACCGCCAAATGTTGCAGCAATAATGTGAATGGCAGACAACATCCATGGTAAAATCAATAAAAATTTACATCTCCTTCAAGCTTTCTTTAAAAATGTTGAATTTCCTTCATGGTCATCAGTCAATCTAATCTCTTGAAGGAGAGGAAACAAAAAATAGATAAATCATAAGAAGTTCATTTCAATAAAATTGCAGAATTGTAATAAATTTAAAATGAACTTGATTTTCAACTAAGTGTACATGGGGGTACATGAGATATTTCAAAAATAATGTAACCTGAAAAAAATTGCCTCAACATATCGACAACCTAGATAGAACTTACTACCTCAATATCTATGGCCTCAACATATCTAATTGTCAGTAGTAATTCTCATACATCTGATATCTACTACCTCAATATCATCATCTACATCTATGGCTTTTCCACTCCCCTGTCCATACCCCTATTGTTTTCGGATTCTCTTCTTGTATACTTACTTTCTTCTTCTCCTTCATACCTATCAGTGTTTAACATAGGACTTTCTCTGCAGATCTATTTTGGAGTTGTTCCCCTATCAAGTGGCCTTTCTCCACCTCCATTTCCTCCAAATACAGCAGACTATTGAGCTAGGGGAGGAGGCACAAAAGTATTTACTGCTAAATTAGTATTCATTCTTATCATTGTTTCTTATTCATTTGGTGGTGGAGTCTGAGAAGTTCATGTCCTCTTCTTTATTAACCGATTCCTAGTCCTTGTGAGGATGACAACTATTCTAGTATACATGGTCTTAAAGTTTAACTAACTCTAGTCAATTGGGGCTAGCAGTTGTGCCTGCACATTCAAAGTGTACTCTAGGTCTCAATTTTGACTCGTCATTGACTAGTCTTGTCTAGTAAAGTCTAATTAGTGAATAATTAATTACACCACCCTCCCTTCCCCCCCTTAAGTGCAACTTAGAGTAATGCATTAAACTCACAATGCAAGATGAGTCCCGACTATTAGGCCAAGTTAGGTATCCATGTACATGCAAATACGATGCAATTAATCTTTTATAAAGTGGATAAAGTAAAAAAAACCTCGTTGGACAAAACTCCCCACTAAAAAGAGAAATGAAAAACAAACAAGATACATGGATACAGGACTCAAGCTCTTCCAAGAACTACATACATCATGTATATACAATCATCACCGTATGAAGGAAAGAAGACATGATATCCCCCCCACCCCCCATAATAAAGAATCTCCTCCAAAAATGGTGATTGCTTGAAGGCAAAACATAGTCCAATGCCTACAAACAAAATTTCTACCTTGGGGAAGAAGATAGACCAAGTATAGATGCATGAATGATTCCTACTCTGGATAGGAAATGCAAAGTACACACCAAATGTAGTATGACGATGTTGTCTCTGAAATTTGCTCATGTGTTGCCATGTCCTTCAATGATGAAGATGCCACAAACCAATCAAGAACATGCCCAATCATACCAAAAGGTGACAAGCAAGGAGCCAATGGAAATCAATTGTAAACAACATCCAAAGACAGAGAATCTTGTCCCAACTCTACAACTACTTTCGCTTTCAACTCTTATCCCTGATGCTTTCAAAAACATCCTTTATTGCCTTTAATCACTTAGAATTGATAATCTAATAAATACTTACCTTTGAGCAATGTTCGATTGATTTACTTCAAGTCTGACACTCAATGATGTATCAGTACATTGGTTGCTACCTTGTCAATGATGTCATCATGTACTTTGGTTTGGGGTTTGGTTATCAAAACCACATCAGAGATCGATAGAGGTTTTGAAACTATTTTTCTTTCCTAGTTTTTCTTTACTCACAATTTAACTTTGAGTTAAGGAATTCATCTCTTTATTCAAAATCCGATTGTGGGCCAAGTTGTGAAAACCTTGTTGGTGACCAACATGGTTGTGGGAACCTTTTGTAATAACTCCAACTGGTTATAACACCAAATTCTTCTCTAATTCAATTGAAACACCCAATCCTTTTCAAATTCAATTGTTTGACATTTTGTCAAACACTTTGCAAGCAAGCTCTAGTACCATTGTAATAACCCCAACCGGTTATAACTTCATGAAACACCAAATCCTTCTCAAATTCAATTGTTTGACACTTTGTCAAACACTTTGCAAGCAAGCTCTGATACTAATGTAATATCCCTTGCCCAAACTCACTAATTTTAGCTCAAGGAATATTGTCAAACACTTGTATGTTGCTTTTCTCTTTTCTAATTTTTTGCGTTTCAAATTGTTTGATATAGTTTGAATGATACTAAGAAATTCAGAATGTTCACAAATGATATTACAATACCTCTTACAATGAACTAACATGCAAGTGCAGTACTTTTAAGTATTTTCATTGCATATACATGGAAACTAGATATGGAATGCATACCTAGAGCCAACTAACATTTTGACAAACAATTGACATACAACTATTATGCTGATCATATATGCTATTAGATGGACATTTCGTCAAACAAATGGTATGCAACATATATCTCCTTTATTGAATTCATTCCCATGTACACTGTTGCTATGAATTTGCCAAGACAAATAAGCTTACAATAATGACTACAACAATGCCAAATCTGATTCTAAGTTATAAATTACAACAATGAAATTATATGCCTAAGATTACAATGCTAACTACTAATAGTTGCAAGAGGAACCTGATAATAGTGATGCCCAATGGATGGAGATGAAAGTTACAATCGGAATCAAGCATAATACTGTAGCGTGAGTATTGTAGTGTGGCATTGTTCATGCGTACTATAGCAGCAAGGGAAAAAATGATTACGAATGGCTGCCAAAGATGAATCTTCAAGTCTGCACTCGATAGTCCTTCAATATTCTTCAAACCTCTTCAGTTATTCCTCAACTTTAAGCACAAATAGAACTCCAAAATGAAGCTCTCCTGAATGCCAAATCTGATGGATATTTCACCACCTCAAATGGTTGCAACACTAAAGAATTGATGCTCTCCAAGGCTAACTGAAATCAGAAACCCTTAGTTTCTTCTCCCAAGTTATATCAAATGCAATTGACAATAATAGGATGCCTAATAATGAAGCTCTCGCCTCTATTTATTCTTTTCCTTCACCTTTCTAGAAAATACTCTCTAGAAGCTTCCCCCTTTCTAATGCAATAATTAGTTGTACTTCTAAAAAATGCACTCTTTAGAAGCTTCCCCCTTTCCAATATAATAATCAGTTGTGATTCTAGAAAATTAAATTAGTTAAATAGTCATCTTTAGATTTATTTATTTATTGAATTTAATTTAATTTATTTCTCCTTATTTCTCCACTTAGCCTTCGGAGAATGAAAAGCTAAGAACTCCATTGAGGATCTAAAAGATGGGGAATATTATAGTCCGCCCTCCCTGAAATTGCTTGTCCTCAAGCAATCCAGCAACACAATGAACTCCAACCTCCACCTGGATCCCAAATGAAGTCATATGTGACATCCCTGTGGACACTAAACCAATTGCAAACCAGCATCATCAAGACCAACCACATGTCCTGCAGCCTAGCACTCAAAACTTGTGCTAATGATGTAGAAGTCAGAATGTCACCAAAAAGCAACTCCGTAGAAGATCTATGAAGCCTCTTCTTCCCTAAATCCACCCACATAATATATATTGGACTAGAATCCTAATCATCACCAACATGCGTTGAAAAAGATGTAGCTACATGTGAACCATATGCACTTATGCCAACTATATCAACAATAGGTGTAGCCACATCAAAATATATAGGCAAAGGAACAACACTAACTGCCGCAACAGAAAACTAAACCAAATCTGCAGTTGATGAAAACTCATAATCATCAACATGAGCACCATCATCAAAACACACATCAAGAACTACATGCATGCTGCTAAACTCCTCGTTGGATGGTCCAACTAACACAAAAGTGGCTGCTGATATGACAATATCCTCGCATGCTCCTACTCCTACTATTGTTGCATCGACATCAAATACATGATCCGGGGAACTCATGCCAACAAATGCATCATCTGACTTAACTGGACATGAATTCTCATTACCTTCCACCTCAATTGTGCCCAACTCATGTAGTATCTCATAAGAAATGTCCCACAAATATGAAGCCACAATTGTGTCATCACATTTCGCTCTTCGAAAAAGCGATATCATGCTCTACTCAAATGTCAGATTCGAAATCAATTGGGTCATTCGTTTGTGATTTTGATTCATCTCATTCACTAGCACATCCAATTGTTTCACAATACCTTGCATCTCAGAATCTTCAACCCTTGGTGGAGAAGTACGCCCACTACGGGTATAATGAATACCAAACCTTTTGTCACCATCCATAATGCTGAAAACCATGTCCTCTAGTTGTGGGTCAAAAGAAAAGTGATGAGGACTCCTCACAGTGTAATGCTGATAAAAACTCCTAATCTATGTCAAGTGCTCATCATCATCAAACTGGGAATCAAAAGATGGCTCCAATCTCTGACTTTGAACTATTGGTCACGCGGGATCTTGGGCAACCCTCTCAACAAATCCAACCACAAAATCCCTATTGGGAAGCATTGTAGCCAAGGTCTCTACAATCTTCCTCACCAATTGTCGTATAGCACGAGAGCCCCGAATGGGAGTACCCTCAGACATACTATATGAAACCTCCTGCAAATCCGAGCTCTCAAGAAAATACTCCATGAATGACTCAATACAGTAGAAAATTATATGTGGAAGCATCAATCTGCTCCTCCGCAATCCACAACTGATCCCTCTGAAAATGTGACAATGCCATGTCTAATGCTACTAGCTGTATGAAAAGAAGAAATAGATTCACTTCCAATAGAAGGAAGCAAATCACCATGAGAGCCTCTCTTCACTGATGCTCTCACCTCCTTTGTCCATACTACACTCATATCCTAGATGAATGTGTTTTGCCACATCATCACATCACTCATCCTCAACCATAGAAGCAACCTCACCACCAACCACAATATGTAAATGAACAGGGTCTGGGATTGGTGTCGATTTTACCCGTTCTAACTCCACAACAACATTAGCCAACTGTGAGTGTGACTCCTAAAGAGCCAACTTAGTATACTAAAGAGAGTCCACAGTCACCTCAAGCTCCCTAGTGAGCTTAGCCACCTCCTCATCTTTCCCTAACAACATCTCATAGCAAGTGCTACCCCACTCTAGAAGGTAATCCTTGTCAGCAGCTAACTGAGAGTAACTATGCCTCAAGATCCTAACAGCCTCTCGAAGTGCATGAACCTCTGCTAGAGAAAGAGTACTATCACCATGCTCATCAAACATAGGAGCACCCCAACCAAATGTAGCTAACATCTGACAGATAGCTTCATAATGCTCAAGAGCTAAAGACAATGTTACTATCACTCACCTTTAGCTGACAAGTCACATGATGCCTCTATAATCCCTGACTCCTATACAAGCTCTCTGTCTCACTAACTGCACTAAGATAGAAAACTGAATCAAAACTCTCCACCACAAGATCGCTCATATGTGTGTTATCTTTCTCGCACAATTCTGCATCTGACATACAACTGCCATGTACCTCAACCAACTCCTCATCCGAAGAAATGGAAGCCCTTGTCCTATCAATCTCCTCACATGTCTCAACTTTCACCTCAATAGTAAGATTTTATAAGCATTGATCCTAGGACTAGCCAAAATCTCCTTAGAGTCATCACCCAATATCTGACAAGGGGTGTCATACCCAGTACATCTCATAGCATCATCAAATGGATCATCAGATGTGTCCATACTATCTGCATCGACATCTCCTGACAAAGCCTCAATTGTGGACTCCTAACTCTACACACATGACTCAAAGCCAGGCTATGAATCAGTAATACTAGAGCATAAACCCACATCTACTGACTTTGTTGAAACACCCACATTACCAACATCATAGCTAGGTGACTCTATACATGTCTCGGTCACACCTAAGGAAGCAACTGCTTCTTGTACTATAGCAATACCATGAGATCTCACATACAAATCTCTAATAATAATCCTATCCTCAAGAGAGCTGAAAGTATTAGTGGTAACAACTACATCAACTATAGCAACAACTCTAGCAGCCTTAACTTGTTGAAGCTTGGTGCCACTATCCTCCACTGCCACTGACACAACCACATATCCCTGTGAAATAAGTCCATCGTCAACACTGCAGATAGGACTAGCAGGTGTCGTACTAAATATAGGTACATCTGCATCAGGGACTCCTATTGAAGAAAACTCAAGCTTCCTTCCCTGCAACTTTGATGTCGGCCTTCTAAAGACAGAAACCATATACCTTGTTGCCCTTTCAATTGTCTCTAGATCTGACAAGCTCTCTGTCAATCTCTATTGATGAAGCTTAAGTCTCTCCATACTGTCTTGCAAAGCATTCATCTTCATGCTAACTTCGTCATTACTCCACTAACTTCTAGAACTATCAGTACTCCTATTTTTGTCCATGGGTAGAAAATGCTAGAGAGTTGGTCACTCCAAATGCAACAGCAAATCTGACAATAATTAATATTTTCCTACCACACAAGATGACAGGAAATTGCTCTAATACCACTGTAATAACCCCAACTAGTTATAACACCAAATTTTTCTCTAGTTCAGTTGAAACACCAAATCCTTCTCAAATTCAATTGTTTGACATTTTGTCAAACACTTTGCAAGCAAGCTCTGATACCACTGTAATAACTCCAACTGGTTATAACTTCATGAAACACCAAATCCTTCTCAAATTCAATTGTTTGACATTTTGTCAAACACTTTGCAAGCAAGCTCTGATACCAATGTAATATCCCTTGTCGAAACTGACTGATTTTAGCTCAAGGAATACTGTCAAACACTTGTATGATGCCTTTCTCTTTTCTGATCTTTT
Source organism: Cupressus sempervirens (assembly GCA_028749045.1). Taxonomy (NCBI): domain Eukaryota; kingdom Viridiplantae; phylum Streptophyta; class Pinopsida; order Cupressales; family Cupressaceae; genus Cupressus; species Cupressus sempervirens. The sequence continues at coordinate 410,387,378 of CM053790.1, forward strand.
GTGTTTTAGATTGTTTGATATAGTTTGAATGATACTAAGAAATTCAGAATGTTCACAAATGATATTACAATACCTCTTACAATGAACTAACATGCAAGTGCAGTACTTTTTAGTATTTTCAATGCATATACATGGAAACTAGATATGGAATGCATGCCTACAGCCAACTATCATTTTGACAAACAATTGGCATACAACTATTATGCTAATCATATAAGCTATTAGATGACATTTCGTCAAACAAATGGTATGCAACATATATCTCCTTTATTGAATTCATTCCCATGTACAATTTTGCTATGAATTTGCCAAGACAAATGGGCTTACAATAATGACTACAACAATGCCAAATCTGATTCTGAGTTATCACTTACAACAGCAAAATTATATGCCTAAGATTACAATGCTAACTACTAATAGTTGCAAGAGGAACCTGATAATAGTGATGCCCAATGGATGGAAATGAAAGTTGCAATTGAAATCAAGCATAAATACTGTAGCGCAGGTACTGTAACGTGGCACTGTTCACGTGTACGATAGCAGTAAGGGAAAAAACGATCACTAATGGCTGCCAAAGATGAATCTTCAAATCTACACTCGATAGTCCTTCAATATTCTTCAAACCCTTTGGTTATTCCTCAACTTTAAGCATAAACAGAACTCTAGAATGAAGCTCTCCTGAATGCCAAATTCAGTGGATATTTCACCACCTCAAATGGTTGCAACACTGAAGAATTGATGCTCTCCAATGGCTAACTGAAATCAAAAACCCTTAGTTTCTTCTCCCAAGTTCATATCAAATGCCATTGACAACAATAGGATGCCTAACAATGAAGCTCTTGCCTCTATTTATTCTTTCCTTCACCTTTCTAGAAGGAAAATAAAATATTATTTAACTGCACTCTCCAGAAGCTTCCCCGTTTCTAATGCAATAATTAGTTGTACTTCTAGAAAATGCACTCTCTAGAAGCTTCCCCCTTTCCAATACAATAATTAGTTGTGATTCTAGAAAATTAAATTAATTAAATATAAAGTCACCTTTAGATTTATTTATTTATTGACTTTAATTTAATTTATTTCTCCACTTAGCCTTCAGAGAATAAAAAGATAAGAACTCCATTGAGGGTCTAAAAGATGGGGAACATTACACCTTTCCTTTTACTGTCTTCAAAGTTTTTTTCCGAGTTTAGAAACCTCCATTGATGAAAAGGCTACCAGACAATTTGTAGGTTTTAAGAACCTCTAAGATCTCTAACACTTGATAAAAAGATTCTTTTGAAGAATAAACGAGCTTCGTAGGACTTTGGACTTGTGGAAACCTCATCAGGCCCCAATATGTGTTTCAAAACTTATATTTCACCCCACAAAGCTTAATGTTGAGGGATTAACGCCTTAAAAAATTTAGTTGAGAGCTTGACAAGTTATGGAAACCTTATTAAACTCTGACATGGTTGTGAAAACCAAACAAATAATTGCCAACATTAGTGTCATTGACACATTTGGAACTTAACCAGATATTGTGCAGGTTGTGAGAACCGTGTCGGGGTCCGATATGGATTTGAAACCAGTAGGAAGATAAAGAACAACTTTTATTACCAAAGCAGGATGACTTATCAGAAACTGAAAGGGTTGTGAGTATCTCATCAAAACCCAAAAAGGGTTTCAAAACTAGTAAAGATGCCCAACAGGCCAAAAGGATGATTAGTTCAGATTTGTAGATGGCTAAAGTGCATCATTTAAAAAGTTTGGATACATCAAATGCAGATTAATAAGTTGGGGCCTAAGATATTTCAGGGCATGGAGTAAAAACATTGCAACACATTAAAATGTGGAATTTCAAGTGGTGACTCTTGGAATTCCATTGTATCTTATAAGTTGATCAAAGTTGAACATGTATAAAGTGGATGTGTGAAGGGAGAAGGCATCCCTCAAGCCTAGGAGCTGAAATTCCCATCTTACCAATAAAACAAAATGCTTTGCAGTTACAATTAAAATACAAATCAAGAGGCTATTTTCAGATTTAGAAAAACAAAATTGTCCAATTTAGTTTCGAAATAGACAAAATAAAAAAGCCCAGTAATCGAAATTGAATTAACACATTGACAAAGGACTATATAAACCATCCATAATATCAGAAAACCCTTCACCTCTATAACCAACTTCATGACTAATTTAGTGCCACCTAATACTCTAGGAATACTTCAGCTTAAAAACTAGGACATTATTATTACTGTAGATAAATGCAACCTTCAAGGCATATCCCTAAACTAAACATTAATGCTCGGTACTTGCAATTAAAAGAATGAATTCATAGATTGATATTAAAGTAAAATCTAGAAAAATTCAAAATGACAGTTCATCAATCTTTCTACCTGAGTTCTAAATGACCAAAACAATTAAAAGCATAACTGATGTGTATCCGAAAATGACAACAAACATGTCTACAATATGAGAGTAATTCGAAAGTGATTTATTTCTAAATAGTTTTTAAGTAAAAACAGTCATATTTTGGCAATATATATTGCTAACATCTACTACCCAAATAGGTCATCTGCTTAAGAAATCCTTCTGCTCCCACTCAATCTTTTTGAAATCCATTTTATCAGTTTCCATAACTTTCATGATTGCGCAGAAATTAATTAAATGATAAAATATTTATGTTGTCATAAACTAGAAAATTTGAACGCCACTTATATTTGAGTATTTATAAAGGGAATTGTTACAGAGAAAGAAACGTAACTTCTTGTTCAGCCTGAAAATAAAGTAAAATTAAGAGGTTGGTTTAGGTGGGAAAATAAAAAAGCAACTTACGTTATTCATTTAATTTTAAGGGTAGCTAACATAATAAAGAGTTTCTAAAAGAGGATTAAGTTTGATAATACTAGGTGTTGAAGATATAGAATCAGTCTGATTGACATAATCAAATATATATATATATATATAGGTAGCTAACATAATAAAGAGTTTCCAAAAGAGGTTTAAGTTTGATAATACTAGGTGTTGAAGATATAGAATCAGTCTGATTGACATAATCAAACATATATATATATATATATATATATATATATATATATATATTAATGAATATTTATGATCATGTCAAAATATACTAAAGCTTTCAAACAGATCATGTCTATTTTGAATTAGTAATATCTACCGTTTAAGGATTGTAATCTGAATGGCATCATATAATTGCCATCATATATTAACAGGGAACATTACCCGTAATTCATATTAGGGTCTGTCCATCGCACTCATAATATCCCCCACGGCATTGTGTTAACTAAGCACCGACTATGCTATCGGGCTTGCCTTAATATGATCGGTGTTGTGTTATTATATTTATGTTATCAGGTATATTATTAGATTGTTATCCAGGTAGGGTCATGACCCTACATGGCATAAGCCACGTAGAGTCATGCCCCTATGTGGGTATGATTTTTGAAATCAATATAAGCAATATGTGATATCGCTATTCTTGGAAATCATTTATCTCAGTTCATGTAAAATAAATTTCAGCGATATCTCAAGCCAAGCAATTTCCTCACAAGCATTTTTGTAAATATTATTAAATATACATCAGTAATATTATTACTGTTTCAGAACAGTCTCAAGGAATAAATTGACTCAGTATTACCATTCAATCTGATTGAATTAAAATAATAAATACACAATTGTACTCTATCTCTGCTCTATATTCCTTAACATAGTATCAGAGCCTAACTGATAGAGTTTAAACAAGTTTTTTGAAATTACCACTCAAATTTCAGTCTTACACAAAAATATATTCTAAGTTGCAACCATGGTGAACAGTGTCAGACTTGAGAACAGACTCAAAGGTGCATCAAACTTTGTATCATGGAGAATTTGAATAATGATCATCCTTCGAGAACTTGAATTAGAATCATAAGTGGAATAAAACAAAACCATGCCTGAAAATTAACCAGATAAAACAATATGGAAAAGGCATAACAATAAAGCCATGAAAATCATCATAGATGCTGTAAAGAATCGTATACTTCCATCTATGTCAAAACTAAAAACCACCTATGGAATGTTCATAACTATTCAAAACACGTATGAAATCAATAATACACGCAAACTGCTAACCTTCAAATAACTTCTTCATATCAAGATGAATAAAGGAGAAACAATCACATCATATTTATGAGAATCTCAGAGAGATCAACTTTCAACTATTGGAAATAATGTAGATGACACAGAATTATCCTTGATAGCCCTTAAAGGGTTACCAACTTCTTGGGAATCCTTTACTCTGATGGAACTCTAAATTTTGGCAAAATTTAGTCTCAAATAACATGGAAAATGGAGAATCTTCAGATCTTACCCACTACTTATATTTGAACAATATACAAAAAGTCATGATCAAGAGAATATAGAATAGAAAACATGAGTATTCAAACAAAAGAAAACAGCAAATAATTGAAGTTGTTCAATATATTGAAGTGAGGCTTAAAGAACTTGGTGAAGAAAAAGAAGAAGCCAATTTAAAGGGGCTCTTGTGGAGATAATTTGTGAGACCCTAAAGGAACTATTTGATCTATTGGAAATGAGGAATGAATACAAAACTTGAGTATGATATAGACTAAATGAGCATTCACTACACATAACCATGTTTGGACCACTTCAGAATTAACTGAGACATTTTTCCTTTGTGAACCATGTTTATTATTTTCTCCTGTTATAGTCAACAGCTTGAGTCTGAAGATGACAGCTCTCAAGTGTAGCATCTGATGATGTTTCAGTCAGCCAAGTCTACTGCTATTGGAATCATGCACTGCAGGATATACGTTGCTTGAATATAGACAAAGTGAAGACGTGCATGCAATAATATTGTGCATTGATTACTGGAAGCCTGGGCAGTATTTTCTTATTGCATATATATAAGCATTTTTTAAGAGACAGAGTCCAATATAAAACAAACTTGCATATTGAGAAATAATATCATTCGAAACAAATCAGATATAATATTGGTTGTACATATGATGCTGGAATGAAGAGCGTTTGAAGGAGGAAGACATAACTTATAAGCAATAATGAGTTAACAATTAATAAGGTGATGATGTGTATTTCGCTTTCAAGATATGTCACACAGAAGAAAAACACTTGAAACACTTCAGCAATATCTTCAAAGGAATCCTTGATGCCAATGAAGGAAGCCATAGTCGATGATAAGAATTGTGACTCGTATATCAGGCCAAAACTACCATCCACTCCATATTCTGCTCTAATTATTGTGGGAAATAAATCAAGACCTCTAATTACATTTTAAGAGACATTCATCAGATACTACCATACACGAGAATTCTAATCCATTTCTTTTTGATGAATATGTGTGTTTGGAGACTTAATGATTGTTCGAGTGGATTGAAGTCATCAATGGTGAAGAGCAATATACTTGCCGGAAGTGATACGAAGGAAAAAACGTATGCAGCATTCAACCATTAAACGTTGGATAAGTAACGAGGTCAGCGTTGGAAACAAAATTGCCATCTGCGATATCAAAAATTGGAATCTGCAGACGATACTAATAAACTTGCAAATAGAAGCATTGATTCGATAATCTCAAGCATCAAACAATGCATGGTTAACATCTACGGTTAGAGTGGTTCTCGCAATGCATATTTTGCTTGTCTAAGAGGTGCAATTAGTTAGTAAAGAAATGTTATATGACTTTTTGAAGTCACCCTCCAAAATATATATATATATGTTGAATTCGTTTTGGAAAAACAAGAGGAACAAGACATATTCGAAAAAGCAAAAAGCAATTATAAGAAGATATACAGATCTTGAGGAGGAATAAGGAGTGAAAATGTGGCTTTGTAATATAAATTCAAATATTTTATTTTAATAATAAAATAAAAGGCCCTTTGTTTATTTTTATTTAAGGCATGGAGATTTAAACTGCAATTGTTTCATCCTTTATAATCATCTTTATAATTCCATAAACAATTTAAATGTCAGATAAGTGGACAGGGTCATTTATGTCATTTTTTAAACTCAATCATTATAGATATAGTGAAATATTGAATTGTTTTTGTGTTTATATCTAATTTGTCTCCCTACCTTAGGAGTTAAAATGTAATCTGGACTAGTTTAAAATTGTGTATATATACTTGATCTGTCGCGTCTTGATTATTAAATTGTTTATAGTTCAAGTGCATAGAATTTTATAAAGTTGTACATGATAATCTTCATTGTAGTTGACTTTGTTGCCTAGATGAGCGGAGGCATTGGTCTTTTTATTATTGAAGACAGGAAATCTACATCTTCCTTCTTACAAGAATGAAATTCATTATTGACAGATATTATACAAAACATTCATTCAATTCAAACATTCAGCATTCAATCTCATTTTGATCAAGTTCGATGACCTTGCAAAGAACTCACGAAGATTTAAATTTTCTATATAAAGGCTAAGAACCAGGTGATCAAGTTCAACATGAAGGTTTACCTGCCTAGGTGTAACGGAGCCTAGAGTGCAGGGGAATCAAGGTGATTCTCGTTCATTGGCCGGAATTGATTGTGGAATCCTGTTGGAGAAGTGGCAAGCTCTTAGACTTCCAATCTGTGGTTTTGGGAATTAACATATTCAATGGCATCAATGCACAACCTAAACTACCATAATTTGATCAGCTTAAGAATGACTGCACTCAAGAAGAATCAAGATTAATTACAAGAGAGATCAGTCCAAAAAAAGAGGGTGATATTACAAGTCCTACATGCAAACACAAACAATAAAGGAAAGAAAAGACATTTCAAACGAAAAAGGGGATAGATAAGATAAGATAAAATTATTAATGTCCAACAAAAAACCAAAAAAGGTCTATGAGACTGAGAGTTTACAACAAGAGAGTTGACAACGACAAGAGCACCAAACGATGTCTGAGAAAAGAGAACAACAAGAAACAAGAAGAGAAATGCCAAGGCAAAGACTAGGAGTCCTTCCTTGGCAAAATGAAATCAGTCACAAAAGGATAAGACTGTGAGTAGAGAGGAGTCCTGGACTGTCTCTGTGAACTCATGGAAGAGTGTCACTGACGTAAAAAACCGCTACGAGGCCTGATAGATCTGGAATGGCCAGTAAAACTAAATGGCCTTTTTATACCACGTAAAGGAGATAAGGGTGTGAAAAAGGCAGTAATAAGTTGATCAGAGGAATGTCGGTGAGTAATAATCAAACCTACAAGAAGAGAGATACATATAAAATACAATGCTACAAGTGTGAAAAATTTGGACACACTCACATGTTCTGCCGAAAAGAAAGAAAACTCATGCCTCTATAGTTGAAGTAAAGGAAGCTTAAAATTCACTATTCTATTTAGCCTTATCAAGTGAACTAAGCACGTAGTGGAGCATCTTGACACATAACTAGATTCAGAGACTAGTTCAAAACTTTTGAAGGACACTCAACTGAAGAAGTCACAATAGGGGGTAACTCCACCTATCTAGTGAAAGGAATTGAGACCTGTTCAATACAATTGAAAACTGGAGTTACCCTGCAACTAAAAGATGTACTATTTGTACCTAGCATCAAGAGGAATTCGGTCTCCATTTCTAGCCTAGTAGATCAAGGATATTGTGTCACCTTTAAAGAAGATAAAGTTCTATCTTGGCCTGAGAATTCTAACATCAAGAATGCAATCTCTATAGGATTTAGAGATGGAAATCAATATAAACTTTGTAATGCTCAAAACCAAGTGTTAAATCATGAGGTTTCCAAAACAAATGAAATTTGGCACAGAAGGTTAGGACACCTCCATTTTCATGCCCTACCTTCTATAGAAAAGATTGGGACAAGCTTACCTAAACTAAAGTCTAATCATATTGGAATTTGCAAGGGATGTGCCATAGGAAAGAACTCCAAGGGATCTTTTCCACATAATGAACATAAATAAAAAAATTTACTTGAACTTACTCACACCGATTTGTGTGGCCCAATGTCAATACCATCATTTGGGGTATTCTTGTATTGCATAATTTTTGTTGATGACTACTCCAAAAAAACTTGGATTTCTTTTTTAAAGCTTAAATAATCAAATGAAGTGTTATTGAAATTTAAAGAGTTTAAAGCACTAGTTGAAAATCAAACTACAAAGAAAATTAAGACTTTAACATCAGACAATGGGGGTGAATACATTTCTAAATACTTTAAAGAATTATGCACTTCTATTGGGATTAAAAGGCAGTATACAGTACCTTATAATCTGTAACAAGATGGAGTAGCAGAAAAGAAAAACAAAACTATCATTGAAGTCACTAAAGCAATGACGCACAACCAAGATCTGTGCACAACAATATGGATTGAAGCCTCAAATACAACAGTATACATTCAAAATAGATGCCCTCATTCAATCTTAGAGAATATAGCGCCTAAGGAAGCCTTCGCGGGAAATTAAGAATTTTTGGTTATCCTACATATATTCATGTTCCTAAAGAAAAGAGATCTAAACTAGAACCCTCAGGAAAACAAGGCATATTTGTTGGCTATAGTGAGTCCTCTAAAGTCTACAGAGTATATATTACAGGACAAAAAACTATTGAAATCGACAGAGATGTTAAAGTTGAAGAAGATTTTGCATACAAACTTTCTATAAATATTGAAGAACCAAACGATGAATCAACTACAGAATTAGATGAAAACCCCATATTTCAAAGGGAGAATTGTTTAGAAGATAATGAACCCATATCATCTAATCTTGAAAATGCTGAAATCCCAAACAACAGGGAAAAATCGCTATGGGCAAGGAAGATGATTGGAATAAAATGTAGCCCTTCAAGAAATCTTTAGAGAAAGGAAGAAAACAAGAAGTCATTCATGGTATGTTGCGCTTATAAGTGAGCTCACCAAATCTGAACCATCAAGTATTGAAGAAGCTTTAACATCTCGAGCTTGGAAAGATGCGATGATTGAGGAATATCAATCTATATTGAAAAATGATATTTGGGACATTGTACCTAGACCTAAGAATAAATCAGTTGTCTCCTCTAAATGGCTATTCAAAATTAAACATGCACCAGATGGAAATATTAAAAAACATAAGGTTAGATTTGTTGCCAGAGGGCTCTCTTATAAGGATGAATTGACTAGAAGAAACATCTGCTCCTATTGCACGATATACCTCTATAAGAACCATAATTGTCATTGTTGCATCTAAAAGATGGAAGATACATCAAATAGATGTAAAAACTGCATTCTTAAATGGTGTTATTGATGAAGAAGTGCATCTAGAACAACCAGAAGGTTTTTTCATCCATGATAAGAACTCCCATGTGTGTTAATTGAAGAAAGCTCTCTATGGCCTTTAACAAGCCCCCAAGGCATGGTATGAAAGGATAGACAATTACCTTACCAAACTATGGTACTCCAAAAATGAAGCAGATCCAAATATATAGTTCAAAGTATCAGATGATGAAATGTTAATTCTTGTGCTCTATGTTGATGATCTACTAATAACAGGGGAAGATCATTTCATTACAGAATGTAAACAAGACCTTGAATTCGAATTTGAGATGAAAGACCTGGGTCTCTTGCACTATTTTTTGGGACTAGAAGTATGACAAAAAGAGAACTATATTTCCCTAAATCAAGGAAAATATACTATTGAGATTTTGAACAAATTTGGAATGGACTGTAAACCCTAATCTACATCAATGGAGACAAACCTTCTCAACCTTAAAAAGTGATGCATTTGAGTCCAAATCTAGATCCCACATAATATAGATAGATGATTGGTTCACTAATGTATCTAGTGAATACTCGTCTTGACATATGCTATGCTACAAATGCATTAAGCCAATTTATGTGTGAACCCAGGAAAATTCATCTTATGGCGTCCAAACACATTTTGAGATATTTAAGTGGAACCATTGGATTCGGTCTAGAGTATGACAATGTTGAAATACAACTTCAAGGATATTCAGATTCAGATTGGGCCAGCAACTCTATTGATTGTAAAGACACTACTGGATGTTCTTTCAACCTAGAATCTGCAATGATATCTTGGTTTAGCAAGATGCAATCTACAATTACACAAAGTTATACTGAAGAAAAATACATAGCAGCATCTATGGGAGCTCGAGAAGCAGTTTGGTTAAGAAAGTTACTAGTTAGATTATTTGGAAAGTCCTTTAACCCTACAGTTATACACTATGACAATCAAAGTTGTATAAAGCTCTCACTAAATCCAGTCTTTCACATCAGATCAAAGCACATCAAGATTCCCTATCAGTACATCAGAGACATGGTGGATAGAAATGTCATCAAGTTAGTTTACATTAGTACTGATGAGCAAATTGCCAATATATTTACCAAACCTCTATCAAAGCTAAAAGTGGAGCACTTTAGAGGTAAATACAGAATGGTTAAATTGTAATTGTAATTCCTGAGATTAAGTCTTGTTTATGTTTAAATTTAATATATATTCATTTATATTTTAAATGTTAAAAGAGTTACTAGTTTGCATATGTCAATTATGTCATCAAAGGTGATAATCTTTCGTTAATGTATTTGTGACGCCACTATTGTAAGGTGGCAATCTTGACAATAGCTTGACCTGTTATCATGATAGACTACATTAAGTTGTTGTCCGAGAATGTGTCCTAGATCATGATAACAACGTATCATGATAGACTACATTAAGTTGATATCCTGAAATGTGCCAAAAATCATAATATGGGATGACGGAGATCATGACATCTTGATTAATTGTTATCTAATAGACTACATTTAGTTGTTGTCCCGGAATGTGCTGGAGGTCAAATAATTCATATCCTTCTAGGATATAACATATTCTTTGGTAGGCATCATAAACCTAATGCTAGTGCACATACCACAAGAATATGGGATTGATACATATCATATGGATGATATTTCTAGTTGCAAATTCTATACAAATTCAAACTATCACTTTAGAGATGGTTGTGTTATTCAAATCCTCCCACACTAAGAGGGAGTGTTGAAAATATAGTATCAATCAGATTATGAAGTCTGATTGACATAATCATACATATATATATCTTTTTGATCATGTCAAAATATACTTAAGGCTTTCAAACAGATCACATATCTATCTTGTAGTAGTGATAAATACTGTTTAAGGATAGTAATCTGAATGGCCTCATATAATTGCCATCATATATAATCGGGGATAATTACCCATAATTCATATTAGGGTCTGTCCATCGCACTCATTATATCCCCCATGGCATTGTGCTACTAAGCACCGACTATGGTATCGGGCTCGCCTTAATATGATTGGGGTTGTGTTATTATATTTATGTTATCGGGTATTTTATTAGATTATTATCCACATAGGGTCATGACCCTATGTAGCATAAGCCACATAGAGTCAGGCTCCTACATGGGTATGACTTTTGAAATCAATATAAGTAATATGTGATATCGCTATTCTTGGAAATCATTAATAGCAATTCATGTAAAGTACATTTCAGCAATATCTCAAGCCAGGCAATTTCCTCATAAGGATTTTTGCAAATATTATTAAATACATCAGTAATTTATTATTGTTGTTTCAGAACAGTCTGAAGGAATAAATTGACTCAGTATTACCATTCAATCTCATTGAATTAAAATAATAAATACACAGTTGTACTCTATCTCTGATCTATTTTCCTTAACACTAGGCATGGGTACAAAGTGGTGGTTTCAAAAAAATTGATTTAAAGAGAACATCAAAATCTTCAAATATAAGGATTCAAGTAATATCAAATTAAAAGATTTTGGAAGGCAACTTTCTTTTTATTATTGAGGAGCAAGGTTAAAGTAATAGATGAGAGATTGCGTGTGTGAGATCTCAGTGAACAGGAAGCTTTCTTATGAGCTCTGTATAAACTAGTATAATTAATATAGTCCTCTAATTAGCCAGATAAGGAAATACTCCAATTACCTAAGAAACAATTACATTTGTTCTTATTGAACTACACACAAGTAATATGGAATCTAGCACCTCAATCTGGAAACCAACGAAAAAACAGATTCAGATACATAATTGTATTGTGTAAAGATACCTGAAGACAACAGTCATGCTAGGCAACCAGAAATTGTATTCCACTAGAAAAATATGCAAAAAAACAGTAACAGACTATTATTCTCAAGAAAATGCTATTCATGATTTAATCATCAAAGGCAACATCAATGTCCTTTATGATGAGCAGATAATATTGGATCTTTTGATAAATTTAAATAAATGAGAATTTTCCAACAGTAAAAAGCCAAATTCGCCAGTTTGCAATTCCTTGCGGCACAATCCAGAATTTGAGCCCTTAGAATCTTCATGAGAGAAATGGACCCACAAATTTCTGTCTCCAACTGTTAAATATTAACATCGATAATTATACTGGTCTCAGAAAGTGCAGACCACACCTTTATCATCACCTATTAGATCATAGATGGCATATATATACATCAGTTTTGACTCTAGAATGGGCGGCGATCTTTGGGCAGAGATTACATTGTACACTAACCATAACTTATAGTTATGTTAGTTTAACTTTGTGTTACTTCCTTCTAGGAACATGCCCTTTGGTCTTGATATATAGGGTAGGAATTATTGCAGTTTGAGGACACACAATAATTACAAGTCTGTTCTCTCAAGCAATAATACCAGTTCATATTTATTGCAAAGATATATAACATTCAGATCAGAATTAAAGTTGACAACTCCTCCATACTTCAGATCATTAAGAAGTTCATTTTCAGCAACCAAGGATAGAATTCAAGTCTGATTTAAAAGGTACAGAATTTGCAGAAACTTTACATGGTATCAAAGCTCTGGTAGTCGAACCTAGGCTCTGCAAATTTAAGTAATCAGACCTTAAACATATCTAGCACCTTTCTCCTACCTTCAATGGCATACACAATCAGACCTGAGGACAGGTTTGATGGGAAAGAACACTTTGATGCCTAGAAATTCAAAATCATGATGATTCTTGAAGAAAATGAAGTAAAACAATTTGTTGATAAAGCATCCAAACAACTTCCAGTTGAACCTCATTAATCTATATGGAGCAAAGGAAATATGAAAGTCATTCAAATCATATTAGATGGAGTTAAAAATGATATCGTACCCATTCTTACAAAACATCAAACAGCATTTGATATGATGAATGCATTACTAAATGCATATAAGGTCAACAATGCAACGAGAGTTCTCACACTAAAATAGGCAACTAAATCACATACAAATAAAGAAAGGAGAATCAATGAATTCTTACTTCCTAAGGGTTGTCGGCATTAGAGATGAACTGTCAAGTATACGAACTATTATTAGTGACATAGAATTAACACTAATGGCTATAGATGGATTACTAGATTCATGGGAAACTTTTGCACAAAGAATAAGTGTCAGAGATAAACTTCCTGACTTCAACAGATTTAAGGGGGATTGTCTTCAAAAAGAATTCAGAAAATTAAAGAAATGAGGAAAACTAAAAATAGAAAATCAAGAACGTCATGTTCTTAATACAAACTCCTATAAGGACAAGAAGAAGCATTTTAAGAAGAAAAAGGGAAATCAAAAGAATGGCAAACCCAAGAAAGATATATCCAAAATAAAGTGTTTCAAATGTGAAAAGTTTGGACACTACAGACCTAATTGTCCTGAAAATTCTAAACAACAAGCAAATAGTACAAATGTTACTAGGGAAGAAGTACCTATGATCCTGAGAATCATGTATTGTATTCATCACTATTGTAACATCCAGATTTTCCAGGTCTAATTAACATCTAACATATGCATAGAATACGGTTATAACTTCGATTTCATAAGAAGGCAGTTACATCATTCATGTTCATGTGAAGAAGATTTATCGTTAAAGTCAGTTAAACAAAAATTTCTTAACTAATTACTTGAAATACCTTTTAATGAAATTACTTCAAAAATTGAAATCACATACCTCGGAAAAATTGAGACTGAAAATCATCTAAGTATGCTTCTACAACCACTCGGGTTAGTCTACAAATACACTATAACAATTTCTCAAATCGACTGCTATCTCAAAAATCATTTGATGAATACCACTAAATACCAATATAACTTAAATTAGGGCATCACATATCATCTTACCAATTAGGGCATCAATTACCATCAGTTTATTTAGGGCTTTTGGTACTACGACCACGGATTCAATTTAGGGCTTCCGCGACAACGAATTTTATCTAGGGTTTCCGCGACGACGGATTCAATTTAGGGCTTCCAATACCACCATATTAATTAAAGTTCCAACTATCACACAATCAATTAGGGCTTCGGATTTCTTTTCTTTCCGATTGCTTATCTGTAACAATTTCTCAAGATTAGATAATTACTTATATGCAGTATTCATTTATATGAAGTAAAATGATGATAACAATGAAATACTTCAATTTAATCTTACCTTCTCATAATCAAAAATGATAATACCTATTTCCGATAAACAATTAATTTCATGGCTTATCTCTATTTGACGCATATCTGACATCTTGAGAGAGGTGAAACATTGCCAGGGGCTTTACCACCCAACCTCAGACCACAATATATATATCCCCACATGATCTCTAATGAGAAAGGCCCTCCCTACTCGGAATTGACAGAGAACTCTTAACATTCACTGGGCATCATGATACATAACACGCCATACGACTTGGCAACAAGAGATCATCATAACAGGAATATGCATGAGCTATTATTAATTCATATTAAATGATATATATTAAAATATCATAACTGATATTACTAGTTCTTATTGTTGATGAATCTTTCCTCACGCCCCCTCAACCTCATCAGGCCTTCAAGCCCATGATTTCCAGGTGCTTGTTTAATATTAACAAATTCACTCTTGCAGGGTATGAATGTTTGTAATACATTCTGAATTGAATTAGTTAATCACAATTTTTCATTGCATATCCATATCTTTTATACATGTTTAATACTTTCTTATGAATAAAGAAACATTTATGGTTTAAAGCAGTTTTCCAAGAACTAGAATTCTTTTACTGACCACCCCGATTCAGCCTGCAATTATATTAATGAAAAAGAGACACATTGAACATTCTTGATTCAACAGTTGCATTAGAAAGAAAAACACGATTGGCCATTCTAAATTCGGCAACATTCTTACGTGTCTCCTACGCTTATATCTTCAACCAATTTTCAATATCTATATCCTTGAAAAACAAATTCTCAATATACATAGATACAGCAGATGAACTCATATTATATCCAACTTGCAAACTAGAAAAGAACAACTCATTGCACTCACTAACCATCAACAGATCTTTAGGTCGGTGTCTCCTCGGTGCCTAAACCGTTACATCTTATACCTATTCATAAAATTAAGACTCTACATTCTCAGAATTTCCTTGGTATTCATAGTTGATCATTATTATTGTTTGTTTGTTTGAAAACATAGCTTTTCACAACAAAATCTACAGAGTTAAGACATACGTGGTTTGATAAAGGTATAGTCTGTATTCAAAAGTATTTTTGAATTAAGTGATGGCAATCAGTAATATCAAACAATGAATAAGATGAGAACATAAAGTTTTATTACTTCCTTTATCGGCTTCTATCATAAGCATCAACTACTTTATTAGTAATCATGTAAACAAGCTTTGTTGGCATTTTCTAATATTCTGAGCACAAGGTAAACATCAGGACTCTATTCTGTACACACAACTCTTACATTTTGTATCAACCCGACCCAGAAAAGACAAGAAAACGTGAGTGAAAGAAGTTAAAAACGATTTAGCACATCCTTACTTGGCTACGGATTACTGTGTGCCCTACTTTGTGAATTCTTCAAATACCCGCTGAATCTGTTGTTCAGTGATGCGCAAGATTGATCTCGTGTAAGCTCAGAGGTATAATAACGCGCTAGGCAAGAATGATGTTGTAGGTGATAACGTTTTGCAGAATGGACGATGGATCTTAGTAGGGTGTTAAATGTATTTGCAAAAGAAGAATTTGAGACGGATATAATAGGATACAAGGCAAATAGACAAACTCGGGTTGTAGAATAGTAAGGTTCTGAGACTATGGCGGAAACAAGAATAGACGGGTATCTTGTTGGTGAATGTCTGAAAACGACAAGGCAACCATATAAAAAGATAATGAATGGCTTTTCAGCTTATGCCGTTACAAGACTCAAATGCGCTTTGAATTCCATCAAATGGAAAAATGAATCGTTGGAACAAAGGTGAGAAAGTTTTATTAATATTATTTAATGTTTAAATCGATGAATAAGTGCTAACATTAAAGAATATTAAATTAGAAATAATAGAGCTAGAAAGTGAAAATAACACAAATATTATTATAATTCGAAAATTTATTAAAATCTTATAAGTAATTTTTTTAAAACATCATTCTATTAATTAATTAACATATAAAGATGCCAAAACATTTTTATATTCAAATGCACATATATAAACTATTATTAAAAATAATACGACGAAAGATAATTTAAAATCTTTTAAGAATACGTTTATATTTAAACTTAATTAATTAAATTTAATTAATTATTAACAACTCATGCAGTTCTAGAGATGAGTCCTGTTACAAATCGCTTGGTCCTCTACCTGTCTATCCAATGATGGTGATGCCCTGCCTAATTCTTTTCTGACAATGCTTCCACCCCTTCGACAAGCTCCCTGCAAGGAATTTCTCTGTAATTAAACTATAAATTATAAATAATCATATTAGTTAACCTTTCGTCTTAATTCCATGAATTCGCGATTAACGAATAACTAGCATGTCATCTTCACTTGAAATCATAACGACTAACTATCTTACCATTTCACCAGATTATATCAAATTAAACTACCAACTGACTTCATGTGAACTTCAACGTCTATATTTCAAGCTAGGTCAAAAATTGGGATGTAACAACTATCAAATGAAATTTCAAGTAAAGCATGGGTAATTAATAGTGGGTCTTCTAGACATATAATAGGATACAAAGAAGCACTAGACTCTATATCAGAAAAGGTCAATGGTGAAGTTGCCATTGGTGATAATTCAACACATTCCGTCGAAGGAATTGAAAATTGCACCTTGAAACTAAAATCAGTAAATTCTCTTTTTCTCAAAGGTATACTCTACGTACCAAGAATAAAAAGAAATCTAATCTCAATTACAGCACTTGAAGATGATGGGCATAACATTGCATTCATGGACAATAAAGTAATAACCTGGGCAAAGAATCCTCAATCAAGACAGCGAAGTTGATTGGTCAGAGAAAAGGATATTTGTATGAATTGAATTCAGAATCTAGTCGACCTATTCAAGCCTTAATTCATGAAGTTACAAACATAAATGAAATATGGCATAGAAGATTAGGGCATCTAAATTTCAAAACCTTATCAACTATGGAGAAGATGATTATCGGTCTACCTAAACTAAATAAAGACCACTCAAGCATATGCAAAGGGTGTGCACTGGGTAAGAACACCAAAAGTCTATTTCATGATAGCACTAGAAAAACAAATAATGTTATGGGATTAATTCATTCAGATTTATGTGGACCTATGTTTGTTCCTTCTCTTGAGGATTTTGGTACTATATTTTGTTCATAGATGACTTCTCTAGAAAAACATGGATTTACTTCTTAAAGTGCAAAGAATCAAAAGAAATCCTAAAGAGATTTAAAAAATTCAAAACATTAACTAAAAACTTATCAAGACATAAAACTAAAACTCTTAGAACTGATAATGGAGGAGAATACACCTCAAATTTGTTTAAAAGGTTTTGTAAAGAAACAGGAATTAAGAGGGAGTACACCATTCCTTATAATCTAGAACAAAATGGGGTAGCACAAAGAAAGAATAGATCAATTATAGAAGCTGCTAGAGCTATGATATTTGATCAAAATCTAGAATACTATCTTTGGGAAGAAGCCTCTTGTACTGTTGTCTATATTTAAAATCAAAGCCCTCACTCTTACCTTAGAGATAAAACTCCTGAAGATGTCTTTACTAAGGTTAAACCCAATATAAGTTATCTTAGGATTTCTAGGTGTCCCGTATATATCCATTTTCCAAAAGAAAAAAGAACTAAGTTAGAACCCTTGGGGAAGAAAGATATTTTTGTAGGGTACAGTGAAACATCTAAGGCATATAAGATTTTCATACTTGGACAGAAAAGTATTAACTTAGTAGGGATGTAATTTTTGAAAAAGATCCAGCATTCAAAAGAACCCTACGTTTTGAAGAACCTTCTCCTTTACCTAGTTCTAAAAGAAATCATGAGTCTGAGTCCAAGAGGGAGAACATAGAAGAAACTGAAGATGAAATTCAAAATCTAAATCTTGGAGAAACTCAAAGTTCAAAGAAAAGACCACTTTGGGCCATAAAAATAGTCGAGGAAGCACAAGACTTTGCTGCATCTTCCAGAATAGTCAGAGAAAGCAAAAGACCTAAAAGATTTTCTAGTTATATAGCAAACATGAATGATTTGTCCAAAACAGAACCAACCAATTCTTTAGATGCTATTAAACATACAACCTAGAAAGAAGCTATGACAAAAGAATACCAATCTATTATAAAGAATGATGTTTGAAAAATTGTTCCAAGACCTAAACGAAAATCTGTTGTTTCTTCCAAGTGGATATTTAAAATAAAGCATGTTGCTAATGGTAGCATTGAGAAATATAAAGCTAGATTTGTAACCAAAGGATTCACTTAGAAAGAAGGGATTGATTATGAAGAAACTTTTTCTCATGTCGCCGGATATAACTCTGTAAGAGCAATCCTAGCAATTGCAGCATCAAAGGGATGGAAAGTACATCAGATGGATGTAAGAACAGCATTCCTAAATGGAAAGATTGCAAAAGAAGTATATTTGGCGCAACTTGAAGGATTTGAAACTCATGCTCCTAACATTTTTGTTTGCAGGCTCAGGAAAGATCTCTATGGGCTTAAACAGGCTCCAAGGGCTTGGTATGAAAGAATTGGTAAGTATCTCACCGGCTTAGGATTTTCCAAGAATGAAGCCAATACAAATTTATATTATAAAAGAGATAAAGATGATAAGGTAATTCTGGTATTGTATGTTGATGATTTACTAATAACAGGTGATGATCATCTTATAGATCAATGCAAGAAAGATCTAATTAGAGAATTCGAGATAAAAGACTTGGGACTCCTTCATTACTTCCTAGGACTGGAAGTACGGCAAAATTTTGACAGTATCATACTTAATCAAGGTAAGTATACATCAGATATTTTGAAGAGATTTGGAATGTGGAATTGCAAGTCTATGTCTTCTCCAATGAAGACTAAAAGAAGTAACAGCAGAATCACCTTCCATAGATTCTACTCTCTATAGACAAATGATTGGGTTCCTTATGTACTTAGTAAATACAAGACCTGATATTTGCTATGTTGTTAATGCCTTAAGCCAGTTTATGTGTGAACCAAAGGAGATTCACCTAGTTGCAGTTAAACACATTATGAGATAATTACAAGGCAATCTTAATTTTGGACTCAAATATTAGAAAGTTGATTTAGATTTGCATGGATTCACCGACTCAGATTGGGATGGAAGTGTTAAGGATAGAAAAAGTACTTCAGGATGTTGTTTCAGCTTACGATCAGCAATGATATTTTGAATATGCAGAAAGCAGTCTTCAGTAGCTCGAAGCTCCACAGAAGCCGAATACATTGCAACAACGATGGTGTCTCGAGAAGTTTGGCTATGGAAGTTACTTGTGGGATTATTTGGGCAAGCTATGAATCCTACGATTATTCACTGTGATAATCAGAATTCCATCAAGCTTTCGGTGAATCCAATTTTTCATGATAGATCCAGGCATATTCAAATTCCTTATCATTATGTAAGAGATATGGTAGACAGGAATACTAAAAAATTAGAATACATTTGCACTGCAAATCCGACAGCAAACATACTCACCAAACCTCTATCTAGAGTGAAGATAGATCACTTCAGGAGAAGACTTGGTATGGTTGAATTGTAATTCATTTGCATTCTTTAAATTATTAATAAAATAATTTTATTTGTCTGGCTATTGACTTTAATGAGCTCCACCATCTGTATTCACTATTTAAGAGGTGACAATCTCTGAGATAATGAATATTTATAAAAAGACATTATGATAGATGACAATCCCTCAAATAATGTATTGAACGGCATAGAACTACTGTTAGATCTAGGTGAGTTCAAGATCATTTGTGACTAATAAGCATCTCTATGCCTGTTAATCACAACTTGGATAAAGGAAGAGCTTATTCTTCAGACTTTATCCTGTTCTCTTGTAGATCTTAACTCAAGATCAAGTTGTGATATAGGATTACCAGTACCTATGAGTCAAAATCTGGATAAATGAAGAATCTAATCATCCTTCAGATTTATCCTGCGTGTATTGTATTACATACAATACTAACATCACTAGTATAAGTGATAAGTCATATCACAAGATAGTTATATGACTCAGTATCATGTGTCCCATGATGCTATATGCTAAAGAAGATTCAGATAGATATAGAGTATCAATCTTTGTTTATTCATTGTAATTGATAATGCTAGATATGTTATCTCTCAAAATGATTATCATGTTAAGAGGGAGTGTTAAATATTAACATCAATTATTATACTGATCTGAGATAGTGCAGACCGCACCTTTATCTTCACCTATTAGATCATAGATGGCATATATATACATCAGTTTTGACTTTAGAATGGGCAGCAATCTTTGGGCAGAGATTACATTGTAGACTAATCATAACTAATAGTTATGTTAGTTTAACTTTGTGTTACTTCCTTGCGCCGATTTTCTGGAGAGGTGTATAAGCCGACCTAGATAGGGTCATGCCCTTTGGTCTTGAAATATAGGGTAGGAATTACTGCAGTTTGAGGACACACAATAATTACAAGTCTGCTCCCTCAAGCAATAATACCAGTTCATATTTATTGCAAAGATATATAACATTCAGATCAGAATTAAAGTTGACAACTCCTCCATACTTCAGATTATTAAGAAGTGCATTTTCAGCAACCAAGGACAGAATTCAAGTCTGATTTAAAAGGTACAGAATTTGCAGAAAATTAACACCAACTTGCTATCTCAGACAAAAGAACAACTTTTCATTTCCTAGATAGAACTATATTGCTGTTTATTATACCCATTTTTTACTCATCTTACCAGTTCTTTTGTTTTCCAAACCACCAGTTTCTTCCACACAATCACGTATAAGTTATCATGCAAGACAATCCAATATGACTCTAAATATATTTGCAAGTCAATGATGAGATAATTGCTGCAGTAAGAACAAAGCTGGCACAAGGAACGTCTTTGGGGGTTGCTCCTTTCACAATGTAAATATGAATATACATCTTTATTTGAGAAACGAACTATCTCAATAACAAGTTTTATGTAGTTCTGATTAACATCTCTGAAAGCAATATAAGCTAGATATTTCATGATATCTCTAAGATTTCCAATCCTTCTGATTGTTCTCCTTTTTGCCTCGAGTCAAACTGTCCCAAGTCTATGTGTGTTCACTGCAATCCCCTATAAAAAGCTGCTTCCTAGCATGACATGTGCACATATTAGAGCCTTAGCTTGGAAGAAATGCAAAGAGCATCATAGCAAGTTGCATAATAGTCTTATTTTGAAGATTTATTTGGAATTGTTTAATGTTTAACTTCAAATTTAAGGATACTTGCACTGGAGATGGGCTTGTCACCTATAAGTTCTAGAAAAATCAGAGTTCGAAAGGAACATAACAAACCAACTTGATACTACTACCATCTTCCAAAGAAAAGATGAGCATCTCTGCAAAAAAAATCTCAATGAAAATGCAGAAAATTGTAAACTACGAGGCAGATATAACAGACTCTAATTCACAAGCTAAAATCATTTTTTAAAAATCAAAATATAAGTTACCTTCGCCGTTTTCTGAGAGAATTCCGCTCTGTAAAGCTACTTTTAGGATCAAAGCATCCCAGCAAAAACTCCCATACTTCTCCTCTTATCGATGGATGAACTCCCTGATTTTATCACAGTTGCCAGTAATGTATAAATCAACCTTCCCGCAGGACACCTTCCAAGTGATAACCTATCATTATGTACTGGAATTTCAGACATGCTAACAACACACCTTTGGGGAAATGGAAGTAAGTTCTCTTTTGCACATTGTATTATCTTAATTTGAAACAACAGAAGCCTACTTACCACTCCATGCTTCATAAAGATAGATTTAATTGCAATTCCCCCCTAATTTAGAGTTACTTTGTGTTTACAAAAGCTGTGATTGCAGAAAGACGAACATAAAAGCAATTCTAGAAGAGCCCTGCCAGTAATGTTATTTAAAGCAATCAATGGGGTTGAGCCCAAGTGGTAAAGTCAGTTTCTCATGTTTGAGACCTAGGTCCAAAGCAACAGTGCATAAAAGAAACCCATCATCACAAAGCAGAATAGTAACAATTCACAATTGCTATGCAGATATTTAGGCCATTCAACTAACCTGCAAACTTTAAGTCAGACAGTAATGAATTAGAAGCAAAGTCATTTTTATTATGGCACTTTCTATTTAAACATGGCTCAGAACATAATTGGTACATCTTGCTTTAAATGGCATGTCCATTTGCAGTGTTCATCGTGTGATAAAAAGTTAACCATCCTAAAAAGCACAAAGAGTGTACTTGTCAAGCAATTAAATTATGCTCAATAAACAATATGATGTCTAGTATCTTTGCAAAGGATACGTTCTATAATTATCAAGGCTATCGAACAATATGATGTCTCAATACATAACTTTGGACACATATTTTCAGTGCTATTAAACAATAAAATGTTGATTGTCAAGTACTTTGCAAAGGATAGGTTCTACAATACCACACAACACCTTTGATTGGTGATGGTTTCTCTATACATGCAATTCTATAGAATATTACAGTAGACATTGCATTATTATGATGTAAGAGTTTTAATTCATTTTATACTTCCTCTCCTTGTTAAGATGATTCATTCTATTAGAAAGAAGACTAATAATGTCAGCATTTTTAAGGGGACTTCGAACTCGGAAATCTCCTCCTATAGAATACCTCGTCTATAAGCTTTATCATTAATCAATATTCTCTTATCTTCACTGTATGCTGACAATCCTTAAGCATACTTATTTACGGCATGACAGCAGATTAAACTATTGTAAGCTTGAATCTCAAAACACTACAGCTATTTAGTTTTCATTTCTTTATTTATTCATGTGTCTGTCCTTATTCATCCAGCCCTACCCTGATCAACATACATCTCTACAAACTAGAACTTTTTGGTGTTCATCCTTTTGTCCTTGCTGTTGCTCTTATATCGCCCCCGGTTTCTCTTGTGCTTCTAAAGGGGATAAGTAAGTAGGTATCAGAGGCTGGTAATCAGATTCATTGAACACATTCTAGGTTGCTCTGACTGCCTACAGATTATGATTTACTCACTTTGCATCAAATAAAAATCCAAAGCTGGGCTAAACTTGAAAGAAAACAATAATCATAATGAAGATATCTAATAAAAATTATGTTAATACTAATTATTAAACCAATCAAAACCACTTCAATTATTAGATATGTAGCAATTTAGTATGTGAGAGCAGTTGAATATGTTTGAGAAAATACACTCCTAGAGGCAAACCAATTTTTTGGTACAAAGGTTAAATGATTTTGTTTATGTACATTACAACCTTTGAATCCAACACAATTAAATATTGTGGAACTTATCACATTAGAGGAGGTTGATCAACAATCAAATTGGATCACAAAAACTAAGGATCATGTCTTCACTAGTGAGGACCTTGCATGGATTAATTGGGCACGTCTGCAGGCAAATCCCTCATAAATTAATGTCACTAATAGACATAAATATGGCATGGTTGCATCATCATTAAGCACCATAGACACTCAGACTATGAAGTATGTTGGGATGCTTGTGAGATCCATACTCCTCTTAGCAATAATTATTATTTTAGTTTTGCTATTTTGATATGAACCCATGGATTTATTTTTCCATGAGATTTGAATACACTTGACAATATTTATAATTTGGAAAAGTTTCTTCCTTCAACTAAAATCTTCTTTTGTATGAATGTATGCATGTGTATGTGATCAAAGGAGATTATGCTTGATTGATTTATAATATCTTTAAAGTTTATTCATTGAAGGGTGCATAATAAAATCTTTAAATCCTTTAAAATCACTATATTTAATGATTTTCTCAACTTGTTAATCCTTACGCAAGTCAAAATCAAAATCAAAAATCACCTTCCCAAGTCCAAGTTGGGTCTAAGTCAAAATCGGCTTACCAAGTCAAGAACAAGTCCAAATCTTGTAACTATGGTCTCGACTCTCTTCCCTACATCCAACATACTTATAATAAAGCAATTCTTTCCTCTATAAATGAGTCCCCATTTGAGATTTGTTAGAGGTATTTTCTTGCTAGTTCGTTGCATGTAGGACATTTGAAGAAGCAAGAAGGACAAGACTCAAAGAGGACTAAAGAAATGTAACTCTTTAACCCCACTTCGTGAGGATGCCTTCAATGGTGAATTGCAATTATTTGCATCTCTATGAACCATCTATGTTGGATGATGAAGAAGAGAAAGTACCACCCTCTTTGGAAGACTCGGTGTATGATGAGAAACTACTACTTTTAGAGGACACAGCGCTACAAGGGAATGCATGGGAGATCAAAAGAGAAGCCCAAATGCCTTGGTGAATTGGACTCAAAAGACAAGCATTGAAGCAAGAGAAATAGTACTCTAGAAGAAAGTGGAAAATTTGTCCTTACAAGCTCTTTGTTAGATGAATGGACTCTATGAATTCGAAACTCCCACAAATATGGGGTTTTATCTATAGGGCAAAGGTGTTACTTTACAAGAAGAGACAATTACCCAATCACTGCTAGAAAGTCAAAATTGCTAGTGCTAACTAATGACAGCCCAAAAAGTCATCATGACACAAGATACACAAACCTGAAATGCACTAACTTTTGGCACTTCCAAATCCAATTGGAGTGTTCCATTGCACAGGTTGGGTTCCAAACATACATAATGTGTGACATAGCTAGTGCAAGGGTTCAAACAATTTCTCAATCGTTGTATGTATGAGGGAGAGGAGACTTCATTTATTGGAGACTCTCTAATTTTGACAATGAGCAATTAGACAATAATTGATTCTTTCTCTACACTTGCCTTATAATAATAATCAATACGTAGTAGAGCATTTTCCATTGCCAACTGGTTTTCCCTCTAGATGGAAGTTTCTAGAATAAAAACTTTAAGTTGTGCTTTGCAAGGTTACAAACATTTATCTATTTTGTAAAAGAGAATTCTTTTGTTATTAAACATAATTTGTGCATGAAAAAGTAAAACAATAGTTTAATTTGGTGATTTTATAAGCTTCTTTGGTGAAATTATGGATCATCAACTTGATATTCCGATCTATCAGCATTTCTTTGGACAAGATACCTCCATTTCATTACTCAAGTGTCCCTCATCCCCTTTTTCTTAAAAAGTGGTCAATAGATCCATCATAGAGTACACGTACTGTCAATATGTCTGAGTCACTTTTACTTCTCTCTACATCTTCTCAATAACAATCTAGGTTTCTATACTAAGCACTTCTTACATGTTGCAAATGGAACCATGATTCAACACAACTAACTTCAACATCATTGTTTGAGGATTATCCTTGGCTAGTTGAGAGTGTGCTCCTGCCAACTATAAGTTGAGACTAACCACCATACTCTACAAAGTGAAAGGGTCAACCACGTTTGTGACATCTAGTAGGTGACTTGGGATCATTTTATTTTCTGATGTCATACCCAGTACAAAAATTGTGGGAGGTAACATTATGTTTAAGGAGACTATAGTGGTTCTCTATCCACTTGTTTCCTCTACCTTGATTAAATATGCTTAATCCTTTTTCTTCATGGGCTTGCAACTTAAACAATGGGACCCTACATGGGGTCCCAAGATAGGGTAGATTAATTCCTCCCCTCTTTCAACCTGCAAAAAATATTAGAGACACTAAGTGCCCTTTAAATACTATGTAAGAACCCTGACTCGGCTAAAGCTCAAACACACACTGAGTTTCACAGGAAAATTTGATTATTTCTCCTTAAGATTTCCAATGAAGATGCCAGATCAAGGGTAATGCTAAATAAACTATATGAATGACTGTGACTGAATTATAAAAATTTAATCTTCCCTTGCATTCAGTTTCAAAATCACAAATCCAGATGTGTTCATTCCATAATGATTAATTATTGTTTCAAATTACAACCAAATATGACTAACACAATAATTGAATTGCAATAACCTGGAAATTATAAAGATGTTGCAGCAGATAATAACCACAGTTAAAATGGATTTGCTCTAGATTCATTCAGAAAGCAAAGGAACCTGTTTATTTTGCAATTGGCAAATTTACCTTGACTTCTACAGCTGGTTCCTTGGGCACAGCCCTTCATTGATTAATCAATTCTCTTAATATACCAACCGCAGGTTTGGAAGATTATTTTTGCAGACTCTCTAGCAACCACAGGTCCTCTTTGAATAACCACAACCTTGAATCACAAGCCCTGGATGTTACATCCCAATTTTTGACCTAACTTGAAATATAGCCATTGAGGTCCGCATGAAGTCAATTGGCAATTTAATTTGTTATAATCTAGCGAAATGGTAAGATAGTTATTCGTTATGATTTCAAGTGAAGATGACATGTTAGTTGATCGTTAATCATGAATTCATGGAATTGAGATGAAAAGATAACTGTTATGATTATTTATGATTAAATAATTTATAATTTAACTACGGAGAAATTCCTTGCAAGAAGCATGTCGAAGGGGTGGAAGCATTGTCGGAAAAGAATTAGGCAGGGCATCACCATCACTAGGCAGACAGGTAGAGGACCTAGCAATTTGAAACAGGGCACATCTGTGGAACCGCATGAGTTATTTAAATAATTAAGTTAAAATATAAAACATCTCTCAAAGGATTGTAATTTATATTCATGCATTTAAATATAAAAATGATTTAACAACATTATAATTTAATAATTTAAATAAGAGATTATAATAATGTTCAAAACTATAATAATGTTTGGAATTATAATATTCAAACTATAATTTCTTACTTTTAACCAATTAATTCTTGGCATGAAAATCGATTTAATATTTGACGATTTGAATTGTATAATCGTTCAACTTATTTTTCCAACCTTTTACTTATCTTTCCTTCTTATTATTTTCCTCTTATTTTCCTTCTTTTTAATAGAACGAGTTCTTGTAACTGAAGGAAGTCATAGAGTCAAGCTTTCTCTATATTATGGACTTCCTTAATGGTTTGTCGGCATCCATTCTTCCTCTTTCAATATTCAATTCTTTTGGCAATAGAACCCTTGTTAGATATTCTCATAATTTGCACAATGAACCCGAGATCATACTGTGCTCATCGATTAAGTTCTACCAAGCTGCGAATCTCTAAGCCGGTAGGTAGAATCACTCCAAATGCCAAAGCTTTATTCAGACTTCGGGCAGAGTCACGACATCTTCTTTATTTCTCATTGCTAGCGGTGGCTCTATCTCTAAGTAACTGAGATTTATATCGATTGAAATTACTGCACTTCATTCTTTTCTCTTCCACATCCCTAGCTGCGGAAATAAGAATAATTAAGTCTGCATAACCGACCTTAGAGCATTCAAGGTGATATCCGTGGAGTCGGGTAGAGTATTGTCGAACCAAGAAATGCCATGTACATTTTTCTTATTACTGTGTCTGTTTGAATTTCATGTTCCCACTGTGTATGATTATTTCCTTAATACTAAGTTTGATGAATCGCATAACTCCATAATGTATAATCTTCTTAAATACTAAGTTGTTGAATCGTCCATTTCCAACTGTTTATAATGCAAGTCTGTCGGATTCATATGGAGTACAAGAGTTGAATGCATATACCAAAGTATCATGTTTTCATTTTATTCCATAAGTCACACCATTCGTACTAGTTGAGTATGATGCATAGAATTTCATGATGGTGAACTATATTTACTTCAGACCGAGTTCCAAGTAATAGCATTTAGATCATAATGTATGGATTTAGATAAACATTGATGATACTTTAGCATATCAATCATGTGTAATAAATATTTCAGATTCAAAATTAAAAACATAAATGTGTATATATTTGTTCATATCACACAGAGATGAATTTGAAAATATGTACATCTAAACACTGAGAAATTCACTGACAGAGAAGCCATGAAATGGTGAAGACGTGGAATTAATTTGCAAGAACGCGGAAGAGAATTCAATTATGATTAATTAAACATTTAATTTTGAAATCCTTAAAGAACATTATTATGTAATCACAGATTGTGAAATGTTGGATGCATGCATAATTGACAGAGCCGTCAACTCTGAGAATTCCAAACACCTGGAACTCACCCGACTGTGTAGCCAAGAAGATGGGCGATGAGGTGAGAGAAAGGAATCCTAAATAATATGAATCAGAACCAATTATGACAGAACAAAGATTGCCATTTTTAATATGAATAAATTAATAACTCATGCATAAATTGTAATCTTTTGCTGCCAAGTTGCATGTTAAATTACCAAGAAGCCCAGTGGATGGCACGATGTCCCCTGTTTGTTCCAGGTAGGGAGGGCCTTTCTCATTAGAGTTCATGAGGGGATAAGATTTGGTCCGAGGTTGGGTGGTTAAGCCCCTGACAATGTTTCACCTCTCCCCAAGATGTTAGACGTACGTCAGACAAAGATAAGCTATACATTCAATTATTAATCGAAAAATAGGTAATATCACTTTTATTTATGAGGAGGTAAAATTAAATTGAGTTATTTCATTGTTACTGTTAATTTACACCTAGATATAAGAGATAGAATCATGGATTGCTTTTCATTTATATGAATATCGATTATAAGCATATTTCTAATCTTGAGATACTGTCACAGTTAAGTATTCGGAGGGAAAGGAATCTAAAGCCCTAATTGATTGAGAGATGACTGGAACCCTAAATGATTCAGTGGTATTGGAAACCCTAATTGAATCCGTGGTATTGGAAGCCCTAATTGAATCCATGGTAGTGGAAGCCCTAAGTGATATAGCGGTATCAGAAGCCCTAAATGAACCGATCATAAATGATGCCCTAATTGATACAGTGGTATGTGATGCCCTAATTTAAAATATAGTGGTATTTAATTGTAATTATCATTTGATTTTAAGATAGCGGTTTGTAGATGATAGTCATCATATGAAATTGTTATAGTGTATTTGTGGACTAACCTGAGTGGTTGTAGAAGCATCCCTTGTTTGATTTCGATCTCAATTTTCCGAGGTATGTGGTTTTCAATTTTTGTAGTAATTTCATTTGATGGTATTTGAAGTTTTTAGTTAAGAAATTTTGTCTAACTGATTTTAACGGTAAATCTTATTCACATGAACATGAATGATATAACTGTCTTCCTATGAAACGAAGCAGTAACTGTATTTCTTTGAGTATGGTATTTGTTAATTTAGACCCGGGAAAACGGTATGTTACACTGGAATACTGATCACAGGTTTCTGTAGCAACCGCAGGGCATAAATGGGCAATTAACTTGGACGTTGGTCCTTGAACCTTGATCGCAGGTCCAAATTACAGTGATGCCAGACCCTAGAAACAAACTGCAGCCTCCGCTCAGTGATGTGACACTGCTATCAATGCTAGCAGCCAGTGTTTATCAAATCACTGCCCCAGAATATAAACAGCAGCCTTGCAATATTTAATGCAACCCTCAAGCACAAGATCACAGGTTCTCAAATCAGGTTCACAAGTGAAATTGAACAGGTCTCCACCCTTCCAAATGGGTCCACATGCCTTACAACCTTCAGTCACTGCCTCAGATACAAAAGGGCAGCCCTATTGTGCACAGAATTTCCTCAATTTGCAGAATATTGCTTCTCCAACCCAAACACAGGTAATGCAATTAATTAGCATGCAATGAAGACTCTCCATAGTCCAATCGAACTCTTCAATATCAATCACTTCTCATGCACAGTTAGAATAGTAAAGAAGTGCGGCAGAATAACAGCAGCAATTTGCAGAATAATGGTAAGGTTAATTCTCAGACTTCAACCCTCAGCCAGATTCAAGATGATAAAAATAATGTCTTCCGGCAACAATAAGAAACAGTAGGAAGAATCAACCAAAACCTAAATTGAATCACAAGTTAATTCACAATATCTCAGCTGTGTATTTGAAGAACCAGCTTCTCTCAATTCTCCAGATCAAACCCTCATACATCACCAAGGGCACAGATATCAATAAACTTAGAAATGTCACCAAGACAACAAAAGTATTAAATGGCCTCAAGCAATTAAAAAATAAGAGCTCAAGCAATAAATAGCCTCATCCGATGCAAGTGACAACCAACTACCAGCACCCCCAGTTGCACTGCCAATAATGGCAACTACCCGAATTAGACTTCCTAAAAATGTAAAGTCCATCACTGAGACCCCAAAGCATCCTGTCAACTCATGAGGGTCACTATAATGAACTGAGTCAACCATCCACAGAAGCTCACTAAAAATGGGAACATTACAATCCTCCCACCCCGAGATTGCTTGTCCCGAAACAATCAAGCATCACACTAAAACATCCTCCAAGATCCTATAAGTAGCATGTGACATCCCTGTCATCACTAAACCAACTACATGCTAGTGACATCATCAGAACCAACAACATGACCTACAATATAACACCCAACATCTATGTCGATGATGTAGGGATCAAGACATCAATAGAAGGCAACTCAACAGGAGATCCCAGCAAACTCTCCTTCATTGCACCTACCCAATCAACCTGCACAATCCAACTTAGGCACAGACCAACTCTGCACCTAACACAAGTCCTGAACATGTGAGTCAAATATCAGACTATAAACAATCCAATTTTCCACAAGGACGTGTCCCCTATGATTTTGGGGTCGTACCCATCCCAAGGACAAAATGGGGACACGGAAATGGATTTTTGTCATCCCATAAGCCGTCCCCTTTTTGCCAAATTCAAAAAATCCCCAAAACGGCCAATTTTCTTTGCAAGAAACTTGGGGACGACCAACAGTACTAGGGACGACTTTGTTGTCTCCATTCTGTCCTTGAACTTGTTGGTTGTCCCCTTTTTTCCAGCCAAATGGATAAAGACAAAACACCCCCAAAAAATCATTTTTTTTAAAATTTGATGTTGCGTAAACCCCTAGTTGTTTTAAAGATTTAACAAAATATGCAAACCATATTTGATCCATTAAAACACTAAAACATTAACTCTTTTACTTTTTTTTTTAGATTTGACATAATTGCTAAGAGGAAGGGAAAAAACATAGAGCAACAGCAACAGTGAGGAAAGATTGCATTTCGTATTTACTACTTACTATTTTAATTGAACTTCTCTTTATTTCATTCTAATTTCATACATGATACTTGGAGCCTTTAGCTATTTTGATCTTTGCTATATATATGTGATATTGTTATATTGGAAGTACTTAGTATTTGTCATTTGATAATTTCCATGCATTGATCTTCTAAAATGCCTATGATGAATGGTTTATCAATGTTATGATATGCATATTTGAATTGTGTCTCTATATCTAATCCCCTATGTTTTTAATCATCATCCCCTAAGGTCTCGTCCCCTAAATTTTCGCTTCAACCCGTACCCATACCAAAAATACATCCCTGCCCCCTAAAACGTCCCCATCCCAGAAACTTTGTGGAGCATACATAAACACTCATCACAGTATATACTCTACTGCTATTATGACCATCCCCATCCTCATCCTTGGGCTGTTGTGATGACTTGCCCTCAACAATATTGGCATAAACCCACACGCCACGGTTTGTTGCTCCCTTCGGCCTCAATGCACAAGTATGAACTTTAGAGAAGCACCAAACGAAAAGTTGTCTCCTCTATAGGTCCTCCTTAAATGTATCATCAAACCTCCCCACTGATTTCCCCTTCGTTGTTTTTCTAGGATCGTTTTTGCAAATGTAGTAGCATTGCCAATGTGATTGATGTCTTCCAAATGCAGATTTGAAGACTCCTAAATATGAGAAGAGACATGTCTATAGTTAATCATCATTAATTAATAAATAACTATATATATAACTCATCTTTAAGCATATATGTAATATTAATATATTAACCATATATGTAATATATTATTATATTATTATATAATAACATATAATATATATTATATATATAAGATATTTATCTTAAAGATGATTTACCATCAATAAGGTATCTCATGATAAAATCAATCCGACAGCAGCTACAACCTTAACACTCCCTCTTAGCTAGGGAGGATTTATAGAACACATTATGCTCTCAAGAATAAGAAGAGATATCATCTCAGTGTGATATTCAATTCGCCATGAGACTAAATTTCTCACCTCTCATAACACAAAATTGAAGTAATTTCCATTACTTTTAAAAACCACCACCTTAAGTGTGGTCTATAGTAGCAACTATGGTATCTGGCAAGATCCGGCCCAAAGAACCATAACAAATTCGTTATCATGGTGTCCGGCAAAATTTGGCCCAAAGAACCATGATAACAGGTCTACCATTTGTAAGATCACCACCTTACAATGGTTACCTTTTGATTGTTCGTTATCATGGTGTCCAACAAAATCCGGCCCCAAGAACCATGATAGCAAATCTACCATTTATAACATCGTCATCTTATAATAGTTACCTTCAATTTATATATGTCAATGAAAGATCGTCACCTTTCATTACAATATCATATGTGAAATAGTACCCACCATGAACCCAGTCAAAGGCTCGTACAAAGGTTTTCACCTCAATTCTATCTCATAGAGAAGAATACATTACGATAAATTTTACTTATAGCTCCCGATAGAGAAGATATCATTCACAAAGGATTGCACTTTAAAATTCTCCCTCTGAACAATGATCCTGGAAAGTCTAGTTACTCCCTTAGAGGCTCTCTTCCCCCAAAGATTCTTGTCAGACTCACTCTAAATCTGGTATCGATTTTTTGATCTTCTAGTGATAAGTCATCACTTCCTCATGATATACATAGGAGTAGGCCCATCAACATCATGCAATTACACACATGTATTTTTAGACTCCCTCTGAGTATTAATCTTCTAAGCTCCTATGTTGCCTTCGAAGAAGTGTCATACTCCCTCTTAATGTAGATGGATACTCATAATCTCAATCATTAAAGATATTTACTTCAAGATCCTCACTTTATCTTGATCATCAAATGACTAATGAATTCTCATCTACACAATATTTCATAGCGTGTAAGGTACCAACCTTCTTTTCCTGCAAGAACATCCTCAGACAAGTACCTATCTACCCATGAGGGTCATGAAGCATCTCCTTACTAAAGATGGTTCAAGTGGGAATGAAACATTGGTTATTATTCCCCCCACAATGTAAAATTCTTACTCTTATATCTTTGAACACTTTTGCATCACATCAAATTTGGCGACTTCTTTCTAAGTTACAACTTGCTCTTTTCATCCATAGAAGCTCCAAACATTCATTAAGCTTAAGAGTAGAAGCAAACATGTCCTTCCATTTTCTTAAACTCGTCCATGATTCTTAATCTCCCTTTTTTTTTCTGCAAGAACATACTCAAAGAAAAAGATCAAGGTAGATAGCTCTTGGTTGTATAAAAAAGACTGTCAACATGAATGGTAGTAATTTAACTCATGTCCATTACTAACATGATTATAATATCTTTTATTTTGACGATAGAATAAAGATAACACAATACTTAATTTCTATATATATGACTTTCCCTTGGATAACATGTTCTCCTATAAGTTCAATTATATTTAATTTCATTTATATTTCAATAACAATATTAGTACCTCACATTAATACTAATAACTTATATCATTTAACATATAAATATATGTAAGAAAACATAACATAAGTTATTAAATATCATTAAGATATTCTCCTTATAAATTCTCATTTAAATAAAGAGTAGACAATTTTAATACTCCATGATAATAATTACATATCTCATATGCATCAAATCATAAAACAAAATGCCTAATACTATTCTAGACATATGCAGATTTTCTTGAGTTTTAGGCAATACATTCTACTATCAATATTTAAGCATACTTATACTATGATTCACAACATCAAGCAAATAACATTCATTGAAAAAATATTATTCTAATGAATTTTCATATATATAAATAATAATATATCTCATACTCTTACCTCCACTTACCTTAGTGGTGGGGCCCCTTTTGTGGCGTCTATGGGATGTCATTTCCACGAGGCTAGAATTGTTCCAATAACTAATTAAGATCTAGAACTGTGAACCATTATCGGGTCAATCCTCATTCACAGTCAATGCAACTCCTTATATATCTTTCTCCTCCTTATCAAGCGTCTTCAACACCTACGATTTGGCCGCCTCTTTATTGAGGTTAAACATAGATGTTTCATATGTCCATTTACCCTATCTCAATGATGTTTGTCCTTTGTGAGTAATGAATATTGCTTTACTACTCTCTCCTTTCTCCCTTCGTTCCATGTCTATCGTCTCTGATATGCAATCCGGAAGGTGCTGAAGTTGCAAGATAAATACTAGGCAAAGGTATGCCTTCTAAGAAGTTCTGCTATGAATAACGCAAATACTCTGTCAGGAGCTGTTTCTAATATATCAATATTATTATATAATATTTGAACGGTGTTGTCTCTAATCTGCAATTATAATACTTGCACTGAGATACATTTCGCTAGCAACTGTCTATGCTCTTATCACGTGGATTCCACAATGAGGGATATGTTTGATAATCAATTCTTCAATGTTTCCAAGGTTAGATCATTATAATCTCAAATGTTATTATTCTCAACATATATCGTCACAGGTGCTCGTATTTATTTTCCTATCCAATGGCATAGCTGGCTTCATGTTCATCGTCATCCTGTATCTTATCATCCACGATTTCCCTTCATTAGCATTCCCATGCTAGTGGGGACGTGATAGGAATGCTCTATTTGTATTTTTAATATTTTGATGGTAGCTGAACTCTCCTTATAAGAGTATGCTATGTGACAAATAACTTGAACTATCATAAGGATCATGTGTTATTTATGAGGCCCTCTAATCTAAGCATGCCCAGATATCATTACGTATTGTTATATTGAAGCTATTTCAAATAATCAGAAAAATACTTGCCCTCGCAGTTTAGCAAACCTTTGACTTGGTGCCTCCCGATTATATGTTTTAGAGCTTTTGGTTATATGCAATAAGTTATAGCAATATCTTTCACCATTTTGTCATCTAAATGTGTTGCTTCATTGTTTTCGTACACTTGCAGTTTGCCTCTAATACCATGTTGTCTTTCTAGGATCGTTTCTACAAATGTAGTAACATTGTCAATGTGATTGATGTCTTCCAAATGCAGATTTGAAGACTCCTAAATATGAGGGGAGACATGTCTCATGAAAAGACATGTCTCTACAGTTAATCATCATTAGTTAATAAATAACTATATGTATAACTCATCTTTAAGCATATATGTAATATTAATATATTAACCATATATGTAATATATTATTATATATATAAGATATTTATCTTAAAGATGATTTACCATCAACATGGCAACTCATGACAAAATCAATCCGACAGAAGCTACAACCTTAACACCCTTTTCCTCAACAATTGGCAGGGGCTCCTCATCAATAGCCAGAGGAACAAAAGATTTTGAAGCATCCTTGCTTCGAGAAGATGACTCTAACTCTCGAGCCTTCCTCATTGCCTCTTGTAAAGATGATGGGTCCAATGACTACACCCATCAATGGAGTGGCTCAACCAATCCCTCCATAAATAACATCATCAATCTGCACTAGGAGACATCATAGACCATAACTAAAAGCCTCTAGAACTCACTGATGTAACTTTCTAATCCACCAAACTGCTTCAGCTAATCCACTCTCTGACGTACACCTCCAGATCCTTCCAATCAAATCTCTTGATCAAGTGATACACAAACTCCTGATAGGAAGTGATCTAATCATGTCATAAAGAAACTAACCCGTGGTACCACCTGTCATATGCAGCTCCATCCAAATGTAGCACTCCAAACCTGATAGTGTCCCCCTCTTGTAATCACCCAAAAATGGTCATCTAGACTATGAGCCCCCTTTTTAGCATTTTTGCATAATTTATCTAATGCTTATCCTTGATCAAATCTTCAAATATCCATTTATTTGATTTTATCCTATAGTTTGACCACTTTATCCTAAATTCGTATTTAATTAAAAGAACATGTCCCCCTTTTAATTAAATAAAATTCCCCACTCATCTCCTATCCTAAGTTGCACACAAAAGCATTTCCCTTATTTAAAAATAAAAGAAAAGACATTTTTGTCCCACATGGGGGACAAAAGTCAACTCTTCATCATGACTGGTGGAAATGTTTGTGCAAATGGATCACTCCCACTTTCAAACTCCACCCTTGATCACATGCATCTTGCCTCATGATGATGCAAAGATAAACTCAATGGAAGCAAAAACAAAAGGAACCAGCACCAACAAGAGATAGATAATAAAATTCTTCTAATTGATTTATCAAATGAACAGTATATACACTTGCTCTCATACAGATTTCTTCTCCCTGTAACTTCGTATCCAAAAATTTTATCCCGAGCAACTTCACTCAAAAAAAAACTATCCAACTCTAAACCTGAAGACTCCATTTATACAAGCTAAAACAGTCTAGGGAACATTCTAGATTATTACATAGGAAAACTGAGCCTATGAAACCAAAACCACTTACAAAAAGATCTAGATCCTTATCTCTTGCCAAAACGGCTTATAGACTATTCCAGAATAATATAGAATAGGGTAAACTGACCCCACAACGACTCGTACAAATCCCAAGATAAACTCCTCCAGTCGGCTCACGCAGAACTGACGCTCGGTAGTGACTGATTGGCATATGTACATTCTTTATTTGGGTGCTTCTGCACCATACTCCCGGGGACAATAGAATCCAAGTCCCGTGGATTGGCCTTCCTCTTTCGTGCCTTCCAATTCTTTGGTATTTGTTGTTTGTACTCTTGACCAATATCCAAATCAACTGTCATATGTGCGTAAACTTTTTCTATATTCAGATAGAACTCCTGCAAACCTACAATGAATGGATTAGATGGAACCTCATTAAATATGACTTCACCAATTTGGGTTACTGTAGGAACTGCTGCATCCTTTGTTGTGATGTCTTTATGTTGCAATATCCCCATGCTTGGAGACAAACTCATCACTATTGGAGCCTCCTCTATCCTCTTAGCTTCATCACAAGTCTTCTTCCTTGCTACTAGTATCCTTTTGATAGGCCAGACCACCTTCTTTCTTAACTTCAAATGCCATTTCTTAGTTGCATTAAGGACCATCACATCCAGCTCTTTATGAATCGTTTCATCACAATGCTCATCAACCATTTCAAAAACATGTTGTTGCTCACCTTGTATATCTGCATCACTATGTTCATTTCGTATGTCAACATTAATCTGTTCATCCGGTATATCAACATCAATGTGATCGGGTTGTTCTTTCAACCAACAACTCTTCTCTTCCAATGTCTCAGTACAGGCTTCTGTAATCTGAATTAGTTGATGCTTGTCATGTCCCCACTCTAGCTCAGTCTAGCAGAGACATGTGAGTCAGCTTATTATGGGGTCTTGTAGGCTGACAAGGTGGATAGAGATCATTGGCACCAAATCTCTTAGGCATTGTGTGTGGTGATTAAGGACAAAGGCATCAATTCTCATTGGGGTTTCAGCGTGGCATATCATCTTTCCAGTTGGGACATGGTCCATTGTAGCCTATGGGACGCCATTTGCGGCAGATACACCACGTGGTGTATATAGTATTGCTTGTATTCAACTCCAAATGTATGCTGGATTCGAGAACAATCTTCACCTTCCAGTTTGACATCAAATTTGTATGTGAGCTTTGGGAAATGCATTGGATTTATTGCTTGGCTCTATAATTCAACCAAATCTGCCTGGTAGGGTTTGCAATAATGCTGATTTTTGTTGTATACCTTATTTATTTCAGTCTTGTTTCATGTCTGTTGTTCCCTATTCCTTTCTATGTTATAAAACCATCAAAACACAAAAACAAGCAAACCTTTCTGCACTTCTGTCTAGCTCTGCAAGAAAACATAAATAAACAGGAAAATAAAATTAAAAATAAAAAATTACAGCAGTTTAACAAAAGAGATTCATCAGGGATCTTTCAGTGGTATCAGAGCTTATATCCTGCCAGCCTATAGGGTTTGTGCGAAATTGTGACAACAGATTTCAACATCTGGGTACTGGCTAAAAAGTTTTGATAATTTATTTTGGCATCTAGGTACTGGATAAAAAGTTTTGATAATTCATTTTGACATCTGGGCGCTGGCTAGAAAGTTTTGATAATTCATTTTGACATCTAGGTACTGGATCAAAAGTTTTGATAATTCATATTAGCATCTGGGTAGTCACTAGTTGGTGGATTGAATACAAATCTATGCATCCAAGAGCTGAGATACACAAATTTTATACGCACAAGAGAGCTCAACTTGAGTAAGGGTTTGGAATAGACCAGGAACCTATTATTGCAGAAGAACAGGTGGGCGGCACAGGGAAGCAAGATGATGAAGAAAGAGAGATGGTGCGGACCCTATTCACTACTCAGCCTAGGACCGTTCAGGATTTAAACAGATTACAGGATACCTTGGAACGTTTGGAGATGGGTGGACATAGAGGCAGGCGAAGTAGATCAATTTCAGTGGCTGGTAGTTAGCGCAGCCATCAGTCCCATTCTTCAATTGGGAGCTCCATTCATTCTAGTAGGAGGCATCACCATTGTACACCTACTACGAATAGGCCATTGCTTCCCCAATTCATACCAGGTGAACAGCCAGCGCAGGTGGAACCACCAAAAGTGGGGTTTCAGGAGTCAATTTTGGCGGCCACAGCGGAGTGGAGAGCTCTACCTCCTGAGGTTAGGGACGTCTTCCCTCTTCCCCAGTATTGTGCATAGTGTATAGATACAGCCAGGTTCAAGGGAGATCGTGGTAATAAACCACCACAGCAGCAACAGAATTATGACCTCAACAGAGCTACTGGGAAGGTTACATTGGCCCCATATAATGGCTCAGGAGACACTAGCACACGAGCTTGGATCCACAAGCTGAACATATATCTTTCATTCAAGCCCATGCCTAAGCGTGAGGCTATTCAGTTTGTTGTGTTGCATTTGGAGGGGATTGCCTATGATTGGTGGCACCATGGATTGGTCACCCAGGATCACGCCTTAGTTCACTCCTATGTTGAGTTCATTGAGCAACTCATTGCACGGTTTGACCGTAAGGATACAAAACTTTATTACAGGGAGTTGGCTCACCTTAGACAAACTGGTCATGCAGAAGCCTATATTAATGAGTTCCAACGTATTGCAATTATGGTACCTGGTATGCCCCAGAGACGTAGTGTGATGTTGTTCATTGAGGGCTTGCAGGATAGGCTAAAAGGATTGGTGCGGGCTTTCCAACCAGCAACCCTTAAGGAGCCTATTGATGTAACATTGAGACTGAATATTGTTCCCACTTCTTATCAGGTAGATGAGAAACCATTTAGAGATTCATGGTAGGCACAGAAGGCCAATATGTCACAGAACAAAGGAGGGACTTCATCTAAAACCCCTTGGATGAATCAGGAGACAAGAAATGAATTGAGGAGGAAAAAGTTATGTTTTTCCTACAAAGAACCATGGGAACTAGGACACCATTGCATGGGTAAAGGAAAGGTACATTTGATTGAGGTGACTTCTAAGTTAGGGGATGAGGAGGTTCCTGATACTGATATTGAGGATAGTACAGAGGATGTTGAGAAGGTTTAGACACAGTTGGAGTTAGACGCCCCTGAGCCTTTGGCATCAACCAAAGTAGCTATGGCTACCCTTTCCAGTTATCCTAAGTTTCATGCCTTCCGGTTGAAAGGTACACTTAAGGGTAAGCAGATCACCAGCTTGGTAGACACAGGTGCTATGCATAACTTTATTGATCAGAATTAGTTGAGAGGCATGGCTTACAGTATGAGGAGTTTGGTGGTTTTGGAGTGAAGGTGGTAGATGGTGCAGTTTTGGGTTGCACCAAACGGATTCCAGAGCTTAGTATTCAAATTGGGGATTATAATTGACTGATGATTTTTATGGTGCTCCCCATAGAGGATTATGATATGGTTTTGGGCATGCAGTGGTTACAGGGTATTGGGCGTTACATTATTGATCACCACCGTATGCAGTTAGAGTTTCCTTCTAGTAGGAAGAAGGTGATTTTGAGGGAAGCTTCTGATGGTGGACCTAGGGAGGTGACTTCTCTCAGGATGGAGACTATCCTTAGGCATAATGATGTACTTTGGGCTACGCATTGTTTGGTTAAGTCCAAAACACCCACACCTCAGGATGGCCGTGTATTTCATGTGGACATTCAGTCAATGATGGATCATCATGGTAGAGTATTTGGTGATATACCTCCTGGAGTGCCACCAGATAGAGGTTTTGAGCATGGTATAGAATTGAGGGATGGAGCAAAGCCAATGATTACCACCCCATATTGTCATCCTAGAGCTTATAAGGATGAAATTGAAAAGACTATTCATGAATTGTTGGATATGGGTTTCATTCGGCCTAGTTCTAGCCCCTTTGCTTCTTCTATAGTGCTTGTTAAGAAGAAGGATGGGACTCTACGGATGTGTGTAGATTATAGAGCCTTGAACAAGAAGACAATCAAAAACAGATATCCCATTCCACGCATTGATGAGTTGTTAGATGAGTTACATGGGGTTGTCTACTTCTCTAAGATTGATCTTCGTTCAGGCTACCATTAGATACATGTACGAGCAGAGGATGTACACAAGACTGTCTTCCGTTGTCACTATGGGCACTATGAGTTTCTGGTAATGGCTTTTGGCCTTATCAGTGCACCAGCTACTTTCTAGTCCTGTATGAATCATATCTTCAACAAGCAGTTGAGGAAATCGGTTCTAGTATTTTTTGACGACATACTGATTTACAGCAGTACTTGGGAGGATCATTTCAGACATCTTGAGGAGGTACTTAGCATAATGGAGGACCAATCTCTATTTGCTAAGCTCTCCAAATGTGAGTTTGGATTGAGGGAGGTGTTATATTTGGGACATATGATCAATGCTGATGGGGTAAAGGTGCATGAGGAGAAGATTCAAGCGATTCAGAATTGGCCCGTCCCTCAAAACATTACTGAGTTACGTGGATTCCTTGGATTGTGTGCTTATTATAGAAGATTTGTGAAGGGGTTCTCTTAGCTGGCCGCACCTTTGACAGATCTTACAAAGAAAGGAGCCTTCAAATGGACAGAACAAGTGCAGGGGGTCTTTGATAGACTCA
Source organism: Cupressus sempervirens (assembly GCA_028749045.1). Taxonomy (NCBI): domain Eukaryota; kingdom Viridiplantae; phylum Streptophyta; class Pinopsida; order Cupressales; family Cupressaceae; genus Cupressus; species Cupressus sempervirens. The sequence goes on from CM053790.1 coordinate 410,428,881, forward strand.
AGGAGGTGATAAGCCCTTGTCCTCTTTTGGCACTACCTGATTTTTCGCAGCCCTTTGTCTTAGAGTGTGATGCTTCAAGATTGGGTATAGGAGCCGTGTTGATGCAGAACAAACATCCCATTGCATATGAGAGCAAAAAGTTGTAAAACAATGGAAGGTTGTACTCTACTTATGACAAGGAAATGTTGGCTATCACGCATGCGTTAGCCAAGTTCAGACAATATCTTGTTGGCAGCAAATTTGTGGTAAGAACTGACCACAACAGTCTAAAATATTTCCTGAATCAAACAGAGCTCAATGATAGACAGCATAAATGGGTTAGCAAAATTCAAGCTTATGACTTCGATATCAAATTCATAAAGGGAAAGAATAATACTGTGGCTGATGCACTCTCCAGGAAACCTTCATTGGCTGCCCTATGCTCATTGAGCGAGATTTCAACAGATTGGAAGGCTCAACTCTTAGCTGAGTATTCCAAGAATCAACATGCTTGTGAGATCATGGAGGGTTTGGTAGTGGATGACAAATATAGTGTGGTAGATGACATTATCTACTACAAAGGCAGGGTTTATCTTGTTCCAGGTTCACAGTTGAAGGAACAAATTTTGCAAGCTCATCATGATACTCCTAAGGCAAGACATCCAAGATATGTGAAAACTTATAGGGCAATTTGAGAGAGATTCTTATGGAAGGGTCTCAAAAAAATTTTGAGGCATGTTCGGGAGTGTATGACTTGTCAGCAAAACAAGCCGGAGCATACTTACCCTACTGCATTATTGCAGCCCTTACCTATACCGAAATGGAAGTGGACAGGGATCTCAATGGATTTCATTACAAGTCTTCCTCGGGTTCAGGGGAAAGATTGTATTTATGTTGTTGTAGATAGGCTAACAAAGTATGCCCACTTCTTTCCCATTGCACTAGATTTTACAGCATCACAGGTGGCTGAGTTATTTTTCAAAGAGGTGTTTAGACTCCATGGTCTTCCCAAGACCATCGTGAGTGACAAGGACAGCAGGTTCATGAGTTCCTTTTGGCAGGAACTTTTCAGGCTAACAAGCACTATGTTGACACCTAGTACTAGTTACCACCCTCAAACTAATGGACAGACAGAAATAGTTAACAAGTGGGTTGAAGGATATTTGCGTAACTATGTGTCAGGATAGCAAAAGGCATGGGTACGTTGGTTGTATTTGGGTGAGTATTGCTATAATACTACGCACCATGTGTCCATTGGCATGACGCCTTTCAGAGCTCTCTATGGATATGAGGCATTATCTTTCACTAATTTGGCACTTAGTGATAGTAGAGTTCGCTTGGCTCAGGATTAGTTACAGGAGAACCAAGATGTCATGAGATCTCTCAGGGAGAATTTATAGCAGGCCCAGAATCAGCAAAAGATGTATGCTGACAGACACAGGATTGAGAGAACATTTGAGGTAGATGATATGGTCTTTCTGCGCTTACAACCATATTGGCAGAGCACCCTTAAAGGGGGAGAGCTAAGAAGCTCAAACCACGTTTTTATGGTCCATATAGGGTACTCAGACGAGTGGGAGAGGTTGCATGTGAGGTTGAGTTACCACCTGGCAGTAAAATTCATAATGTATTTCATGTATCTTGCCTGAAAAAGGCCCTTGGACAGCATATTACAGTTTCACCCGAGTTACCTCCCATGGATTAGGAAGGTAAATTGATTTTGGTTCCTGATGAGATTTTTGAGGTGAGGGAACAGCGACTAAGAAGTCGGGTGACTCGAGAGTATTTGGTTCGATCGAGAGTATTTGGTTCGATGGAGAGATCTTCCCATAGAGGATGCCACCTGAGAGGGTGAGAGCATTTTACAGCATCCAGCATTACAGTTGCTTGTAGGCAAGCATCTTCGAGAGGGGAGGAATGTCATGTCCCCACTCTAGCTCAGTCTAGCAGAGACATGTGAGTCATCTTATTATGGGGTCTTCTAGGCTAACAGGGTGGATAGAGACCTAGTATGGTTATTCGGTGTTGGGGACTTGGTGTTTTGTCGGTTATTGATCAGTTGGGAGACATTCCTTGTTTTTAGAAGGCAGTGCCTACTTTTTAGGAGATATGATCTTGCCCGAGGTTGGGTCTCCATGAGATTACTCTTTGGGTTCAGTTTCAGAGGGATAGGGCTTGTTTCCTAAATTTTAGGAGCATCCCTAGATTTTAGGGATGACATTGCCACTGGATCCTTGATTTTCGACTTCAGTCACAGACAGGTGACAGGATGATTTTATGGTTTGTTTTGTCAGTTGGGCATTTTGTGGCTATTTGGGCTTTATTTTTAATATTTCCTAAGTTAGCGTTTAATAATTAAATAAGGCTAAGTTATTAGCCATTTTGGAGTAATAAGGGGTTTTTGGCCTCATCTAGATGCGCATCCTATGGTGTGATAGCTCGTTGGAAAGGTCTCGAAATTCTCCAAATCTTTCTCTTTGGTCTCAAGGCAATTCAGTGAATGGATTTTCGTCTATGAGGAAAAAGGTCATTTTCTAGTAACATGACCACTTTAAAATAAGAAATTATTACACTTTCACTACACAACGCCACTTGGAGACACTTGGGGTTCGATTTGCAATTGAGAGGGGTTATAAGGAGATGGAAGCTTCATTCTATGATATCTTATGCATATTTGACAACTTGTTTACAAATTTGCTCTAAATGGGCAATTTTTAGTTTGGGACGCAAACCCCAAGTTACTGGTTGGCTGGGATGTAGCCCTCAGCAATCTTTGGCACCGAATCTCTTAGGCATTGTGCGTGGTGATTAAGGACAAAGGCATCAATTCTCATTGGGGTTTCAGTGTGGCATATCATCTTTCCAGTTGGGACGTGGTCCATTGCAGCCTGTAGGACGTCATTTGTAGCAGATACACCACGTGTTGTATAGAGTATTGCTTGTATTCAACTCCAAATGTATGTTGGATTCGAGAACAATCTTCACCTTCCAGTTTGACATCAAATTTGAACATGAGCTTTGGGAAATGCATTGGATTTATTGCTTGGCTCTATAATTCAAACAAATCTGCCTGGTACGGTCTGCAATAATTCTGATTTTTGTTGTATACTTTATTTATTCCACTCTTGTTTCATGTCTGTTGTTCCCTATTCATTTCTATGTTATAAAACCATCAAAACACAAAAACAAACAAACCTTTCTGTACTTTTCTCTAGCTCTGCAAGAAAACATAAATAAACAGGAAAACAAAATTAAAAATTAAAAATTACAGCAGTTTAATAGAAGAGATTCATCAGAGATCTTTCAATGCTCCAGATCTGTATTTTCTTTTTCCATATTTTTCCACAATTCCTCTTTTAGTTGCACTAAATTTTGTTCATGCTTTCTCAGTTCCTGCGTTAGAAATTCCATTCGTTCTTTTATCTCTTGATCTATTTTGGCTTCCTCCTCTTTTCTTCCTTTTCTCTTCAGCTCTTTTCCTTGCTTCTTCCTTCTTCTTGTTCTGAAAATCCCAATATGAAACCCATGCATCAAATAGTATCTTCAAATTATGAGATAAATCTCCTCCTGTGACCATTGTCTCCGATTTGAGTTCTCTCCACTCAACCTAGTCTTTTGGCCACACTTACAGGTTCTTTCCTCAACCTATCACAAAATCCAATTCGCCTTAGAAGCTGAAAGCTTTTCCCAAGCACATTAGGAGCTTTCCTCAAGCTCTGATACCAAAAATGATGCAGAGATAAACTCAACGGAAGCAAAAACAAAAGGAACCAGCACCAGCAAGAGATAGATAATAAAATTCTTCTAATTGATTTATCAAATAAACAGTATATACACTTGCTCTCATACAAATTTCTTCTCCCCGTAACTTCGTATCCAAGAACTTTTATCGAAAGCAACTTCACTCAAAAAAAAACCTGTCCAACTCTATATCCGAAGACTCCATTTATACAAGCTAAAACAGTCTAGGGAACATTCTAGATTATTACATAGGAAAATTGACCCTACGAGACCAAAACCGCTTACAGAAAGATCTAGATCCTTATCTCTTGCCAAAACAGCTTATAGATTGTTCCAAAATAATATAGAATAGGGTAAACCAACCCCACAAGGACCTGTACAAATCCCAAGATAAACTCCTCCAATCGGCTCACGCAAAATTGACGCTCGATAGTGACTGATTGGCATATGTTCATTCTTTATTTGGGTGCTTCTACACCACATGATCTCTATCGTCCATTTCTCTTTAAAAGGGAGAGCTCTCCTCACTTCAAAAACTCCACTCTTTAACTAACGTTATGTTGCAAGATTGAAGATCTCATACTTGTGGAGGAGTTCTTCTTCTATCATCTATTCTTCATTCTACATGCTTCTCATTCATTCTAGTTTCTCTCCATGCTTATAGCTTAAATCATCTAGTATAAATAGAGGTTGTAATACTTATTTTCTAGTTTAGCTTGCATTCTACTTTCTCTCAGTTAGCTTTCATTTGCATTACATTCATTCTAGATTCTTGGATGCTAGCATTCTTGCTCCCATCTTTGAATCTCTCGTTCTATGTTGCACCTTGCAAGGATTGCATGGTTTGGTTCATTTGAGAGCCACCATCTCATAGCCTTTGCACGTCATAGATAGAGAGTTATAAGCCGCCTCTTGAGATGCCCTCTTTCATAGGTATTCTCAAGAATAAAGAATAATGGTTTATAGAAATGTGACAATTTTTGTACACACACCTCTGACATAGGCCGCAAGGCCAAATAGGTGACGAGCTTATTGATCATAGCTTGAGTTGTAACTCTCTCACTGCCACCGAAGTGCTCCAACGTCATCTTATTGGCAACTTGTTATAACTCTATCTCCCAAGGCCTCTGTCTCTCAGGTGTCATCCTCACCTTGGAATGTTCTCGTTTCTGAGTCAGAACCTATCAAAATTTAGATGCACTTTAAATCGCCAGTGGTAAAGCATCCCACTCCACAAAGTGTGTCACCATGTTATTAGCAAAAGGAGTGGCCTCAAACTCAACATTGACTGCATCCACCTTGGATCTCAAAAACGTAGGCCTCTACGACCTATCATGTGTCAATATGGTTGTCAACTCTGTCAACTAACCTGCCTCAATCCTCAACTCGAACCCAGTCTCCATCTCTGTATCTATCACCATCTCAGATTCTATCATCAACTCGAGATCTATGAGAACCAACAGAAACATCTCGAGCCCTTGTTGTTATCCAACTGCCAAATTCCTGAATGTCTATATAGCCTCTCTGTCAATCTCGGAACTTGCATCAGCATCTCTGAATTCTGCACCGGTTCAACCACCCGGACTACAAATAGAACCAAACTATATCCTAGGCTCACCTTCCCTAGGTGGGGTGGTTTGGCCTCTACGAGTGTAATGCATACCCAACACAATCTCATATCATCACCCATGATACAAAATACCAAAACTCAAAGTAAAACACTACACAATCTAATGACTACTAACAATAACAAAGCCCAATTCCTGCAGGCTGGCGGGAAACCACTTTAACACCACTGTAAGAACCCTGACTCAGCTAAAGCTGAAACACACACTAAATTTCACTAGAAAAATCAATTATTTCTTCATAAGGTTTCCAATTAAGATGTCAGATTAAGGGTAATGCTAAATAAACTACATCACTGTCACTGAATCACAATTTTTTAATCTTCCCTGGCATTCAGTTTCCCAAACACAAATCCAGTTGTGTTCAATCCATAATGATTAATTGTTGTTTCAAATTACAACCAAACATGACTAACACAACAATTAAATTGCAATAACCTGAAAATTTTAAAAACATATTGCCGCAAATAATAGCCACAGTTAAAAAGGATTTTCTCTGGATTCATTCAGAAAGCAAAGGAACCTGTTTATTTTGCAATTGGCAAATTTTCCTTGACTTCTACAGCTGGTTCCTTGGGCACAGCCCTTTATTGATCAATCAATTCTCCTAATATACCAACTGCAGGCTTGGAAGATTATTTTTGCAGACTCTCTAGCAAATGCAGGTTCTCTTTGAATAACCACAACCCTGAATCACAAGCCCTAGAATACTGATCGCAGATTTCCGTAGCAATTGCAGGGTATGAGTGGGCAATTAACTTGGACATTGGTCCCTGCAACTTGATCGCAGGTCTAAATTACAGTGTTGCCAGACACTAGAAACAAATTGCAGCCTCCCCTGAATGATGTAACACTGCTATCAATGTTATCAGCCAGTGTTTATCAAATCACTGCCCCAGAATATAAACGACAGCCTTGCAACATTTAGTGTAACCCTAAAGCACAAGATCGCAGGTTCTCAAATTAGGTTGGCAGGTGGAATTGAACAGGTCTCCACCCTTCCAAAGGGGTCCACGTGCCTTACAACCTTCAGTCGCTGCCTCGGATACAAAACGTCAGCCCTATTGTGCACAGAATTTCCTCAATTTGCAGAGTATTGCTCCTCCAACACAAGTGCATGTAATGCAATTAATTAGCATGCAGTGAAGACTCTCCAAACTCCAAATGAATTCTTCAGTATAAATCACTTGTCATGCACAGTTAGAACAGTAGAGAAGTATGGTAGAGTAACAACAGCAATTTGCTGAATAATGGCAAGATTAGTTCTCAGACTTCAACCCTCAGCCAGATGCAAGATAATAACAAATAACGTCTTCTAGCAACAATAAGAAACTGAAGGAAGATTCGAATCACAAGTTAATTCACAAAACCTCAGATGTGAATTTGAAGAACCAGCTTCTCTCAAATCTCCAGATCAAACTCTCATACGTCAGCAAGGGCACAAATATCAACAAAGTTAGACATGTCACCAAGACAAGAAAAGCAAATAAGATATTTAAATAATCAGATGCTTGTCCATCAGAATGAGCTCATATTTATAACACCCATTGGCACAATGTTTCCCAAATCCAACTTCACTTAAGCAGCTTCACCCACACGACATTATTTTATAACATATAATAATAAGGTGCCTTAATAATGATATAATCCTTAATAATTAATTAATAAATAAGGGCTCAAGCAATAAATAGCCTCATCCAAGGCACGAACCTACAACACAACGATAAAATTGTCAGCCTCTTATTTGGGAGGTCTTCGGTTCGAGTCTACTCTAACTTAATAATAACACTAATCACAACATATAATAATAATTAATCTTGGCTTCGGCCTCTTACCGATCAAAAAAAAAACAAAACAAAGCCTCATCTAATGTAGGTGACGACCATCTGCAAGCACCACCAATTGTAGTTGCCAATAACGGCAACTACCCAAACCAGACTTGCTAAAAATAGAATTCCACCACTGAGACCCCCCAAATCATCATGTCAGCTCACGAGGGTTGCAATAATGAACTGACTTGACCATCTGCAAAAGCTTGCCAAAAATGGGGACATTACATACTACTAGTTCATGCATTGTGTGCAATACATTAATAAGATATTTCTCATTCTTGTGATCTACAACTATTATGGCTCCTCAACACACTGTCTCATTCTAAGGTTCATGGTTATACCTCCTCTTAACATCAAGGGCCTTGTAGTACTCTTCATTCATAATGCAAGTCTTAGGGGCAAGCTTGCATTAGTTGTTTCTTCTCTACCAATAGTGTAGGGGGGATTTACTTGGTCCTAGGATTGTCAACCTTAGCCCCCTTAGTCTTGGACACTCTCCAATAAGTGTTTTTAGATCTTAAATAGGTATTCGCATGATGCATGATGATAGATGACAATCTCATCAGCTCTTCTAGTGCATGTGGATGTACATACTACATACACCTCATGGTATTTTTCTCCAACCTTAGTTGCTAGCCTTCGGCTTCATCAACACCCACTTCATTCAAGGCTCCTTCTCTCATTTGTTAGCCATCCATTCTTGTACATATTTAAGGATTACCATTTTTTATATATTTCAATATTTCATTCTTTCCTTCCCTTTATTGTGTTAGCTTTGAGTCTACGGGCCATTTTGCCCTAGTATTTCATTAATGTTATAGTTGTATGTTCCAATCCCATTGAACTACTCTTGCTTCAAAGGCATTAACTTTTTTTGTTGTTTCTTTTCTTTTTCCTATTTCCAGCCCACATCATAAGCCTTTAATTTCTACGTTGATTGCCCTATTGTTCCATTATTTTTTGTGTGAATTATAACTTCTCCTTGAGACTCCACAAAACATGCCATTACATAATCCTAGGTGGTATTATCACTAGTGATGTGATAGTTGGGCATCGAATGCCATGAATGGTGACTTTTTGGAAGTAGCATAAAGGAAGTGTTTGTTACAAGATTCAAGAAGAGTTGGCAAATTAACGGATTTCCGGATGATTCATTGATTAACAAAGGAACAAATGTGTTCCTTATAAAGAATTACAAGGACGTTGTTTCTAAAAGAAACAACGTAGACTGAAGACGGAATTAGAAACAAAACTAGAGACAAGATAGGAAACATTCCTATCTGGACTGAAGAAAAAAGAGACAGGATAGGAAACATTCCTATCTAGACTAAAAGACGGACTACAGACAAGTAGTTGACTATTATAGAAAGTATAAGATATTATCTTAATACCCTCCCTTAATGGTCAACGTACGGATGTCGGAACATTCTGTGATAATTGAGACCCTTCCTGGATCTACAGAATGCTGAAACCAAGAAGCTTTGCCAGAAGAGTGCTATGACTCAAAATAAGTTGCATTTACAAAACTTCGTTTTTGTGGAAAAAACGGTAAAACCCAGAATCTCACACAACCTTGCGTATTACAGACAACTTGAAATGATTTTTGAGGAGAAAATCAACAAACCCAAAATCTCACGCAACCTTGCGTATTACAGACAACTTGAAATGATTTTTGAGGAGAAAATCAACAAACCCATAAAAAATAGAAACAGATTCAGAAGGCGAAAAATGCAGCTTCGCCTTGATCAGGACTTGGAGAAGTCGGACGCTGCCTAACACCCAGAACAAGTTGATCAGTGTTTCGATATTCGAAGATTGCGATGATGCGCTGCTTCCAGGTTCCATAATTGCGACCATTGAATTTGGAATTATGTTCGAGCCGAATATTTGTAAGAGATACCATGACACGTTTTTCAATGAAAAATTGTGAAAATCTGTGAAGGCACGTTCTTCGAGGCAAAAATACGAAAGACCCAGAAGAATCAGAGAATGACCCAGAAGAGAGCTCGAAAAACCCAAAAGGAATTTGCTGTCGTTTTCTAGATCCAATGGCTCGAAAATTGAGGCACATAAATCGAGGTACCTAGAAAAAATGGACAACAACCCAGTTGAGCTCTCGAAAAACCCATCAAGAATCTGCAAACAAAATATTTTTTCGACCCCAAAAATTAGGGTTTCAAAAAAAAACGGCCCTAGCTGAAAAAAGCTTGAAAAAACTTCAGATTTCTTGATAAAAAATGGTAGATTTTTCTTCAAGCATTGATGTGCATGGACGAATGGGGCTAGACTGTGCTGAACAAACACAGGCAGACCCGAGTTCGGGAATATCTCTAGGCCGAAAAACCTAAGTGGGTTTTAGAGAAATTCAACAGAAAAAATTTTGAAAAAATTTAAACAAATAATTTCACGAAGAAATTATAATTTTTTTCGAAAAAATTCAGTAATAGCTCTGATACCATGTTACAAGATTCAAGAAGAGTTGGCAGATTAACGGATTTCCGGATGATTCATTGATTAACAGAGGAACAAATGTGTTCCTTATAAAGAATTACAAGGACGTTGTTTCTTTTTAGAAACTACGTAGACTGAAGACGGAATTAGAAACAAAACTAGAGACAGGATAGGAAACATTCCTATCTGGACTGAAGAAAAAAGAGACGGGATAGGAAACATTCCTATCTAGACTAAAAGACGGACTACAGACAAGTAGTTGACTATTATAGAAAGTATAAGATATTATCTTAATAGTGTTATAGTACCACTCTGCTGTTTACCTAATGCAAAACAACGAAGATATCCTCCAAACATTAAATAGCTACCTCCATTTACAAGGAGCTATGAGCAAGTTGAATAACCAAACAAGAGAAGAAATCAGTCGTTAAAGGATTAGTAAATTTAGGGTCCTAGTCACTTGCTCTAATTTTTGTAGTACTCGGAAACTTCTGGATTGTCTACTTGAATGTTGTTGCAACTACGCTAGCCACAAAAGAATGAAATTGTGCACAAAATGGGCATGTTTGATGAGTACATTCGCCATCAGCACAAAAGCATTTTTCTCTCCCAATTTTGGTATCTCTATGATGAAGTCCATGGAAGCCTTCTTCCAGCCTGACTAGGTATGGATAAGAACTGTACAAAAACTCTTCCCTTGCTTAACTCTATTCTACTAACAAGACCAAGCATCCTGCTACTATTATTATTAGTTATTACTATCTTAGGTAAGCCACTATCAATAGAAGAAATCTGGAAACCACTTTCAAAAGCCACAATTAATTTTAACCATTTTAGTATTTAGAGATTGCTTGGATTTCAAGCAATCTGTTTTGGACAAAAGCTTTAGTTCACTTATTTTGCATTTATCATCAATTAAATGCATTGCCAAGTATGCAACTGGTTTATTGCATGCACATGCAAATGTTTATAAAGCTGGTATAAGTTCCTCATGCACTTAGGTTTGAGCCTATATTGAGATTGTGTCTACTTGCTGCACAATTTGCTTTGGATTAGTTTTGTGCATATTGATTTGGTAAATCAAAGAGCTCTTAGTGAAAATTGCTACCTCTGAAGTGGTTATTGTAGCTTTGCATGCAACTTTCGTTACTTGAGTTGTAGGATATCATCTTTGTTTACAATTCCAATTCTTTGGTGTGCACACTCTTTCTTGTTTCTGCTTTAATACAAAAGGTGGGTGTATTTAGTTGGCATACATCAGGTCATTCATGTTAGTCAAATGATAATAAAATCTCTAATTTGTGTGTGGAAGGGTGGTTGTAGCCTTCAACCCATACCCAAGAGCAAAAAAAGGTAATTTCTTAGTTTGTATTATATAAAAAAAACTCCAAAGATAGTTTGCACATATTTTAGAAAGCTAAAGGTTGTTTCTTTAAATCTTAGGGTTTAGTATAGGCTTTAGTTACAAGGGATTTTCAATTTCTAATTTCAGAAAGGCTATCCTTACCACTTAATTTTGTATTGTTCTGGAGGAGCAAATTGAAACAATAACAAGGGTAACTTTGTAGATTTCTAAAGTGCATAATTAGATTTTGGGTATTTAACTTCTCTACCTTGAAACATGGATCTAAGGATCTCCATTGTCGTGTTCTTCACAACGTATTTTCACTTGTATGCAAAGATGTATATATGATCATGATGAATACAATACTTGAGTACTAGTGCATTCTATAGCTACTTCAAACATGGTCATTAGTGTTGCCAACTTTCTTTGTATCTTTAGAATTTTAAATCTATTCAAAGCTGGACCTTAAAGCAATGATAAGCTTAAAGAAACAATAATTCAAAAGTCATTTTTTTTGGAAAAACAGTAATTGACCAATAATTATACTTATCTATACATTGAGGGTCACAATTATACAAAGAAAAAGCTTTAGTTCTTTGCGAGCTAGAGAAAAGTAACCCAGCTTACCCCTCGCTGAACCCGGCTCAAGACTTTTGCAATGTCAAGATAACCTTCTTCACTAAATGCAGCACGCCACCTCCGTTCACTAAGAGTTTTGCCCACCTACATAGTCCATCAGCAGTTCAGCAACAAGTAGTACAATTTCTCACTTCCCACATACCTTGCCAATCAAAAGATCATATATATTGCCAAAGAAAGCGCTCCAACTAAAGCAAGTGTAACACAGAAAATGGTATGAAATAGGAATTATATCAAATTCTCTGCCAACTAGACTACTTTCTTACTTGCCATCCAAATATATCTAATGACTAATTAGATAAAAAAAATTATGGAGCATTTTAAAATTCCATTAACACGTTAATAAAATAATCAATTTCAAACAAGATGTATCATTATTAATGTGACTCTCAAGTTAAGCATATTATTTGCCATATGATATATGGTTAAGATATTTTAACACGACATACAAGTATATGGCGGCCGCAAAGCCTCAAAACAAAATGTTTAAGAGTTTCCTTCAAAGGATGCATTTAAGAGACATCGCCTCATCTATATGGCTTGCTTAAGAAGGAATTAGTAAAGCTATCATATGCATTCATCAAACCTAGATTTAATGTTATAGAAGAAGGCAGAGACTAAGAAAAGTACTACTGCATTGCATAAACTTAGAGAACTTGAAAACATTTTTTCATGACAATTAAATGATTGGGTTGAATGAAACAATAACCTGTTTCCTGACAACTAACAGCAACATGTTGGCATATGTTTGTCATTAATATCAAATGGTAAGAATGAGTGTTAGAACTTCGTTTTTTGTTCAAGAGGTTGTATGGTAGAGATCTCTGATAAAGATGTCTTCTCATCGAGAAAAGTGATAACTTGTTTAATATTGCATTATAATTTGATACCAAGTCAGTCATAGTTGTCAAAGTGCAGTAAGAGTTTAACAGTGGAGGCAATCTAGGTTATAGTTCGGTGAGCAGTACAATTGAAGTCATATATTGTTTATAGACTGGATGCAGGACAAGATATATTGCATATGTCAATAACATGTTCCCTTGAAGCTCCAATGCATAATAGATAGCTTGGGATTAAAGACTAGGAATTTCCAAAATAAATGTTTGATCATGTCTTCATGGCAACAGGAACAGAACAGAAAGTAACAAAAAACAGAACAGTAAGCGACAGGGACCTACAATAATTATAGTTAACAAATAATATCCTATGATAATGACATTAGTCATTAAAGTGCTCGCTAAAACTATGTCTACAGTTGATATTCAATCTTTGACATATTCTGGAATGAAAATTAGTTTTTCCAATGCTAACGGCTATTTGTAGTTACTAGTCTTGTGTATAACAAATCAACTAGTCTCAGTTAACCGTTTTGAGATACAATGGTATTGGGAATGTAGAGAAATATAAAACAGTATCCTTGTGTGTGGAGATCAATTTGGATAAGATGAAGAATTGAAGGACAAAAGTTTTGGTTGTTGGTAAGGGTGGGTAACTGTTCTTACAGCAATGGTTTTAGCAGACAAATAAAATCCTTGATCAATGATTTGTTATTGCTATATCTACAATTGAAAAAAGATAGAATTTTTCTTCTCTGCAAATATAAGACAAAATTTGAAGCAACATATTGATGATATGATCATCTTTCTAAAACAAACAAGATGACGGTGTGTTTATAATGTTCCAGAGATAAGTAAAGAGGTAGTGTATTGAAACATAGTAACCCTTTGTATATGCTTATTCTCTTCAGTCAAAAGTTTGATGTATATGTCTTTGTTGTAAGTAAGACACTTGCTGGTTATCAGTGAGGTGTTGCCAAGTGAGGCTTAATAAAACTCTTTTTCATAGCGGTTTTTCACCAGTCTAGAGTTTTCCACCCAAACATCCATGTCATGAGTTGTGTTGATATAGATTTTTATGTTCCATGAATTGACATGTCTTGATACTATTTTTCTGATAATTATAAAGTGATGATTGGATTAGTGTCATTATGTTATGTCATTAGAATTGAATTTGATTGGCCATTGATTCAACCCACGCCCCCCCACCCCAAATGGTCCAAGTATTCCAACAAAAGGTATCAAAGCAATGGATTCCTTGTAGAGGCTTAATAGCTATAGGTTGATCATGGTAGGGAATACTTGTATTCATGGAACAAGAAGGGTCTTCTGCTGCAAAAGCACCTCCATTTGATGGCACTGACTATGCCTTTTGGAAGGTTAGTATGAATACATATTCAAATTTGAAAAGCTCAATATAAAATCAGCCACCAGATAGGTACAGCCAGCAAGTGCGGGTGTAAATAGCAATTTGCACTCTAAACTCCACCTTCAACTCTACTCCCAACTTCTATAATCAATCACATCTTAAATGTCTGAAACTTCTTTAATAGAAACGGGCCGCTTAAACAATACAAGAAGATTTTACCTTGGTGCTCAATCGAATTCCCGAATTCTGTCTTTCAACGGCATAGAGATTGTAAGCAAATAGGGATTTTGTCCTCTAAGCCCTTGAGAAGAACTCCCCAAACAATTTCTTCTACTTTCCAGCTTGCTTGAGAGAGTCCCTCGAAAAACTTTATAATAATCTCGTAAGAGTTCATTATCTCATCTTACCTATGTGGGATAAATAAACATGACTCCCCATTTACATTTTATGTCTTCAATGTGTTATTATATAAGGGGGGCTTTATTATTTAAATATTCCCACATGACAATAGTCCAACACAATAAAGTTAAATATTTATATTTTACTTTATAATCTTAACTTTATCAATGTATAAATGAATAATATAAATAATATTAAAATCTCCTGTCAATAATAACCATTAACCATCGACATGACACTATCATGAAAGATCCTCACCCTACCTAAATGACTTACGATAAATGGTAAGTATGCCAAAACTGCATTTGACACCTCAGATTGAACTGCAATGAAACTACCTAGGCTAAATGACCTCAAAGTCACTTAAATCTACTGATTAGCCTATAGGACCACGGAAAAATAGGCTAATGAAAAGCTCATCAACATGTGCTAGAAAGGGGACATTGCATACTTTGCCCTAATTCACAAATCCAAAATGAAATAGAAGCAAAAATGTAACTAGCATGCTTCTAGATTGTGTGTTAGTTTTTAGCATCAATACTTTGGATCATTCTCCATGATCCATCATCAGGATGAGAGAGTTTAAGAATGAGAATGTACTTAGAGATGTAATTTTCACTCAAATAAAATAAGATAAGCTATATAAATATCTTAAGTTCAATTTCTCATACCAAGTTGATCTCTTAAATTGATATCCTTTATCAAATGGAATTCTTCTACCCAATTTACTCTCAAAATCTGAATAATATTCTCTTATTGTTGCTCCTTTTTTAGCTTGGAATAAAATCTCATATATACTTTATTGGTGAAAGGGTCACAAACTTTCATTAGAACTGAATCACCACTTTTCATTGTTGCCTTGAAGAACCGTATATTATTCTCCAAATTGTTCTCCCTTAGATATCCTCCTCAAATGAAACATTCTCCCCTTTATAGCTTCCAATATGAGGGAGAATCACACCTCTCCGTCATGGTTGCCCTTTGCAAAGGTCACAACCTTCCACAATTACCACCCTTTGGATGAGTCACAAGCCTTTAGAATTGTCCCTCTTTGAAAGAGTCACAAACTTTCATAATTACCACCTTTTTGAAGGGTCACAACCCTTCATACCTTTTGCACTTTGAAGGAATTGCTTCCTTATTTTCTTCTCATTTCTTCTCTCTTCTATTAATTCTTCCTTGCTCCAAACCTTCCCTTTTCTCTTCCTTCCTCTATTAACCTTTCAAATAAAGTTATTTGCTCCCTTTTTATATCTCGTATTTGAGAGAGTTACAACTTTTCATTTCATACCTTTTGAACCTTCAGTAACTTACCTGATTTAATTATGTTATGTATTAATTTTACTATGTAGTTTTTTATTTAAATTTTCTTCTTCTTCTATATTTTAATTTTATTATTATTATTTATTACTCAATCCTAGTTCTGAAAAGCGAACATCACATACCAAACAACTTGTTAGTTTGTCTAAAAAATACTATACATGCATATAAGATTTTAAAGACCACTATCAATGATACTTCATGTGTTCTAAAAATAAATTTGCTTTAAGAGTAAAAATTGCATGAAATCTTTTTTAGAAATTGGATGAAGTTCATCCATTAGATAACACTTATTCTCCAAAAATAATTTCAGCTAAAATAAAAGATAATTTCATGTAGAAATATCTAAACAACTTTTTTTTAAATAAAGTGATTCTATTTTTTGACCAATTCTAAAATCAACAATTATACACCTTCCAAAATTGTAATCACTTCACTGAGAATTATGTCGGTTCCTCAATTGGCACAATGAACTCCTATTGATCACTTGCTTTCTTGTTTATGTACTCTTTCAACACTCAGATGAGAGTTTCCAATTCATTTGGATCAGGTAATGAAATGCCTTGAAGCCATGACTCCTGAGCACTCAACACTTTATCATTGTCAACAATCAACTTCTCATGTTTCTTTTTCCCCACACTTCAAAGTTCAAACTCAATGATTTTCGTTTATACAATCAGTTCCCCTACTTTTTCCTCACTAAGATCTCTAGAGTTGTCAGGTCTTCCTTTGCTTAGTCTTCCTTCACATACTTTGTGAGTTCCCTTTCTAGCTCATCTTTCTCCCCCATGTTGCCTTTTTGTGCCTTAGAGAACAAGATATAGGATCTAGAAATGAATTATTTCATGTTTCAACTCATCCAATTTATCAACCATCTGCTTAAAGAAATAATAGCAACCCATGTGATATCTACAAAGAGCCTTGTGGTATTCATGCCGGTCAAAAGATTAGTTTTCTTGGTGAGTGGGAAAAATGCCAGATATTTAAAATTTAAAATTAGCTACAGCCAATTTTTTACCTGAAGAACATATTTTACCTATTCTTTGTGTTCTTCCTCCATCTCTTTTGTTGATTAATTGATCATCTCCATTTGAGTCTCAAACTTACTACATGGCTACATTGAATCATCAAATGACTTCACTGCTGTTAGTAATAACTTTCCAATCTAAGACTCCATTGTTCTGCCATATGATGATGTTGCCATGGAATCTTTCACACCTAGCAACAGTAAAGAAGCGTTAGGGTTAAGGAACATCATAGATGTGGGGAACAAAGCATCTGATAGAGATCCTCAATAGTCTAATCAATTCCTTCAACTCAGACTTCTCCTTCCATCCATTTCTGTCATATCTTTTATATAAGCTATTATTATATCAACATGGTTGAGATCCGACTACCCATTGCCCTCAGCCAAGGGAGTTTCATTGGTTGCATATCCATTGGTTACACATCTTAGAAGTTCATATAAAATGGAAGCATAGTTTAATCATAATGTCCCCTTCCTAATCAAACACTATGGTAGATCATTGGCTTCCTTAATCAGTTCTTGCAGGCTAATGAGTTAGGGTTAGGGAACTTTTGAAGATAGTTTACCTAGAAGGTTGGCACTTGGCAGTATCAGATGTCTATTTGAGTTCTGGTGGTTATTATGTACAGAACACCCTTTCCTGGAGTGGTTTTGGTTGAGTTCTCCAATATTTTTTAATAAGTCAATTTTGGGCATCAACTGAGCTAGTTGTCAGGTTTCTTTCTTTCTATTGTCAGGTTACTATGTTCAGATTTTTCAGTGTTATCTCAATATTTGATACACTCCAATTGTTTTAAATTGGCCTATGACCTCTTTTACCTATTTCATGCTCATAGTTTGCTTTAAAAGAATCTATTACTTCAAAAATATGAGGTTAAAAAAAAAAACTGCATTCTGCCTCCAAATTTTTTCTATCCCAAAAGAGTGGCCTTGTGCAGAAAACTAGCCAGAAATCTCTTTTTCAGCTCGTTAAGTGGTAAAATGAGACAAGAAATAATAGCTTTCAGACTCCTCCTTTTTGTGTGGTGGGGTAAAAGGGCGAGCTAGAGCTACTGATGGTATACTTTCTCCAATTCCATAATTGACCAACACTGGGGCATTTGTTTTGTGCAGAAATGCCAAAACCAAATGTAGTTGTACGAATAAGAACATGAACTGATACATTCTTTCAGGTCTGTTTTATTTTGAGTTTCACCTGAGTTTTATATAATAGAGCAATAGATGTTCGTGTTGAAAGTTTAGCTTCAGTAGAATAATATTGATCGTCTGAATATGTTATTTGTCTTACACACACACACACACACACACATACATATGATAATATGTGTACACTTGAAAGTGTCCCATTCTAAACCATTCTATCCAAACGATTCCATGAGTTGGAATGCTTGGATGTCGGCTTAGAGCTCCCTATCCACGGAGTGCAAGAAGTTAGTTTTCAAGCATGAAGGCTCTCAATCAAGCCTTAGAAATGTACTTCTTGCTAGTAAACCATGCAACGGGAGGTTCTTTGAGACAAGAGCAAGAGTGCAAATATCTTCAAGGAATCCCTCAAGAATGCAATGCAAGTATGGAAACTAAGCTAAGATGATAATGCAAAATGCAGCTATGCTAGAATGTGAATGAGAGTGTTACAATACCATTATTTAAACTATGTGAGATTATTGCAAGAATCAAAGCTAAACTAACATGCAACTATGCTAAGAATGTCATATGATCTTATGCTAATATGATGGAAATGAGAGAATGAGACAAGAAATGAGAAGTTCTCCACAAAGCTCCAAAGAAACCTGTTAAAAAACCTGCAGCATAACAATATTCAAAAGATGGATTGAGGGGGAAAGCTCTCTCCCTTTTAAAGATGTATGGACGGTAGAGATCAAGATGAAGATGGTGGATGATCAACAGTGGAATTTGAAAAGAGGAGTGATCCATGTGCACACACAAGTCAACCAATAGAATATAAGTTAACTTGTCATATAAGACAAAAGTCACAAAGCCTTTTCTTTTGATTGCAAAATAGGAAAAGGACTTTATGTGTGCACTTTAAGTGGGTTAGAAGAATGGGGTCTTTTATTTAATTAAAAGGGGACATGTTCTTTTAATCAAATAATGAACTTAGGATAGCATACTCAAACTGTAGGTTATAATCAAATAAATTGATTATTAGCAATTTGGTCTAGATAAATGATTAAATTAATTTAGCCAAAATGCTAAAAAGGGGGCTAATAGTCTAGATGACTATTTTTAGGTGATTACAATATGCATATGTATATATGTACAAATATGTATACATATAGTTTAGACAGATATGGTTCAGATCAAGCATATTACTATTGTTACCAATTCACACTGGGTTTTGTCATTTCGACTGCATTGGATTACTTTCAAAATTATCCATTATCTCCGATCAGGGATTGGGTCATACTTGTATTGCCTTCGATAAGTATTAAGATCATTATCGGACATATCCTCAAGTATGATTAAATCATTGTATGTTTATGACCATGTAGGGTCATGACCCTATGTGACCTTTGGTCACGTAGAGTCATGTCCGTACGGGGTCACAACTCTTCACAATTATATATATAACTATTCTCATCGGTGGACAAGACAATATGAAAGACATAACATACTTGCAGTCCCAAGATTAATAAAGAGACATCGCAGATTACAAAATACATTCCTATCAGCATTTGGCATTCCAGACACAGCATATCAAAAACAGATTCAAAGGTATCTACTTGTCACATTCAAGATACTAAAGTAAGTAAAAGTCTGAAATAATCTGTTATTATTTCTATCAGTGATCCTATAAAATTAACATGGTATCAAAGCCATACTGATAAGAAATTTTATTCAGAACTTATATAAATATATGTTTTATTCAGACTACCATTTTTTTAAATTCTTCAAAAAAAATTGTTAACCACGTAAGATTGGAGGATAAATTGGAAGGGACTTCAAAATTTTCTTCATCGAAGATTTGTGTCATGATAATCCTAAGAGAAATGGAATTAGAAGAATATGTAGAAACGAATAAAACTATTCCAGAAAATGATCTAGACAAAACAACGTGGAAAAGGCACAACAATAAAGCCATGAAAATAATTATAGACTTTGTTAAAGATCATATTCTCTCGTCTATTTCTAGCCTTTCTACAGCATTTGAAATGTTCTCCACTATCAAGAATACATTTGAAATTAATAATATTAGTAGATTGCTAACATTAAAACGGAAATTATTATACATAAAAATGAATAGTGGGGAAACTATTACTTCCTATTTTCTAAGAATCTCTGAACTAAAAGATCAGCTTGCCACAATTGGAAGTCAAGTTGATGATAAAGAACTTACCATGATTGCCCTAAGGGGACTTCCTCTATCTTGGGAAACTTTTATTCAAAGACTAAGCTCTCGACCTGAACTTCCAAAATTTGAATTACTCAAGAATGAATGCACTCAAGAGGAATCAAGATTAGTCTCAAGGCGGATAAGCCTAATTCAAGAGGGAGACATTCATGCACTTCAAGCAAGTTTCAATAGGAAAGGAAAATTCAATCAAAATAAGAGAGAATCCAACAAACCTTATAAGAAAAGAGATTGGTCAAAAGTGAGATGTTTTAAATGCAAAAAAATTGGTCACTCTCATAATGTCTACCCTAAACGTAAAAGAATTCAGCTACTCTAGTAGAAATAGAAGAAGAAATGGAGGAAGTAGAAGAAAATTGTGCATTTTATCTAGCACTCTCCAGTGAATTAAACTCAAACAAAAACACCTGGATTATAGATAGTGGAGCATCTCGACACATAACAGGTTTTAGAGACAAAATCATAAACTTTTCAGAATGCCACTCAGAAGAGCTAATCGTCGGGGATAACTTTACACATCCAATTAAAGGTATTGGGTCTTGCTCTATTCAACTAGATTCTCACATTACTCTTCAACTCAACAATGTTTTATATATACCTGGAATTAAAAGAAATCTAGTTTTTATATCTCACCTTTTTAATCAAGGATTCAAAATTGCCTTTCAAGAAGACAGAGTTCTATCTTGGCCTAAAAATATTAACATCAAGAAAGCTATCACTATTGGTGTTAGAGATGGGAGTTTATATAAACTCTATAATCAACAAAACTTTGCACAAAGTCATGAAATTTCAGAGTCCACAAAAATATGGCATAGGAGACTAGGTCACCTACATTTCCAAGCATTATCAACTACAGGTAAAATTGTCAAAGGATTACCTAATCTAAAACAGATCACTTAGGTGTCTGCAAACGCTGTGCCCCAAGTAAAAATATCAAGAAAACCTTTCCCAAAAGTGTTCATAAATCTAATGCAATTCTTGAACTCATTCAATCTGACCTATGCGGTCCCATATCTGTACCCTCTCTAAATGGGTGCCTCTATTATGTAAACTTTATTGATGATTATTCTAGAAGAACTTGGATCTATTTCCTAAAACAAAAGGAATCTAGTGAAGTACTCTCAAAGTTCAAAGAATTCAAAGCTCTAATAGAAAATCAATCAGGAAAGAAAATCAAATCTTTAAGATGAGATAATGGAGGAGAGTATATCTCTGAAATTTTTAAAGATTTATGCATTACTATTGGGGATTAAGAGGGAGTTTTCTATACCTTATAATCCTCAACAGAATGGAGTTGTAGAACACAAGAATAGATCAATTGTTGAATCAGCTAAAGCTATGATGCATGATCAAAACCTTCATACTTCGTTCTGGGTTGAAGCATCTAACACTATTGTTTACATTCAAAATTGATACCCACACTCAGTCTTAGACAATACCACTCCAGAAGAAGTATTTATAGGCATCAAACCAGATCTAAGTCACCTAAGAATATTTGGGTGTCCAGTCTATGTACACATTCTTAAAGAAAAGAGAACAAAGTTAGAACCATTCAAAAAGAAAGGAATTCTCATCGGGTATAATGAAAACTCAAAAGGCTACAGGGTCTATATCCCAAGTCAAAGAACTATGGAAATCAGCAGAGATGTTAAATTTGAAGAAGATGTTGCCTTCAACCTTTCTAAAAATAATGATGAGATATTCACAGAACATATCACTGAGACAAATGAAGATCATCCGATAGAGAATGAGAGGGGGAATGACACTTCATCTTCTATACCTACTTCTAATGATGTTGAAAATAACAACAATAAAAAGAGACCACTTTGGGCCAAAAAATTCATAGAAGAAAATCATGTTGAACCTAATGAAGTATTAAAAGAAAGCAAGAAACCAAGAACTCAGACTTGTTACGTTGCATTAGTAACAAAACTTATCAAATCAGAACCTTCTAACACTAAAGAAGCCTTATCAAGTCAACCTTTGAAGAAAGCTATGATTGAATAATAAAATTCAATTTTTGAAAATGATGTATGGGATGTTGTACTTAGACCTAAAAACAAATCAATAGTTTCTTCCAAATGGCTGTACAAAATCAAGCATGCACCTGACGGCAGCATTGAGAAATACAAAGCTAGATTTGCAGCACGAGGTTTCTCACAAAAGGAAGGTATCGATTAGGAAGAAACTTTTGCTCCAGTTGCTAGGTATACATCAGTTAGAACCATCTTGGCCATTGCAGCATCTAAAGGATGGAAAGTCCGTCAAATGGTGTTAAGACAGCTTTTCTAAATGGTGAAATTGAAGAAGTGTACATTGAGCAACCTGGAGGGTTTATTACTCACAACAAGAAACTCATGTATGCAAGTTAAAGAAAGCACTATATGGGCTCAAACAAGCTCCAAGAGCTTGGTATGAAAGAATAGACAGTTATCTTACAAAGATGGGGTATTCTAAAAATGAAGCTGACCTTAATCTATATTTCAAAATAGATGGAAACGACATGATTATTCTAGTGTTATATGTTGATGACTTAATAATTACAAGTGAAGAACATCTAATAAGCAAATGCAAACAAGAATTGACAACTAAATTTGACATGAAAGACTTAGGACTTCTTCACTACTTCCTAAGACTGGAAGTTTGGCAAAAAGGAAACTACATCTTTTTAAACCAAGGGAAAAATACTATTGATATTCTAACTAAGTTTGGAATGATGGACTGTCGACCAGCTTCTACTCCTATGGAACTTAATCTACATAAACTAAAGGATGGCATGGGTAAATCTGAACCTGTTGATCCTACTCTCCACAAATAGATCATTAGCTCGTTGATGTATTTAATGAATACGCGTCCTAACATATGCTATGCTACTAACACCTTGGGTCAATTCATGGTTACTCCGAAGAAGATTCACTTGATGGTAGTTAAACATATCCTAAGATATCTAAGAGGAACTATTGGCATGGGAATCAGATATGATCAAGTTGAGATAAATCTTCATGGTTTTTCAGATTTAGATTGGGCAAGCAGTTCTACTAAGGGTAAGAGTACTTCAGGATGTTGCTTACGTCTTGGGTCTGGGATGACTTCCTAGTTTAGAAACAATCCTCAGTCATACTAAGCTCTACAGACACAAAATACATTGCTACTTCCTTTGGAGCCAGAGAAGCATTATGGCTACGAAAGCTCTTATTCGATCTATTTAGAGAAGCCTTGAAGCCTACCATCATTCATTGTGATAACCAGAGTTGTATTAAACTATCAGCTAATCCAGTGTTTCACAATCAATCAAAGCATATTGAAATTCCCTATCACTACATCAGAGATATGGTAGATCAAGATATCATTAAACTTGAGTACATCAGTACTAATGAACAGACAGCTGATATTTTTACCAAGGCTCTTGCTAAAGTGAAGTTGGTATACTTCAGAGAAAAACTTGGTATGATTAAATTATAATTTTGAACATTGAATTCAATTTCAATTTATATGTGTTTATGCTTCTATGATTGTTGCTTCAGATATGTAATGAAAGGTGACGATCTTTCATGGACATATATATTCAGAAGGTAATCTTTGTAAGGTGACGATCTTACAAATGATAGGTTTGTTATTATGATTGTTGGTTCGGATATTTCGGAAGTCATGAATAACAAATTCATTATGATTACTCTAGATATTGTTTCGGACAATTAGAGATCATAATTCATGTTATGATAGTGTTGATACCTTTGTGATTTATGTTATTTGACGAGTCTCTATTTCTTAGAGTGGTAATGTCAAATAATGTATTCTGTGTGCATATTCTAATATCTGGATTCTTTATTACTTCTCTCTGGCTAAAGAGGGAGTGTTGAAAGTTAAGCTTTAGTCGAATAATATTGATCATTTGAATATATATATATATATATATATATATATATATATATTGATCATTTGAAAATATATATATATATATATATAGTTTAGACAGGTATGGTTCAGATCAAGCACATTACTGCTGTTAGCGATTCACATCTGTCATTTCGACTGCATTGGATTACTTTCAGAATTATCCATTGTCTCTGATCAGGGATCAGGTCTTACTTGTATTGCCTTTGATAAGTATTAAGATCATTATCGAACATATCCTCGGGTATGATTAAATCATTGTATGTTTACGATTAACTAAACATTGGTTCATGACCACGTAGGGTCATGACCCTACATGACCTTTGGTCACGTAGAGTCATGCCCCTACGGGGTCACAACTCTTCACAATTATATATATAACTGTTCTCGTTGGTGGACAAGGCAATATGAAAGACATAACATACTTGCAGTCCCAGGATTAATAAAGAGACATTGCAAATTACAAAATACATTCCTGTCAGCAATCGGCATTCCACACACAGCATATCAGAAACAGATTCGAAGGTATCTACCTGTCACATTCAAGATAAGTAAGTAAAAGTTTGAAAAAATCTGTTATTATTTCTATCAGTGATCCTATAAAACTAACAGTTTGATGGGTTTGAATCTCTACCGAACCAACACCAGCCAGAACTTGATGGATTTCCTCATGACCCCCTCACAAACAATTTACACTGTGCACGATCCTTGTCTGCAGTGCCCCACAATGCTTCAAAATTCGTACATATGTGCTTCATCGCTGCATCCTACAATATTTCCAGCAGCTGCTGATAGTTGAATTGCAGCATCATTTTCAGGTAAATCAGAGCAAAAGGGCGGGACTGATAACAACAATACTTTTTGGCTAGCAATCCTTTCAAGTTGATAAAATGTTCCCAGATTCCAAGTGATTGTAATCAAGACCGTTGATAGAGCACGTATTTTTGGCGAGACATCAACCAAATAGCGGTGCTTCTTCTGCGACAATATGACAATAGAGCTTTTGTGCTCTTCACCTTCGATGGACCTTCCTGTCTATCATCTCATCAAAATTTCTGTCATCGCCAAAGTTTGCTTTATTACAGTATTAATAAAGCAGAGCAGTAAAAGCAACAGCAATGTATGTAAGTCGTGAGTTCCGGACACCCATGCACCGGATGTCTAATGTCCAGATCCACTGCCATTAGGATTTGAATCCAGATATTCGTTTCTTTCTGGCTCTAATATCAAATCATGGAGAAGAAGGAAAAGATAAAAGAAACATTTTTATTGCATTGAATTAACTTACAGATCCCAGAAGGAAATTATTTAAAACAAAACATAACTAGTTGAGTGATTCCGCGAACGAACCGTTCCTTTCATGGATAGCTAACACACTAACAAAAGTCGGAGTCAGATGTTCTATTTCTAATACTATCATTTGACTCACATCGGTGTTCTTACAAGACAATAGACTCCTTAACGCATATTACACTTATAGCGTTCAAGTAATAGCATTTTCACCGTCGAGTTCTGTAGAATTTTCCATTTGTATACGAGGGAATAGATGCGGGATCAGCCCAGAGCCGGGTCAAATATTGATGATTTGAAGTATGAACACGTAAAGTCCATTTGACTCTCCTCCTCCATCCCATCTATTAGTTTGACAAGATCACGAGGGTTTAGCTTCTCTTAGATTGTGGTGCCTAAATTCATAATTTCGCTCGAGCCATTAGCTGTCGTTGCTGAAATCTTAAGCCTTTAGTTGCCATATATTGTTGCTCCCCTTAAAAACAATGTACCCGATTGCCTCTGCGCACTAATCATATATCTTTGATAGTATTTGAACAGTTTTTGAATAAAACGGCAAAGAGATTTTTAACATTAACATTTCCGATCACATTGATGGTTGTGATCCACCATGGAAGATTTAGGCAAATGTCTATTCAATGGTAGTGATCTTACAATTTACAGAGCAATGCAGCCCAATTAAACGATTCATGAGAGCGGGCCAGAGAGACTGCTTAATCAATCAATCAATCAAATAGCCCTTGCTAAGAATTGGAGAAGTAAAAACCTCACCTTAGGCGAGAAGCGAGTTTTGGGAACGTCGTCGCAATCGGGGCGAATTTGATAGAATGAATCCGTTTTGGTCCTCATGTCCTCCCTCCTCAGATTCATGAGCTTCCTCAACAAAGACATTGCAAATCAGAATTCAGAAACAGGCCGGCACAAAAGGTGAATGGAAATGGGAGATCATTGAAAGCTTCCAGGATGGAGCGTGGCCTGTGGGACCCTCGAGCTTCACCCACTCCTAAACCCGCGTACACTAAGCTTTTCCATAAATTGCCCTCCCCTTATCCTACGCAGCAACCTCCATTGTCTGCTTTGGAAATCTTATTCGTTCAAATGTCCGTTTTAACAGTCGGTTCTCTTGTTGCGTACCTATTTTCGGTCTCGTCTTCGTTTTCTGTTTTTAAGGGTAGTTTGAGTCTAACACTGGAGTTTGGTGACTAGACTATTTTCGTCGACCTTTTCTTCCTTCTATTTTATTGTATATGTGTTAGTCATCTCCTTCAATGTCTTGTAGATAATCTTTAGTCTTCTCCACATTTAATATTTTTATTATTATTATTATTTATACTATTCTTTTACAAGAATTGGTCCTCAAATAATCAAGTGTTTGAATACTTCTAAGTAGGAATAAACTTCACCACAAATTAAATTGAATTCATTATGAAATAAATTTAATTAACTAATTGTAATTATTTTTAATCTATATAGTTGATTGTTGATAAGATTAAAAATATAGTTGAATGTTGATAAGATTAAACTAGTTAAAATAGTTTAGTTGTGTTTTCAATGCATACAAAAGAAAAAACCAATGTACTAGACTATAAATTTGGTGCATATCAAAAAGAAATTCACATAACAAAATTTTTAATTATAACTAATTGGCACTTTCACCAAAAAGAAGTGATGATAAAATATAGGTCAAATAATGTATTGAAGGGTACAAACCAAAGAATATGAATGTTGACCATCTTGTACTGATTATTAAGTTTATATGACCTCGAAATGATTAAACATTGTAAGTTTTTTTTTGTTTCATAATATTATTAGTTTTGGCAAATGCCTTTCAAATAATATCAATTAGTTTGGTTGTTTTTTAGGTACTATAAGTTGAACTTGCTCAACTATAGGTTCATCTTGAATGAAACATATCGTGTTCAACATAGGAGCCTCTTTTTCAAAAAAATGGATTTGGAAAGGTATGAACTGGGTGGACTTCTTGTTTTAATATAGGATCCACATACTTCCTTTTTTCTGCCTCCAACTCTTAGTCATGTAGATAAGCCTAATAATCTAGCTCCACCCACTCCAATTTGATCTCTTTCTCCCTCTTAATATCATCCATTTGTTTGTTGAAGTTTAGCAATACACTCTTGCACTCATTGTTTTCCATATTAAATTGGCATTTTGAGGTTGATTGAAAAGAAGAAACCATGGACCACAAAGGATATGTCCCAACAAAAACAAGTTGTATTTCACAGGATGCACACCAAGAATAGCCCACAGTGTAACCCACCGTAGCCATACACAAAAGGAGTGAGACACTACCATGAGGGAAGGGTCCAAAAAACAACTACAAGGAGTGATCAACAAGGCCCAACAACCCATGCAAAACATGACACTATCGTG
Organism: Cupressus sempervirens; assembly: GCA_028749045.1. NCBI lineage: Eukaryota > Viridiplantae > Streptophyta > Pinopsida > Cupressales > Cupressaceae > Cupressus > Cupressus sempervirens. The sequence goes on from CM053790.1 coordinate 410,456,392, forward strand.
ATCCACCACATATAGAGTTGCAATGATTCCATAGTTCCCACCAATACAAGAGACATGTTAAAAGAGGTCTCATAAAGAGGCATTATCATGAGCACCTCTTGCAGGGAGAGGTGTCAAATTTTGAACTACTCGACCAATCAAATGATGGCATAAATACTTAAAGACAACACTAGTAGACTTATTAAGGAGCAGAGTATGGTACATCCTAGCTAAAACTCTAGCCTTGAATGCATAATTATCTTGTCCCATAATAGGAAACACAAATAATCTTCATCCCTTAGTAGGTAACCAAGTTAGGTTTCCATGAGACCAAATCTCTATGTCAATATTGCATTATCTTGTAGATGTGTTTATCCATTTGGTGCTTTTATTTACTCCTACTAAGTTGATATTGAGATAAGAGGTTGAAAAGTTATTTAATTGGTTGATTGCTGATTCACACCCCCTCCCTCTCATAGTAATTTGATCCCTTAGGACTAACACAACTAACACATATCTTTCAAAGAAGTTGTAATTCTACTCATAATCTTCAAGGCCTTTACTGGGAAAAAAAAAAAAAAAAAAGGTTGTTCAAAGCCTTATGCTTTCTATTGTACTAAAATTGTAGAAATAACATCATAACTCCCATAAGCATATAAAATAAAGTCCTCAAAATTAGGATTTGCCAGTGTTGGGGCTGATGCTAAAGCCTCTTTGATTGCTTGGAAGCTATTTTTTTCGTCTCTAGGCCAACTCAACATTGAATTCTTCTTCAACATAGTTGTCAAAGGCTTTAAAAGATCAGCTATATCAGGCATAAAACATCTCACAAAATTAATTTTACCTATAAATATTTACATCCCCTTTTTATGATAAGGTAAAGGTAGCTCCAGAATGATTGCAACTCACTTTGGGTCTACTATTATGCCCTTCTTGGTAGCTATGCATCCCAATAGCCTATCTTCATGGACATCAAAAATATAATTTATTAGGACTAAGAAAGATACCGAACTCTCTACATCTCTTAAAAATATTCCTCAAATGACCAATATGATATGTTGGCATCTTAGAATAAATTATAATATCATCTAGGTAGACCAACATGAATTTGTGCATAAAGTTCCTGAAATCCATATCCATTACCTTTTGAAAAGGTACTCTCGCATCAGCCAGATCAAAGGCATCCTTTTATATGTCATAGTATCCCATTTTTTAGTAAAGGTAGTTTTAAACTGATCTTCCTCCTTAACTAAAACTTTGTTATACCCTAAATATCCATCCAAGAGAGAAAAAAATAGAACCTAAAACACATTATAGTATTTTTTACATGGATGCAAAAGGATGTTGGTCTTTCAATGAAGCTCTATGAGGTCTCCAAAATCAACACACAAGCTCAGTTCTCCATTCTTCTTCCTAATGTGAATGAGGTTTAGCACCTAACTAGTATGCTTTATAAGAAAGATTATATCACTCTTAATAAGCTTAAACACATATTTTTGCATTAAAGGATCAATCTATTAGCATGAATGTTGATGATACGACATTGGGGGAGTATCTTAAGCATTAGAGAGCATTAACATGTTGCATTCATGACTGCATATGTCATTGATGTCAATATAGCAGCAAGTCTATGAAGATTGGCAGCATAGCAAAGAGAGATTGTAGTTGTATGGACAAGGTTTTGTTTGTCTAATGATGTGTGACCATGGAAATGTTTAGTATAGTGTCCTGATGATGTGGTTCAATATGTAGCACGTAATTTGAAGATGTACGTAAGTTGTACCTGATTTACAAAAAGCAATTAAGAGACAAAGTGCTTGGAAAGTAGTTTTTGATGTTTGTATTATATCTTTCATCTGAGATGTAATGAGAAGATGCACAGTCAAACAGTGACAGAGGATAGTCAAATGATGATGTCAGTGGATGCACGAGCCCTAGTATCAGTGTGAAGTTTTGTATAGACTATGAGCCGATAGTGCTATTATAATTGTAATTAATTGGGAAAACCTCAAGGCCAACTCGAGGAATTATTTTGAAGATATGGTATAAAGGAAAGATGTTTTCCTTGTTTGTAGATGTTGTGATTGTTGTATGAAGTGCGAAGTATGAAAAGGAGTAGAGTGTTTATTGAATGCGAGTAACTGATCCAAGGGATTATTGGATGCGACTTTCCTGATTTGATTACTAGATTAGAAGGAGAAGAGGTCTAGTTGACAAGACAGAGGAAGGAAGTACTATTCATTTCTATTATTCTACAAGGAATAATATAGAGATCATTTGGATAATGGATTCATTGGTCTTAACCTTGAAGTTGTTTGGGCAGTGGGTTCGGCTATCTTCCACAACTCCTAATAGTGTTGGCATAACTCCTAACAGGGTTGGAATCTCTTAACAAGGATTCAAAGTCTCTTAATAGGGACTAATATATATCAAATGTTGTTATAAGCTCCTAGTAAGGTCCATCCTCTAACAAGGAATGTTTATAGTAGTACATCATCTTGTGGGTACCATCACCATCGGGGTTTTCCCTCTAATCAAGGGTTTCCCTAGTTAACATATATGGTGTTATTGTGTATGAGTATCTTGTTGTGGTTTATGATTAAATTACTCATATGGTTAAGTTTGTTTAAAGTTAATAATTATGATATTAGTTGGATAATTGATTCACCCCCTCCGATCTCAGTTATATTGATGGAATATATATTCTAACAATTGGAGGAGGAGGAATACCTCTATCGGGGAGATATGTATTGCGAGTTGTTTACTGTGAACAACTATTGTCGATCCTAAAGAAGAAGAAGAAGAAGAACAGTGTAGTGTTCCAAAGGATTCTAGATTTGATTAATGAAGAGAATTTGAAAAGATGAGAACAACAACAATAGCAATAGAGTATTGTTTTGGTATTCTTGGAACTTAGATGTTTTTCATCTATGTTGCCATCAATACCAAAGGGGGAGATTGTTAGCATGAATGTTGCTGATACTACATTGGGGGACTATCCTAAGTATTTGAGAGCATTGACATGTTGCATTTTTTATTGTGTTTGTCATTGATGTCAACATAATAGTAAGTCTGTAAAGACTGGAAGAGTAACAAAGAGAGATTGTAGTTGTATAGATAAGGTTTTTCTTGTCTAGTGATGTGCAGCCATGGACATGTTCAATACAGTGTCCTAATGATACGGTTCAATGTGCAACACATTGATGAGAGCCAATTATAGCCTATTTAATGCTTTATTTTAATATAGCTTACGCACTTTCCTACTTACTTCTCTATTCCATTTCTATCCCATTTTACCATTATAACGTTGCATATGGTTTAATATAAATAAGTATTATTAATATTGTTTTGGGATCAAAATATGGAAAATTCATTATTGATTGCTTATACTAATCTTTATTATCATAGTATGTTCATGTGTGAGTAGATCTTCCTGTCGCCCACTATGCATCTTCATGTAGCCATTTTGAGTTCCATCCACTTTGAAGTGTTTTGCTTATTGGCATAAAGATATATTTTCTATAGATATCATTCACTCTACAGGAACACGTGGAGAGGACAGTAAAGACTGGTGGAGAATGTATCTTCCAGCTACATAGTTTTTATTATGAAAACATATTACTAAACTACTTATTCCATCTGCATGGAATAATAATGGGGAAACATTCTCTCCACACAAAACTGTCATTTCCTCTTCTTGTGGATACCTTCAATGCTATGCAACGAATATCTAAAATATATAAATTGGCATTTTTATATTCTACAGCCAACAAGGAGTAAATGGGTATTAGCATTGATAATACAGGCTATCTTCAAATTACATCCAAGAGAAAAGTGTTTACCGAATGCAAGTAAGTGATTATTAGATGTGAGATTTGTGATCTAGTTACTAGATCAGAAGGAGAAGAGGTCCAATTGATAGGACAAAGGAAGGAAGTTCTATTCATTTCTATTATTCTACAAGGAATAATATAGAGATCATTTGGACAGTGAGTTCATTGGTCTTAACCTTGAAGTTGTTTGGGCAGTGGGTCTAGTTGTCCTCCACAACTCCTAACAGAGTTGGTATCTCCTAACAGAAACTGATATGTACCAAATGTTGTTATAGACTCATAATAGGGTCCATCCTCTAACAAGGAATATTTATATTAGTAAATCATCTTGTGGTTACCATCCCTACCAATATTTTCCCTCTAATCAAGGGTTTCCCTAGTTAACATATCTAGTGTTATTGTGTATGAGTATCTTGTTGTGGTTTCTAATTAAATTACTCATATGGTTAAGTTTGTTTAAAGCTGATAATTGTGATATTAGTTGGATAACTGATTCCTCCTCCTCCCCCTCCCCCTCCCCCTGTCTCAGTTAGATTGATGGACTATATATTATAACAATTGGTGAAGAAGGAGGAATATCTCTATGGAGAGATATGTATTGTGAGTTGTTTCCTATGAACAATTATTGTCAATCCTAAAGAAGAAGAAGAATAGTGCAGTGTTCCAGAGGATTTTAGATTTGATTAATGAAGAGGATTTGAAAAGATGATAACATTACCAACAATAGAGTATTGTTTTGGTATTCTTGGGACTTAGGTGTTTTTCATCTATGTTGCCATCAATGCCAAAGGTGGAGATTGTTAGCATGAATGTTGATGATACTACACTGGGGGAGTATCCTAAGCATTGGAGAGCATTGACATGTTACATTCATTATTGTGTTTGTTATTGATGTTAGCATAGCAGTAAGTCTATGAAGTCTAGCAAATTAATAGAGAGAGATTGTACTTGTATAGACAAGGTTTTGCTTGTCTGGTGATGTGCGGCCATGGACATGTTCAGTACAATGTCTTGATGATGTGGTTTAATTTGTAGCATGTAATTCGAAGATGTATGGAAGTTGTACCTGATTTACAGAGAGTAGTTCAAAGATAGAGTGCTTAGAAAGCAATTTTTGATGTTTGTATTATATCTTTCATCTGAGATGTAGTGAGAAGATGTATGGTTAGACAGTGATAGAGGATAGTTGGATGATAATGTCAATGGATGTGCAAGCCCTAGTATCGTACGTATGAAGTTTTTTATAGACTATGACCCAAAAATGCTATTATAATTGTAATTAATTAATTATCTTATTATAATTAATTGGGAAAGCCTCAAGACTAACTCAAGGAATCATTTTGAAGATATAGTATAAAGGAAAGATTTTTTTTTTTTGTTTGTAGATGTTGTGATTGTTGTATGAAGTGTGAAATAAGAAAAGAAGCAGAGTGTTTACTGAATGCAATTAAGTGATCCAAGGGATTATTGGATGCAAGTTTTGTGGTCTAGTTACTATATCAAAAGGAGCAGAGATCTAGTTGACAGGACAGAGGAAGGAAGTATTGTTCATTTATATTATTCTACAAGGAATAATACATAGATCATTTGGACAGAGGGTTCATTGATCTTAACCTTGAAGTTGTTTGGGCAGTGGGTCCAGCTATCTTCCACAACTCCTAACAGGGTTGGAATCTCCTAACAAGGATTCAAAGTCTCCTATTAGGGACTAATATGTACTAAATGTTGTTATAGACTCCTAACAAGGTCCATCCTCTAACAAGGAATATTTATATTAGTACATCATCTTGTGGGTACCATCCCCACTGGGGTTTTCCCTTTGATCAAGGTTTCCCTAGTTAACATATCTAGTGTTATTGTGTATGCGTATCTTCTTGTGGTTTTTGATTAAATTACTCATATGGTTAAGTTTGTTTAAAGTTGATAATTGTGATATTAGTTGGATAACTAATTCACCCCCACCCTCTCTTAGTTATATATGTGGATTGTATATTCTAATAATTGGTATCAAAGCATCAGATCCTTGAAGGATAAGCTTAACAACTTTAGGAGATTGATGACAAATATTTTCAGAAAGGTGTTGAAAATAGATTGATACAAGTATGATAAATATGTTTCAATCATTGTTTTGTCACTAATGTCAAACATGCTACTTGTTGGTAAGACAATTACTTATATGATTTAAGTACTATCATTTGTTTGATTGATGAAGAGGATTTGATCAAGTGAGGTAACAATAGCACCTAGAGGAAAGGTTGAGTTATGATATGAAAAAGAGTACAAGGATCAATTAAGATAGTGATATTATAGTGCATTGATAATCTACTTAAGGTTGCAAAGGTTAGTTACACTAAGTAAGTTTAGAAGAACAAGTTGTTTGTCTGCCAAGCTTGACTGAGTGGACAATAGGTGTTGAGGAAAGTTAGTGTAAGCTGAGTAGAAAATCAGTTGGAGCTGAGCAAAGTCAATTTTAGTGTAAGTCCAGTTTAGTTGATGCTAAGCACTAGTAAACTTTAGTTTGTGCTGAGTATTTTGATAGTGGATGCCGAGTAATGTAGTGTGTACCAAGCATCAAAAGCCAGTTAATATCAAGTGTTAGCATTATGAGAAAGATTGAGAATTCAATGAATCTAAGCTGACAAGTTTGATTTCTTGGATTGTGTGAACTGTGTGGAAGATAAGATTGATGAGTTGGTGGAACACAATTAAAGATGAACTGTTTAGAGGTGAATTCAAAGAGGATTGAAGGAGAAGTTTCTAGAAGGGAATGAAATGAAATGAAGGGTAGATTCATTATATCCTATCTAATCTAACCTAATCCTAAAATGGATGATGGAGGATGAATGAAAAAATATCTTAATTCTCTATTTATAGAGATGGGTGGTCAGAAGCAAGAGTTGATGTGCGAGAACCTAAGGAAGACAAGGAGTCTAGGGTGTTTGCGTCATTTAGTGACCTAGGAGAATAGACTATATTAGCAAACAAAGCAAGAAGGCTTAACGGTATGGATGCTTGAAGGGTGAACAAACTATTAGAGCTAAAGAGTGTGAAAGCCAAGTAGAATGGAGGACTAAAAAATAAATCTATAATTTTCAAATGAAGTTGTAAGTTATTATTAGATCAAGCCTTATTGTTACTCTCTAATCATTGTATCAGTCTAGGGTAAATCCTTTGGATTAAGTTTGACCTAACAATCATTTGTAAATCCTTTAACTGGGTGACATTCCAAGTGAATGATCTAAAGTCTTCTAACAAGGATCACTCCTAACAAGGTGATTGAAATTCTTTAATCGGGTCATATTTAACAGTGTGTATTATAACCTTTAACATGGTTGGTCTTTCATAGGGCATCACTTCAAAAGAGTGAGAATGAGTAGCATGTTACTGGTGGTTTTTCGCAAATTGGTTTTCCATGTTAAATCATTGCGTCAAATGTGTTATTGAATCTATTATGTTTCATGTGTACTTTTATGCAAATTGATTTGATAGTAACCTACAAGTTTAATTGATTGCATAATCTAATGGATGCATGCATGATGAAAATGTTTTATGGATATGGGTTCACTAAGTCGTGAAAAGTTTTAATTATACATCTGGACCTTGGATAACTGATTCACCCCCCACCCAAAGTTATTCTAAAGAATTCCAACAAAAGGATAGTCCTATATTTGATGGGGTCAACTATGATAGTTGGAAGGAAAAGATGAACACTCATTTGTGTGCATGGGTCCGAGTTATTGGATCTTGACAAAGAGTGAGAAGACAATTGCCAAAGAAGGGAAACTTGAAGAATGCAGTGAAGTAGAGAGAGATCTCTACTATCAGCTCTTCTAGAGAATGAATATAGTCATGTAAAGTCACTTCAATCATCTTATGAAATTTGGAAAATATTATAATCTACTCTTGAAGGTGATACACATACAAAGAGAGTAAGATTGCAAAATTGGATATGTGTGTTTCAAGATGCTAAAATGATGGAAGATAAATCTATAAGAAACTATATTAGTAGGATATCAAAGATTGTTGCAAGAATCAAGTCAGATGGTTCAACCAAGGAAGAATATGAGGTTGTGTGGAAGATCTTAAAAACCTTGACACCACCATTCAAGAAAGTTGCTCAAATGATTCAACTACTTATACCCTGCACTAAGGAGTTTACTAGGGAAATGGTGCTTGGAATATTGAAAGCAACAGAAGTAGATCTAAGGAAATCAAGAGAACTAACATGAGTTGAGACAATTTTTAGTGCCTTGAATGTTCGACCAAGCTTGTCTAGAAGCACAAGCACACATGGAGATTTTGTTGGCAGTAGCAGAACTAGATCTAATGAAGACAAGAAGTTTGAGGAATGTGTATCACTTCTTATGAGAAGAGAAAAACATGGTAAGAATATCTTTAAATGTTGGACATGTAATGAGTTTGATCATTATGCATCTAAATGTCCTAAAAGAGAGAAAAAGTATAAGGGAAAATTTAAGCCTAGAAGAGATAGAAATTGTTTGTATGCTAATGAAGATGAGAAATCTAATGAAAGAGATCAAAGTGAAAGTGATGATGAGCTAGGATTTGTAGCTATTAAAGAAGATGGTCTTGATAGATAAATTAGAGAAGAAAAGGCTCTAGTTTCCCAAGTTGAAAAAAAATCTGATTGGATAATAGATAGTGGTTGTTCACATCACATGATTGGTGATATGAATAAGTTTGTTAAATTCAAGAACTATGATGGAGGTATTATTAGAGCCAAATCCAACCTCTGTAATGAGGGATTGAGAGCCCCTTAAATAGAATCTAGGAATTGATCAACGGTTAGGATCAATTTGGATGGACGGTTAAGATTAGAGAGAAGATTCAATTAAAATGGAAACTTCCTTGTGCAGGTGAAGTTGACTATTTCAAATCTGAGTGTGGTGAGTAGTTAATTGAAATTTTATGAGTGTGAGAACAAATTAACTAGATTACTTCCAATTCAAGAGGTAGTTCACTTAGAGTTTCCATTTTAGAACTGAAGAGAAGATTTTGAAGATATTATTTAATTTAATAAAGTGAGATATGACCTCATAAATGCCCTTTCCATTTAATTGAATAATTTCATTCAATTAATTAAAGTGGGCATAATTATTAAATTAAATGTTTTTAATTCCTTAGTGCATTAGCCTTAGGATATAATTTAATCTAATTAAAGTACAAACACTCCAAATTAAATTAAATATTAATCAAATAGGTTTAATGTGACTAATACAAGTCAATACTTAGGAATTAAATAGGTAGTCTGATTAATGCAGATTTAGGGTTTTCTACATTTAACACTCAGGTCAAGTAGCGAAAATCAGAATAAGAGTTGCCTAGTAGAATAGGATTTTAGAATTGATCGAAAATAGACCAGAATTGGTGATCATGGCAATAAGCCAATTTTGGGGTATTACATTTTGCCACTCTTTGAATGAATGTGCGAGCAACACGTTTGATTCAAAGAAAATTAGAAAGCATGATGCAAAGATAAATAAGTAAGATTGGTTCTGAAATTGATGACAAAAAGACCAATTGATAAGCTTTTAAAGATTATTTCTAGAATGAAGCTTAATCTTAAGGAATCCAAGTAGAACATCTCGATAATTGAATTGATAAGCATTTAAAAGGCTTTCTCCAGAATGAAGCCTAACCTTTAAGGATCCAGATAAAACACCTAGATACCTAAATTGATAAGCTTTTAAGGATTATTTCCAGAATGGAATTTAATCCTAAGGGATCCAGATAGAACACCTAGATACCTAAGATTGAAAGATAACACGATCTAATCATGAATTGTAGAACCATCCCCAAAGCAAGGCTTGATCCTCAAGAGTCGAGGTTTAGGCTATCTCGATACCTATCCATCAAACTCTGATAAACACTGTTATGAGATGTAATTAGTTGATGGAAAGATGAGATTGATGAAAAAGATGTCAAATGGAGGGGAACAAGATGCCCCTAGAAATAAGGACATAAGATGGGAACAAGATGCCTCGAGGGATAAAGATTCAGATTGAGTTGAAATTTAGATTCAATGATGTAATCATCCTACCCTCTCAAGAGTGAAAATGAAAGATGATACGCCAAAAATGGAAAACAAAGCAATATGTTTGGAGACACCGAAGAAATTGAAGAATCAATAGAATATAAAAGAGAACAGAATGATCTTAAGAAATTTCAAAGTCAATTCAACATGATTTCGGGGTCTAGAAGACTAAATTTGACCAAAATTTGACCAGATTTGACTTTTTCTAGAATAAATTTTGAAAATTTGAAGAAATTTGAGTTGAGAAAATTCAAAAATTCACAAAGTATTAGAAGAATTTGGACTACACAAGAATTTGATTGTCTTGGTCCCAAAATTTTAAAATGCATTTTTGAGTTGCTTAGGTGTGTCAAATTTCGAATTTGATTCTGAAAATGGATTCAAAATGGTCAAATTAGCTAGGGGGTGATTTGTGTGCAAATCAGAGCACTTTGAAAAATCAAAGGGGTCATTTTCAAATCATTTGTGTATTTTCTCTTTAGTGGAGAAGATAGCTCTAAGAGAGAGACGACAGTTCCTGTGCACACACACCGTTTTGAGCGCTTCAGACAACACAACCGGTCGGCAGACTATGGACCTCTGGTGAGTAGTCGACAAACTTGCTTCACATTTAATTTTGCACTCATTTCGAGGTGTTCTAAGGATGTTTTTGCATATTTTTTAGAGTAGGCCAATCGGTTCACACGTAGGGGTTTCAGCCCTCACGTGAGACAGGTCTTCTTTCACACGAAGATTCACCAGCCCAATGTTTCTTCATGCACGTTGGTGGGGAATCTCGCACGGGAGATACCCACCTTTCACACAAGATGTGCGGGATAGTTGGGCACACATCGCTTGCAGTCTCATTGCCTCTCACATGAGGACTTGTTTTCTCGTGCGAGGACTTGTTGTCTCGTGTGAAGAAGCAAAATTTTGCATGAAAACATGAATGTTCGCGCAAAATTCTAGTGTAGGAACTCAGTTTTAAAAGTACATTTTTTATTTTTCATCCAAAATTTGCATTTGTTTTGCCACCTTTTTTACTTGTTGAGAGAGTACTGATTGTTTGCTTGTTGTTGTTGCTCGTGTGTGCAGGTTGTCATTGATGACATCGCATTTAGGTCACACTATCTGCCTTACAGAGCTTTGTTGCAAAGTCTTGATGATGCAGACATGGCCCACATTGACAGATTGGGTTTAGCATATCTATGTCGAATCCCAATAGTGCTAGTGAATCACAACCTATTAACAACATTGGTGGAGCATTTGGATTCAAAGATGAACACCTAACACCTACCATAGGGAGAGATGACCATCACCCCTGAGGACATCTACAAGATTTTGCATATACCCTTCCATGGGCCACGAGTGGTATATGATACAATATCACAGGCAGGGATAGAGGCATTATGAGCCATCTTTCAAGGAGAGTTAGTGATAGGGTGAGCCATCACATGGGATGAGCTCACCCATACATATGGGACCACTCATAGGTTGGCATCAGTGTTGGCCATTTTCATCAACTGCTTCCTGGTACCTGACAGGGGACATCATGGACTAGAGTGCAGATGGGGTATCATGTTGTAGAGGATGCTCGATTCTCTTAAGTGATTCAGATGGGGCCAGTGTATGCTTGCCCACATATTTTATGAGATACACGATATAGTATACCACAAGCAGAAGAGTATGGCCGTTGGGATATATGTATTATAGATCTGGGCATGGAAGCACCTGCCAGTTACTTGACCCATTTTTTAGGATGCCCAAGAGTCGATGGAGCCCTACATATGCAGATACAAAGGACAGCTTACCCAGGCAGGCTTGGGTAAGACAGAGCATTGGAGGACCCATCTCGATGACCTAGTCTTCATCATATGGTGGCCTTGGAGAGAGACAGAGGATTGGGATGACGCTCCTCGAGAGCTTAGTTGGATGTTCTCGTCATAGCCACTATTAGTTCAAGACACACATATTATAGAGAGGTTTCCTATCACATTGGTGTGGTGACAGTACGAGTAGCCTCAAGACATCTCACAAGAGTATTGCTCCTATGCCAGGTTAGCCTAGGACATGGGGCGAGGATGGTCAATTAGGTTAGATCCTGAGAGATCTGTGATTGATGTGCACAACTTAGTTGTGACACAATGGAACTACCTCCCAGACATAGTAGATGTAGGGATGACACCTACATACTAGGCATATTTTGTCAGCCATCCATTCCCACGGTACACATATCCTTAGGGGATGGTAGCTCTAATGCCCCAGGGACCATAATAGGTGCTTGTATAGACTCCAGTTCAATAGCCAACGCAACAACAACCACCATAGGGTCCACCATAGTAGATGTGGCATAGAGTACAACGAGTATAGATTCCCCCACACCAGATGGGGTCTAATCTAGGTGCTAGTGGCAGCGAGGTGGAGCAAGGTTGCTAGAAAAGATCGCAGACAGAGGAGCAGGCACCTATGGAGTAGCAGCCAGAGACGTTAGACAAGGAGATGCAGGAGCAGCCTGCTACTAGGTCCTAGGATGCCTTAAGGAGGGCAAGAGAGCATATTACACAGGCCTCCCGACAGTTGGGAGAGTTGCAAATACAGGTGGTAGTGAGGGATGAACAAATTGCTGAGTGAGATCATGAGATCTAGAGACTGCAAGAGTAGGTTTTGGCAGTTGAGCGGAGGGTGGAGATGTTGCAAGATGAGGTTCAACTTCAGGCAACCCAAGTAGCCTACTATTGCGCAACATACTCCATAGTTGTGCCTGATGAGACTTAATAGGTGCCACATTTTTCTTAGTATGCTCAAGAGTCTGAGAGTTGACTCAGCAAATTATGCACATGGTGTGATATGAAATCCTAGAATTAGTATAATTGGTATATTGTTGTTGTGGGGAATCAATAAGCCCATTTCATAATTATAGATATGCCATTTTTATTAGTGTATCCTAATGGCTTAGTGGAGAAACTTCCATGAGGTTGATATGGGATACAATTATTTGGTCAACACAAATATAGATTTCTTCGAGGAAAACAACCTTTGGGAAGGGAGTAATGTAATGTCTTTTTTGTCTATCCATTATGCTCTTTGGTGACATTAACCCTTTTCACCATGGTCTCATGGGATGATTAAGAATTTAGAGGGGTCCATGTGGGTTTTTGGAATAGGCATGTCTAATTTCAAGTAGATCAAAGTCGAGATAATAGGGTTTCCAAATACTTACTATTTATAGAAATTTAGCAAGGGTCTATATTTCTAGTTTTGTAATATTGGACTTGGAGTGTCTTGTTGAGAATTCCAACAAGATATTGCTAATGAAATTATGAGTTCAACACAATATTTGTTTTAATGCTAAAAGATTGAATAGTCCATTTATTATACCACCTTGTTATTAAAAAGAGACATTAAGTAAAAGTGGAATAAGACAGAAAATTAATATGAAGAGTCAAGCAGAGGAAAATGAAGAGACATTGAGATGACTACAAAAGGACCTTTAGAGGCTCATTGATTTCATATCAGGCTTTATGATTTTTTTAATTTATTTTCTCTCTTTAGGAATTTTGGAAAGCTTCATTTTTAGCTAGTTTTAGGGCGAAACACCTTGAGCTTGGAAGAAGTGGATATAAACCCATTGTCTTGTTGGACATATCACATGAGTATCTTACTTGTGCCTAAATATTTCTTTTCTTATTGTCAATCTGGTTGTATTCCTATGTTTAAGATTAGTTATTACATTATTTTGTTGAGGGATTGTAAAGCAGATCATTCTCAAAATGCATATCTATTGAGTTGGATATTGGCACTCACTGAATGAACTAGAAATCTTTGCATTCAATTCTATTCTTAAATTTGTGTGTTTTGATTTTGAGAAAAGTGAAGAAAATACCCAATTAGGCGTATCATAATAATATAATATAACTAATAGAATTAGAAATTTGTATTTTATATTATTAGGAAGTTATGCCTTTTAATATTTATTCAGTATAATTTTATTATTTTTATTCTATTTCAGTGTTTTCCTTGCTTTGTTTATTTATTATTTCATTTAGTTATTATATGTTGAGTTTTTGTTAAACATATGATAATTAACATTGGCAAAGAGGTGTATATTTATTCTTCCATGAGATTTAATGTTTAACAAATTAATTGATAGTGTGTTTATAAATTCTCAATTTGTCATGTTCATTACTATGCAAGAAAAAATAGGGGGATTGATTATTTTGAGTTCAATGTAAATGGGGATAGGTTTTTATTTTTCTTGTGTGCTTTTGGACTTAGTCATTGGAAAAATAAGGTGTTAATAATGCTCTTGTAGGCTTCTTCTTGGAATTTGAAGTGGTTTGAGAACATAAGGAGCATATTTAGGAGTCATGGAGGGAATATAGGAGGAAGTCAAATTTGACTTTTCCATATCTTTAGAAAGCATTTATGAGCTATTGGAGTAATTCTTGCGGCAATTTTGACGAGTCATCTATATGGTTGTGCTTGAAAGTGACTTTTTTTTTTTAATGATTTGCACTTCATTTCATGAAGTTTTAGATGTTGTTTTTGGGCCTAATTCATTAGATCTAACCTCAGTTTGTTGAGATGGTTGTATGTAATGATTTTTTGAACTTATTCTTAAGTTAGTTCCAATTTATGTAGAAGCAACTACTGAAGTGAGTTATTGAGTCCTCATAGTAGTTATATTGTTGTAACTTAGTTTGTGAATGCATTTGTAATTTATCTTTGAAGTTTGTATAATAGACGACAGTTTTCAAATCTATTTTGAGTTCATCTTATTATGTGCATGAATAGATCCCGAAGTCTATTTTCTTTGATTTCTTATTAAATCCTTTGAGTTAAAGTCTCAATATGGTTTTTGTAGGTGAGTAATTCACATTTCATATAGTTTTTAGGTCATGAAAGTGAGTTCATTAGATATTGTTAAGTTGTATAAATTTCCCTCCTTTTAACTTGTGTTTATGAATTCAATTATTTCTTGTAAACATTTATATGTGTATTGTTTCAGATATCGACAATTGTGTATCCATTAAGTTATGTTTCCCATATTCAACATTTATCATGTTTCAATTCTACAATATATTCACCTTATTTTTAGTATTGATTTTATTCAAAATATTTCTTATCATTTTTTATCCAAGTATGTACATTCTAAATTAGTTTTAGGTGAAGTATCAATAGGAATACAACCTTCTTTAGAGGTTTATTTCTATTTTGAATAGCCCACATATTTTGAAGTGATCTAACATGATACTAGAATATTGAGTTTATGTACTCTAGCATAGGGTGAAATTAGGGCACATAACAGTCCTCATATTTTGCTAAACAATCTTTCTCCCTTATATACCTCTCATTATCCATCCCATCCCTTAGAACTTCTTCATTTAAATCTATTAAATCTTCCTCAAAATGTTCTTTTCATCCATTTTTTATAAATGTGTTTTATTTCATTACTTAATTTTCTTCTTCACACTTTTCAATTTCTCCATAAAGAAAAACAACTTAGGTCCTATATGTTTTTCTTCTATTCACTACACTTCAACTAGATTAATAAAGTTTTCATCTTTGAGCCACATGTTTTCAAATTTAATGGGTCCCTATATGGTATTTAATCCATAGTTATGTTCAAATGGATAGGATAATTATTTAAACCTAAACACAAAAAGATGAATCCTTCAAGAGATGCTAGAAATGTAGAAAGACCCCATTGAAGAAGAAACTATCCAAAAATAAATAAAATTGCTAAAGCCAAAACTCTATTTTTCTAAGTACAATTTTCATTCATCAGTTCAATTTCCATCATATTATCATTGAATACCAAATCTTGAAACTCCTTATGAGTTTGACCTATTCTACCATTGCCTCATCTTTTGTATTTTCTATATAGAATTGCATTGAAGTCTAACATAGCTATGATATGTATATATTTAATTATAATGATACATCCATCAAGTTCATATCATAGATCTCTTTAACTAGGGAAAGGTCTAGCTCCATATACATTTATGATTGTAAATTACAGACTAGTCTCTGAACTCCTTACCTTAACACTCATCCATAGTTTTCCATTGGCTAAAACATCAAAAAAAAATTTGTTGTATTCCAAAAATGGATAAACCACTAGAGGAACTTGCAGTAGGGAAAAAAATACTTTCTAGAGTTTGAATATTTTGAATACAAACTCTAGCTCTTTCTAAGTTTGTTTTGTTTCTTGCGTTAGAACCACTTCAACTCTAGCCAATTTGATCCTTTCATTGAATAAACATTTTTTTGTTAAGGGAATTCCAAATCCTAAAATTCCATGATATGAGAATTGTGTATCTTAGGGAACGATTCACCCCTTTCCATTGTCCATTAATAAGTTATTTTTAATTTTCTTGCAAATTTACCATCTTTGGGTCTTAGTTCTTCCATTGACTTCCCACCTTTTGAGTTTGACCTAGTCTACCAATGGCCCATCTTTTTTCATGTCTATATAGAAACACATTGAGATGTACAACCACTCTTACATGTTTATCTTGACTTATATTAATAAATTTGTAAAGTTCCTACCATAGGTCTCTTTTACTTGGGTGACATGCATTTCCATATAGATTTATGATTGTAAATTACATATTAGTCTCCAAACTCCTTACCTCATCACTTATCCATAGTTTTCCATTAGCTAAAACATAAAAGATATTTTTGGTTGAATTCCAAGAAATGGATAAATTGCTTGAGGCACTTGGAGTAGTTAAAACCACTGCATTCTTGTATTTTACATTTTTGAATACTAACTCCACCTCTTCTTGAGACTATTTTGTTTCTTGAGTCAAGACCCCCAACTCTAGTCAAGTCAATCCTTTCTTGAATAAACACTTTTAATTAGTGGCATTCAAGCTCTAAAATTCCATGATATGAGCATTATGACTCCCGGGGAAGGGTTATTCCATTTCCATTATCATTTAAAAAAGTTATTTTGATTTGTCTTGTAAATTTACCATCTTTGGATCTTAGTTCTTCCATTAATTTCCCACCTTCTAAATTTGACTAGGTCTACCAATTCCCATCTTTTGTCTTTTCTATATAGAATTGTATTTAATTATACCATTATTATGATATGCTTATCTTGAATTGTATTGATAAAGCCATCAAGTTCCTATCGTAGGTTTCTTTAACTTGGGTAAAAGATTTATGATTATAAATTACAAACCAGTCTTGAAAATCCTTGCCTTAAACCTTACCCATAGTAGTCCATTGGTTAAAACATCAAAGCTAACTTTTGTTGTATTTAAAAGAAGGGCTAAACTACCTGAGACACTTTCAATAGGTAAAATCACTACTTTCTAGTATTTGAATTTTTGAATATTGACTCCACTCCTTCTTGAGAGTATTTGTTTTCTTGGATCAAACCACTCATTATATGAGAAGCATAGCTTCTAGGGAAGGGCGCTTCTCTTTCCATTGTCTAGTAAATAATTTATTTGGATTTGTATAACAACTTTACCATATTTGGGTATTATTTCTACCATTGACTTCTAGCCAAACCCTTTATTATTGGTATCATTATCATAATCAACCTTCTGCTTGCTTGAAGAGAAGTTTTGAATACATAGTGACTCCATCTTCACAACCCAAACCTCAATTTATCCCTTTAGGCATCTTCAAGTTTTCATTTTCCAAACTATCCAACTCATGATCTTGTGTATGAACATTCTTTTTTCTTGTTGATATTATTCATCTTTTAAGGCAAATGATCTTGTGATACAAAATAGTTCATTCACATAAATTTCCCCAGTGCATCTATAACTGTAATTTTCCCTTATTGATTTTTATATTGACACAAGGCCAGGATGCCCAAAGAGACAATCCCAAGCTTCTCTTGCTAGATGTAATGCCCTGCCTGTAGATCCTTGGAACACAAGGATAGAACATGCACTGAATAATTTTTTTCTTAAGATAAGTTACTAACAACAACATAAAGTAACTAAGTGCAAGAGTGAAACAACTATACCAGATAATAAAACATGGAACATGGCTAAGCTCACATGTTCACTTACACCAATGGAAGTCTTCCAAACACTTCTAAAGATCACCCAACACTAAACCATAACTAATGAACCAAAAATTATAAGAATCATGAGAATACACAAGGAGAGATGTTCTTTTTAAGCACCAAAGAAAAAGTTCCTAGCATGGTTAAACATACAAGTCCATTTCTAGCTAACCATAACATAATTAGGAATTACAAGAAGAGATCAACAATGACCACACACAAGTTGAGGGTTCAAAGTTACAACCACTCATCTACTGGACACCATGCTAAAAGATAAATGTTGAATCTTGAAATTTGGCCAAGCCTAAAATTATAAAGCCCTAAAATTTTCTAGAATATTTAACTTAACTCATAGAGGTTTGAATTATCGCATATATATTACTTATACTTAAGCGATATGTTTTAAACTCGATAAATTTTTTGGTTTCAAATGGGAAGGTGTGAAACCCAATAGGTATCCAAAACCAATTTCCAAACTTTCCTCAGCCATTTCAAAATGTTCATTGTTTCTCGCATGAGACTTTGCATGTGAGAGAATGCATTAGTGTACATGAGGAAGTACATAAGTGTGCACAAGGAAATATAAGGATGTGTGCAAGGAAGTTCACATGACACATTTCTTTGCATAAGGAAGCACATTCTCATGCAAGGAAGTACATTCTTGCGTGAGAACCTTTCCTTCTCATGTGAGAAAATAGCCAACAACACAACCAAAAAGGTAAAGAGGAAGCATAAAAATAGGAAACCTCCACACCGGGGAATACCAGATCTAAGTAAATTGAGGAATGATCACTCGAGAGCACAAAAGAGATCAAATAACTCAACATATAACTGAGAACAACATATGAAAGAACATGTAGAAAGAAACATCGCAATGCACATACATGGTTCATAATGTAGAAGTTGTAAAAACTAACTTCACAAATCACCAAGACCACATGTATGCAAATAACTTGCTGAAGAGAAACCAAAGAAGAAAAGGTAGGGCTTGGAGAATCTCAATGGTGAGAAAGAAAATATATTCCAACAATGAAAAATGAAATTACTGTACAAAAACACACTAGGAGAGATTGCTTATAAAGGCCTCTAGAATGCTTCTAAAATGAGTTAGAAAGAGCTAGGAGATAAGCATGACAACTAAGCATACATCTGAAAAGGGTGGATTATCCTCCATGTAGATGAGAGGATAAGAATGACAAGGTAGGTGCAAACTCCTATGTTGTCAACAAACCAACACATAAAAGTATGCTCACTCATAGGTGATAACTAATAAATAATGCATTTAACTAAGTAAAATTAAGTAAAGCATAAATAATAATAATTTATATTAACACCCCCCTTAAGTGTAACTTAGGGGAATTTACTTAAGCTCATGACATCTATGATGAAATACATAATGGGTCCCGACAACTAGGTCATGTTAGGTACCCATGTACAAGTGCAAAGAAATGCAACCTCTAAAAATGGGGAAAGAGGGAAAATCTCATGGGAAAAACCCTCCCCCCAAAAGAGGTAAGTACAAACATGGTGAAACAACTTGAAGGAAGGAAGGCCTCAACAAGACCCCCCAAGGACAACTTCTATTACCCCAAGCATAGACCACAACTGAAGATAGGATGATGATGCAAAAGGTTTGGTGAAGATGTTAGCAACCTAGACATCAGTGGGAATGTACTCCAAAGAGATAACACCACCCTGTATCAAATAACAGATGAAGTGCATATGTAGCTCAATGTGTTTAGTGTGCTGATGCTCCACTAGGTTGCAAGAAATGTGAATAGAACTTTGGTTATCACACCACAAAATAGTGGGACAATCAAGATGAAAACCAAACTCAATCATCAACTGCTAAAGCCATAAAATCTCCTGACTAGCAAGCACTGCTACTCTATACTTAGCCTCTATAGATGAAAGTGTATGAGCATGTTGCCTCTTGCATGACCATGTGATAGGACCAGAGCCAAGACAGAAAATAAAGGTAGATGTAGACTTTCGATCATCGACATCTTCGGCCCAATTTGAGTCAATGTAGCCAATAATATGAGGAGTCAATGTTGTGTAATGAATTATATACATAAGTGTTCTTTGAATGTATCTCAAGATGCACTTGGCAGCTTGCAATTGACTCTCATGAGGCTCCTAAGAAAATCAAGAGACAAGGCCAATTGAAAAATATCTCAAGATATTTTTATTCTTGTCATATATGTTGATGATCTTATTCTCATGAGTAGCTAATCTTCTATGCTTCAAGATGTTAAGTGTGCATTGATGGACCAGTTTGAGATGACTGATCTTGGCCTACTACACTATTTTCTTAGTCTCCAGATTGTTCAGTCCTCTACTAGGATTTTTCTTTATCAGTAGAAGTATGCTCTTGACATGCTTTGATGCTTTGATATGCTTGATTGCAAGCCTACTCCAAACTAAACGGGTGTTGGAGCAGGCTTGCAATCAAGCATATCAAAGCATCAAAGCATGTCAAGAGCATACTTCTACTGATAAAGAAAAATCCTAGTAGAGGACTGAACAATCTGGAGACTAAGAAAGTAGTGTAGTAGGCCAAGATCAGTCATCTCAAACTGGTCCATCAATGCACACTTAACATCTTGAAGCATAGAAGATGAGCTACTCATGAGAATAAGATCATCAACATATATGACAAGAATAAAAATATCTGCTCCAAGACACCGAATGTAATTGTAGGATTAGAAGGTAGTGGGTGAAGCCTATAGAAAGTAGAAAGGAGTCCATCTTCTCATACCAAGCCCTAGGGGCTTGTTTGAAACCATATAATGAGCGTTAAAGTCTACAAACTAAGGAGGAATTTTGCACAAATATTGAAGGCTACTCCATGTAAATTTCCTTAGTGAGATCACCATGCAAGAAGGCACTCTTCACATCCATTTGAAAAATTGGCCATCCCTGTAAAGCTGCGAGGGATAAGACAAGGCGAATAGAATTCATCTTGGCGATAGGGGCAAATGTATCAATGTAGTCAATACCCTCAACCTACAAAAAAATCTTTGCAACAAGATGAGCCTTGTATTTATCAGTCAAACCATCAACATCAAACTTAGTACGATAGACCCATTTGCATCGCACTAGCTTTCTTCCCTTAGGAAGAGTACAAAGATCCCAAGTATGATTCTTCATAAAAGAAGAATGCTCCTCCTCCATGGCACAATCCCACTTGGATGTCTTGTCATTGTTGCAAATGTCTAAGGATCATCACAAATAGCATGATTGAGAAGACTTAAACCCATAGTATGAGAATGAGTGTGATAGGAAGTGGAAGGATCACTAGCTAGAGATCCTACAACCTCAATTGTAGCTCTTGCCCATTTAGGCATTTGTGGAGGATTTTACGGTGGAGGTAAATGGGGATCACCAAGATCATCATCCTCATCATTTGGAAAAGAGACTAGAAGAGATGAGGGAGTAGTGGTAAGTGAAGTAGGCATTGGAGGTGAGGTATAAATTGCAGGAAGGCTCTCATCAAACTGGATATCTCGTTGAAATAGGACCTCTCTAGAATCAGGATCAAACAACTTGTAAGCCTTAACATCCTCATAGTAGCCAAAAAAATGAGGGGTCGACTCTTCTGCTCCATTGCTTTCCTCTAAGCATTAGGTATAAATGCCCACGCTACACTACCAAAAACTCGAAATGAAGATACATCAGGCTTGACATGAGACCAAGCCTCCTTAGGAGTCATATGTCAAACTTCCTTGTGAGGCATTTGATTCTAAATATAGTTGGCACAATTGACTACCTCAGCCCAAAAACATGAATCCATGGACTTGGACTGAATCATACAATTAGCTATCTACCAAAGTGTTATATTCTTTCTCTCTACCACACCATTCTGCTAAGGGGTGTAGGGCACTACAAATTGATGATGAAGACCATGTGCAAAGCAAAAATCCCTGAATGCTTGGTTCACATACTCAGACCCCATTATCTGTGCATATTTGTTGAATAGAAAGACTAGACTACTTCTCCAAAAATATCTTGAAGACTCAAAATGAATCAAAGACATCAAACTTGTACTTCAAAAGGTACACACATTTGCACCTAGAAAAGTCATCAATGAATGTAAGCACATATCTAGCACCATAAAAAGAAGGAGTGGGAAATAACATGAGGTCATTATGAATAAAATCCAAAGGTGCCAAAGTATGAGTGGCTCATCTATTTGGAAAAGAATCCCTATGTTTCTTACCAAGTGCACAACCTTGAAAAACACCATCTATACATGATATCTAGGGAAGTACAAGAACAAGTACCTATGTGCTCATCTATTGAACATATCTGTAATTGACATGGCCAAAATGCTAATGCAAAAGTCTATTTACTGAATCTACATGTATAGCAAGACAAGAACCTGTGTCATCAAAAGACTCAAATCCATCAAATTTGTAGAGGTGAGATGCAAAGTCAACACTCCTATTAGCCACAATCATCTCAAAATCATGTAAGTCCCAGATAACCACATCATGCAGTGAGAGCTCAATTGTCTTACTAGAGATAGATTGGCAAATCTAATAAATGGACAATAGGTTCATTGAAATGTCAGGGACAAAAAGAACATC
Source organism: Cupressus sempervirens (assembly GCA_028749045.1). Taxonomy (NCBI): domain Eukaryota; kingdom Viridiplantae; phylum Streptophyta; class Pinopsida; order Cupressales; family Cupressaceae; genus Cupressus; species Cupressus sempervirens. The sequence continues at coordinate 410,478,865 of CM053790.1, forward strand.
CTACAGAGAACACCTGACTAGTGCAACAGAACTAGAACCCATAATAGAAAGATGTGATGAGTTCCCAATAGCAATATGGGAGGTAGCACAAGGAGCAAGTGAGGTGACCAACTTTGGAGTGTTTGTCATATGATGAGAGGCGCTAGAATCAAGAATCCAAGTAGGCCCAGAAGTCATAGCTTAAGCGGTAAGAGTGTGACCTTTCCCTACAGGGGGGATGCTGACTTAGGAGCTAAAATGTGATGCTCCTACATGGTTTCTTCTAAAGTCTCCAAATGCTTCCAACACCTAGAAACAAGATGTCCATCCTTACCACAAAAATTGTAGGTCTCATTTGATTTCTTCTTAAGCTTGGAGGTAGACTCAGTAGACTTTGAAGAATCTTTACCCTTGGGAGGGTTAGCTGGAGGTTTAGAATCAATATTCAGTGTATCTTTCTTCAGTTTGTCTTTCTTTTTTGATTTCCCCTTAGAAGATTGAGCAACCAATGCTTGGCTAGAAGAGCTAGAAGCATCAACCTATTGGATCTTTACCTGTTCTTGTGTCAACCGATCACAAAATGTCTCAAAAGAAGGCATTTGATGTTTGTTACCCAAGGAATCCATAATGGAGTAGAAAGTAGAAGAGAAGATCTAATACTATCCTCAAAACTTTGAGAGTATCAAAAAGATACCCTCATCATCTGTTTTATTTTTCCCACATCCCTGCAAAACTGTACATAGAGATTTGAACTTCATCAAGAAGTCCTCAATGGTGGGGAAGCTGGCAAGTGTCAAAGAAGTCAACTCTACATCAAGTTGTAGTGCTTGAAATTCATTCACTATGCCAAACAAGTTGTGAAACTTGGTCCAAATAGCTTGAGGAGTGGTTAAACCATCCAAGTGAAATAGGAGACTATCTGAGATGTTCAATGCAATCAATCCCATGGCTTCATCCATTTTGTTTCTATGACAAAGAACCTCAAAAGGGCACTGTAGAATAGGTTGGTTCTCATCTAGACATGACCATAAGCCTCATGACATGAGAAGCCTAGTCATTTGTGCTTTCTAGGTGTGATAGTTGTGTGATGTTAGCCAGGTCACAAAAGGATATGACATCGAGAGAAGAAGATGAAAGTAGAAGGGTTTATTCTAAAGTAAATTGTAGAAAAGAAAATGCTCACTCCTACAATGTATAAAGATATCCCTCAAATACCAAAGAAACAACTATAGAAAGCACAAAAACTGAGAATAGAACTTGGATTTCAGATGTAGACAGGGAGGAGACTGAAGCCTTTAATTCAATGCCAAAAATGGGAGCTCAAATGAACTTAAAATGAAATGAAACTAGCATCGTTGTCTCTATTTCAAAACTAGCTTTTCGATGCTTCTTTCGGATAAAAAAAAGACCTCCGTATGCTCAAGTTATGGCCAAAAACCAACTACTACTACAAAACATAAGCTCACTACAAAATTATAGTCCTTGCAAAAAATTTGATGGTTGTACAGCCGTCAACTGGCCACACCTAAAAAAAATTGGCTGCTAGAATGCTAATGTTAGTGGTCAAAAAGTGATGTTACCTTTCTTGAAAATGATGTCAGCATGGACAGAAAATTTTGGCCATAATGATGACATAGGTGACCGAAAAAATGATGTCATAGGGTTGGAAAAGTGACATCACTTGTCACAAAGGTGATGTTAGTGCCAAAAATCTATGTTAGTGGGGGCTAGGAGGAGCACCACTATTGGTGGTGGTGGGTAGGTTGAGCTCACTGGCGGAGGTGACAACCTAGTTGGGTGGTGGTGGCTATGAGCAGGCTACGCCACGACTGTGCAATCAGTGTCGACTAAGCACGGGCTGTGCTCTAGCAGCTACAAGGTGGCTGGTGGGTGGCCACTAGGTAGAGTGGGCTATGCAACCATTTTTTTTTTTGCCTAAAGCTAAAATGGCCAAAATTTGAAAATTTTATATAAATTTTGACTATACTGAGCCTTTTGAGCATGATGGTAGCGTCTATTTTAACCCAAAGTGCCCCTAAAAAAATGCACTTCCTCCTGATTGAAGAAAAAACCTTGAACAAGCTAGGGTTTGTATCTCTAAATTACAGCTTCAAAAATCTTCAAACTAGGAAGTAGTAGGGATGCTCTGATACCATGTAGAATTTGTGAAAACCAACTTCATAGATCGCTAAGACCACCTACATGCAAGTAACCCGCTGAAGAGAAACCAAAGAAGGAAAGGTAGGGCTTGGAGAATCTCAATGGTGTGAGAGAAAATATAATCCAATAATGAAAATGAAATTGATGTACAAAAATACACTAGGAGAGCGTATTTATAAAGGCCTCTAGGATGCTTCTAGAATGAGCTAGAAGAGCTAGGAGATAAACATGACAACTAAGTATACATCTACAAAAGGTGGATTATCCTCCATGTAGACTAGAGGATAAGTATGACAAGGTAGGTGCAAACTCGTATATTGTCAACAAACCAACACATAAAAGTATGCTCACTCCTAGGTGACAACTAATTAATAATGCATTTAACCAAGTAAACTTAAGTAAGACATTAATAATAATAATTTACACTAACACCTAAACCAAATATCATATGAAGGAAAACATAAAAAACTAAGCACCAAAACAACTAAAACCTATGCTTATTTCCTTCCATCCATAATAGTATCATGAGACCTCAAAGGCCCTAGCCATCCCCCAGGTATGAATCTCAAATTGCTAAAAAGATAGTTGGAGTTGTATCATGAGACCATTCTTACCAATACTATCAATAATAAAATAAGGGAAAAATACACCCAACCATGCTAATCTATAAATAGCAACACTATCTAAAGCAATGGTAAGGAATCCCATCTAAACCATAAAATACAACATCATAATAAGGAATGCATCAAGTAACAACTACCATCATCTAAACATGATATCAAATACATCCAAAGTAAAACATAAATCAAAAGGAAACATACTTTGGATACAAGGAAGTACCAAGTGAATATCCAACATTGGCCTCAAACTAGAAATAGACCATCTTTGTACACTAGTCCCCAATAGTGGTATGGGTAGCTACGCCTCCCAACCACATGGAATCCATAATCCAACTCCCACTATGATGATGGAGATAATGACCTAACCATAATCACATAAGACAATCACTCATGGTTAATACACATGCCAATCAAGAACATGATACCAAAATCTACATGATTATGAAGACAATGCAATACATCAGGTCACTGGTCAGATCCACCATGGATAACTATGGAGGGGCTCTAGTGGAGTGTAAGTTTCTTGGCATAAGAAAGCCCAAGCTATATCAAGTGCATAATGAATCCCTTAGGAAACCATCACACCATGCCTTCAGATACATCAAATAGGCATTCACTTATTTAAGTTTTATTACCCATTTATTAATTTAGTTATCACTTGTTAGAACTTCTTCATACTACCTTATTAGAATACAACTAGGGTATACAATAAAAGCCACTCCACATGTCTAATGTACATACCCATTCTCATCTCAAAATGAGTTCCTAGAGGCATTACAAGCTCCCAACCCAACCCCAACCCCAAATGAGCAATCCCTAAATTGGCTTATATTTGAGAGTTCGGTGGTGCAAGGGCACCTAGGTAGGCTCATGGAAGACCTAGGGATCCTAGGTTATTTTGGCTTGTAGTGGTTTTAGCCACACCACTAGGTGAATAATACGAATAATCTAGTCCTAAGTTGAGATATATTAAATTCAAGAAGCCTTATGTGGCATTAGTTGCTCATAGTTGCATGCCTAGGTCAAATAGGGCATTTTCGTGTTTTGGAGGGTAGGAAGCCAAATAGGTGATATAAGATCTTTTTTACATGTATTAAGTCAATTTAAGGCTTTTGGAAAATTTTGGTGACCTTTGGAAAAATTTGAGGTCCAAACACCAAAATATGTAAAAGTTGCTCAGAAATTGTCAATGTTGTCATTGACAACATTGAAAACTTTTTGTTGCATTAGATCAACTTTGTAGTTAGGACCTAGTAACTATCTAAAATAGTTATAATGGGATTTGGGATGTGTATTTTAGACCATCCTTGACCTTTTGAAAGGGTTGGAAGTTTTTGACATTTTGACGTTTACAAACTAAACATTAGAAAATAGTGACAGTTTATGCTTTTTGAGTATTTTGGCACTTTCATGGACTGAATTTGGGTTTAGGAATTATATGTATTAGAGTGTTCATTGAAATATTTTTTTGATAAATAGTTTGTGATTTTTTTCAGGTTCTTGTTAGTTTTTGAAATTATTTTGTGTTCTTCCTACCTATTGTTCTAAATCAGGCAACTGAGAAAAATGGATTCATAGCTCCTCTTCCCATCATAGGATATATAAAAGCTCTTGGGATTACAAAGATGACTCCTTTTTGATGGGGAAAACACCCAAGTACAGAATGGAAACAATAGGAAAGGGGAAATTTTATTAACTGTGAAAATATGCTAGTACACTTAGTGCAGAGAAACAGAATCCAAAACAGGTCCTATGGGCTTACAATAGCATAAACCTAGAGATAAATTCTTCTCCCAGTACCTTCTCTCAAACTCCACTCCTAACTGCATTTTACAATGCTAGAAATGTTCTTAAATAGACCTTAAAGGGTTAAGGATTAGGAATACATTCTAGAAAGTGCTTTTTGGCATCCATCGACCAAATGGAAGGCTCTAGAAGTTGCATTAGAAGTAGGCACAAAATTAGAAGAATCCAGAAACGGTAATCGAACTTCTGGGAGGCATAACTTTTGAACCGTAGCTTCGATTGACGAATCGTTTACATTTTCGGAAAGCTCTCGAAGCGATCTATAGCCCCATGGACCAGCTTTGCTCATCTCCCATTTTTTGGCCCTATTTGAGGTCATTTAATTCCCCTATCCTAACTTTGAAGCATTCTTGGGATGTCTCCAAAAATCAAAAAATTGCGATAACTTTCAAACCGTGGGGCCTTTTGACCCGATTCTTTTTCTGGAATGCTCTAAATTACAATGAAAATCATCCAACCAATTTACACCTTCTAGTTCACCAAAATTATGGCTCAATTACATACTCCTTTTTTTGGCATTTACACGTATCCCAAGGTGATTAAAAACTCTAACCCAGAACACTAATAGTGGAACTATGAGAGTTGGAACCTTTATTTGACCCAAATGGGTATCCATAAATGAAAATACATGAAACAAAAACTAAGTCTAAGTACTCTTTTTTTTTGGATGACACAGGATTGCCCTTATACCTCTAGATGCTTTTGCATCACTTTTACATACTATATAGTGATGGAGGGGTCGTAGAAAGAAAGGGAAGTATTTTTATGGTGATGCCCTAGGTGAGCCAGTGATGCATGGTTAGGGATCATAGTATGCAATAGAGGTGTTAGGAGAGATTAAAAGCTTGGAATGCTTCAATCAAAGCTTGGAGTGTGATATAATATTGTGTGTTGAAGTCACAAATGAGGTGGAAAGCATTGGTGAAGGGTCTATGGAGGGTAAAACTCCATTCTTTTTAGACCGGTTCAATTTCTTGCAAAACCCTAATTTTCAGGCATGAAAGTACATCATACTATATGAATGTCTTAGGAGCTCAAGACCCCAAGAATCCTTTAGTACTTTGAAAAGGGTGTTTGAATCCATGTTTGGTTTCCCCCCTTGTTAAGGATTTTTTCAAGTTAATCCAAATTTTCATCAAATGGAGGGCTAACTGCTCATAGCCTTTTTGCAAGTAGTTTTGAGCAATTTTATGTGTTTCTTGGAACTCAATTAGGGTTTTAATTCCAATTGTGGTATTAAGTCTTGGAGAGTATCCTAGTGTCTTTTGAGATGCTCATACCTTCATTTGGGGTGTTAGTTATGAAGTTGAGGTGGACTGTGGATTTATAGCAAGAGCTTGTGTATTTGGGCTTTGTGATATCAAAGGGTTCCTTGAAGATGAATCAAGAGAAGGTTGCTACTATCCTTAGTTGGCCACCACCTACTACATCTACTAAGGTAAGAATTTTTCAAGGTCTAGCGCAATTTTATAGAAAATTCATTAGGAATTTTAGTGGCATATGTGGAGCTTTGTTAGACACCATTAAGGGTGGAGTTAAGTCTAAGATCAAATGGACCTTAGAAGCAGAGAAATACTTCAAGATGCTTAAGAAATAAGTAGCTACCTAGCCTGTTTTGCAATTGCCTAGTTTTGAGAAACTTTTCACCATAGAGTGTGATGCAAGTGGCCTAGCAGTAGGAGGGTGTTGAATCAAGAAGGTAGGCTAATAGCCTTCTTCATTGAAAAACTAATTGAGGCCAAAAAGAAGTATTCTTCCTATGACTGAGAACTCTATGCCTTAGTTTAGTCTCTTAGGAAGTGGAGACATTACCTATTGCCCAAGGAATTTATTTTGTTTACTAACAATTAAGATCTTAGCTATATCAACACTCAAGAAAAATTGAGTAATAGGCACTTGAAATTGATGGAGTATCTACAAGCTTTCACCTTCACAGTTAAGCATAAGAAAGGGAAAATGAACAAGGTGGCAGATACATTGAGTAGACAATTGTTAATAGTCTAAGAAGTTCAGTTACATAGCATTGGGGTAGAGAGCTTCAAGAGCCTCTATAAGGAGGATGAAGATTTTTCAGAGACCTATAAGGTATGTTCTGATTTTGAGAACCATTTTCATAGAAAGTTCTCTAAAATTACCTTACAAAATGGATTTTTATATAAGGGCAATCAATTATGTTTACCAAGGGGATCAACAAGGGAGAACCTAATTCAATAAAATCATAATGGGAGTCTAAGTGGACACTTTGGTGTGAGCAGAACTCTAGAACTAGTCCAAAGGTTCTCCTAAACTAGTCAGGGATGTGACTAGATATGTTGATCAATGCATGCTATGTGTGAAAGCTAAGGGTGGAATGAGTAATGCAGGTCTATATCAGCCCTTACTAGTCCCCAATAGGGCATGGGAGTGTGCGAGAATGAACTTTATAGTAGGTTTTCCCAAGACAAATTAGGATTATGACAATATCTATGTAGTGGTTGACATATTCAGTAAGACAAGGCTTTATTCCATGTAAGACTACCAATGATGCTAGCCACAGTGCACACCTATTCTTTAAGGAGGTTGTGTGGATTCATGGACTTCCATTGAGTATTGTTTTAGATAAGATGTAAAATTCATAAGCCACTTTTGGAAGACTTTATGGAGTAGACTTGGTACTTTCCTTTGGTTTAGCATACCATCCTCAAACTAATGGCTAGACTGAGGTGGTTAATAGTGTGTTAGGGAATCTCTTGAGGTGCCTAACTAAGGAGTATGAGAAAACATGGAATGCGATCATTCCCCAAGTAGAGTATGCTTACAATAATAGTAAGAATAGGACCACATGCAAAAGCCCATTTGAAATTGTGTATGGGATGCATCCAAGGGGTGCATGTGACTTGAGGGATCTTAGAGGAATAGACCATAGAAGTGGACATGCTAAAGATTTTTCTCAAATCATGAAAGAAATACAAGAGCAAGTGAAGAAAACTATCCAAGATAGTACCCAAAAGCTAAAAGCCAAAGTATATGAAAGAAGGAAAGACATCCAGTTTTCTATTAGAGATTATGTCATGGTGCATTTGAACAAGTCCAAGTTGCAAAAAGGTGTACCAACTAAGCTACAAATGAAAAGAGTGGGGCCTTGCAAAATCATAGCCAAATATGGAGCCAATGCTTATAAGATTGATTTTACATCAAATTTAGGCATCTCTCCTACTTTCAAAGTGAAAGATTTGGTTGGATTCAAGGGTACCATACCTTAGAGTAGTCAAGGAGTCAATGCCAATCTAGAATCTACAATGACACCCTCATCCATCAAGCTGGAAGTTGGAAAAGTGTTGGACTCAAGAGTTAAGAAGGACACCAGACACAAGGTGTACATAGAACACCTCATCAAGTGGAAAGAAAAGCTAGATTTAGAAGCCACTTGGGTTGCTGAGGCAAAGTTCAACAAAGCTGACATTCTCCAAGACCTATTTTCCATAGGAGTGACATAATTTTCTTTTGCTAGGGAGTATGGTGCAGGGGCACCTATATAGGCTCATGGAAGACCTATGGCTCCTAGGTTATTTTGGCTTGTAGTGGTGCTAGCCACATTACTAGGTGAATAATAGGGATAACCTAGTCCTAAGTTGAGGTATGTTAAGTTTGAGAAGCCTTATGTGGCCTTACTTACTCATAGTTGCATGCCTAGGTCAAATGGGGCATTTTTGTGTTTTGGAGGGTAGGATGAAAAAATAGGTGATATAAGGTCCTTTTTACATGTATTAAGTTAATTTAAGGATTCTGGAAAATTTTGGGAACCTTTTGAACAAGTTTGAGGGCCAAGCACCAAATGATGTAAAAGTTGCTCAAAAATTATCAATGTTGTCATTGATAAAATTGACAACTTTTTGTTGCATTCAAGAAACTTTGTAGTTAGGACCTGGTAACTATCTAAAATAGTTAGAATTGGATTTAGGATGTGTATTTAAGGCCATCCTTGAAATTTTGGAAGGGTTTGAAGTTTTTGGCATTTTGATGTGTACAGACTAAACAACAAAAAATATTGACAATTTTATGTTTTTTGAGTATTTTGGCACTTTCATGGATTGAATTTGGGTTTCAGTAAATAGAAGTATTAGAGGTGTTCATTTAAAGATTCTTTAGATTAGTAGTTTGTGATTTTGTAAGGTTCTTGTTAGTTTTTGAAATTGTTTTGTGTTCTACTTGCCTGTTGTTCTAACTCCTCTTCCCATTGTAGGATCTATATGGGCTCTTGGGATTAGGAAGATGAATCTTGTACATACTATAAAGTGAAGGAGGGGATTTGGAAAGAAAGGGAAGAAATTTTTGTGGTGATGCTCTAGGCGAGCCAATGATGCATAACTAGGGATCATAGTATGCAACAGAGATGTTAGGAGAGATTGAAAGCTTGGAATGCTTTAATCAAAGCTTGGAGTGTAATAGAAGAATGAGTTTTGAATCCCCAAATGAGGTGGGAAGCATTGGTGAAATGTATATGGAGGGTAAAACTCCATTCTTTCCAACTGGTTCAATTTCTTGCAAAACCCTAATTTTTAGGCATGAAAGTAGGTTGTATTGTATGAATGTCTTAGGAGCCTAAGACCCCAATAATCCATTAGTACTTTGAAAAGGGTGTTTGAATCCATGATTGGTTGCCCTCCTTGTTAAGGATTTTTGAAAATTAATTCATTTTTTCATCAAATGGAGGTCTAATTGCTTGTAGCCTTTTTGCAAGTAGTTTTGAGCAATTTTATGTGTTTCTTGGAACTCGATTTAGGTTTCAATTCCAATTGTGGTAGTAAGTCCTGGAGAGTATCCTAGTGTCTTGAGATGCTCATATATTCATTTTGGTGTTAGTTATGAAGTTGGGGTGGATTGTGGAGTTAATGAAGAGGAAGTGATAAGGCTAAGGCAAACCTAGAAAATAGTAAAGGAATGAATATTCTACCTAGTTGATGTGCACTAGTTGAATGGACTAGGACCTCATTATTATGATCCTAAGGATATTGGGGTAACTAGAAACCCTATTAGGTTAGGAAAAGGACATAAAGAGACCATAAAAGAAGCTAGGGTAGGAGCAAGACTAGTTAAATCATTCGGGTCTCGCATGATCCCTTCAAACATAGACACACGTGCTTGTGTGTGGGCACAACCAACTACACAAAATAATCAAGTAGCTAATGCAAGGGTTGGATATGAGAAAATAAATAATAAAAAAAGTGCAACAATCTCACTCAACTAGCCTATATCTAGGAGTATGGATTCTACATGAATCCCAATGAGGCAACAACACCAAATATCATGAACTCACTCAACTATCCAAAATCTGAGAGTATGGATGTGACACACATCCTAATGAAAACATAAAGATGCAAAAGTGGTCGAATTAAAATCCTATGGATAATAAAAATCCATGACTAACACAATGCTAAGAAAACTTGAGTAAATTGGCTGACACATACATTAAGGTGAAAACCTTGAAAAAACCAATGTTGATGAAAATCCATGAAAATAAAACCCATTCTACCCTTAGGTAAATGAGCCATTTTTTTCATCATAAAAATCATATTTGAACCTTGTATGCAAAAACAACCAACATAATGGTGCAAAACCCCAAACTCCCATCTCGAAAAATAGGGAAATGCTCATACCTACCCAACCAGGTAGAGCTAGCAATTACAAAAGGGGGGAATACTAATTCTCAACATCCTAACAAACAACTACCAAAAATAGAAGCAAAAATGAAGTTGAAACAATAAAACAAGAGAGCCCTACTTGATAGCCAAAAGGGCAATATGAGAACTTGAATAGTAAAATAAAAACCCCATAGAAACTGCTAAAAACACAACAATCCAAGGTTTCCTCGAGCTAGATCCAATGAGACCAACCTTGTGATGATCCCATGCCCATAGCTCCCACAATGAATAGAACAATATTTCCTCTTGAAGAAGATTTGGAATTTTTTCTCAAATTTCTATTTCAAAAAGTGAGAAGTAAGGAATAAAATTCCTTTTTGGATATGAATTCACTTTTCAAGTGAATAAAATGATTAGGGTAATTAACCATATCACCTAGTTAAACCCTTAATCAACCCAAACAAAAGCAAGCTATTCCAAGTAATTGGAATCCAACTATGACAAAGTTGTCGTGAATAAAATAAAATAAAATATAGAACAAAATTCTCTTTAACTAATAAATCACAATAATTAGATAACTTCCATGACTACTGTGGATTCCTAAATGCACAGATAGACTCACAGGTATAGTCACATAATGCATTATGAATATGGATTTACCAATTACCATAGGATTAAATATCAATAAAAGATACATCATCCATACTTGGATCATATTGGCTCAACATGAAAGGTTTGATCACTAACTCCATATTCCACTACCAGGGATATAAGTCCTGCATAATAAACAAACACAATCACGTGTAGATGCACAATATATAATAGTCAAAGCAATAATTATGTAAAATAGCATAATTAAAGAATTGAATTGATTTCATTAAAATAATCTATTTAAATAATTCATTTGCACAATATTAAAAGATTACTGCAAGAACAATGTAAATACTCATAGCATAATCGCATCACAAGGAAAGATCATTAGGGTTGCATGCATCACGATGACTTACATAAATTCATTTGGAGAGAGACTGCACTAAGAGATACACATGAAAGCTTTACTTAGAGAAACAACAAGGAACAAGAGGCCATATGCAAGATTTAATAGGTGTAATTATTTCACTTCACATATAAAGAAAGAAACATGCCCAACTGTGAAGCCTTTCGGGTTGCGGCCTTATAAAAATAAGAATTATAAAAGAAAAGTGCAAGTTTTCATCTTCTAATAATTTTTTCTCTAAGATCAATGATCTCTTACATCTAACCAAGCTTCTTATATAGCCAACTAAGACACAAATCTAATAGTCAAGCATTTAATTAAATTATAGGTCTAGTATTGGAAGATTAAACTAAAACCTAAGAAAAGGAAAACATAAGCTCATGTAGTGTTAGGAATAGGTCCAAAGACAAGTTAGGATTCAACTCTCAACTGTGCAAGACACCATGTCAGCATAGGAAACTATTCCAAAGGAAACAAAGTGCCTTGTTGGATGAAAGACCATAGGAAAAAAGACCACAAAGAATGACATTGAACTTGAAGCATATGAAACATCATAATATGTGCACTTAGGAAAATAATCAAGAATTGGTACTCGGCATGATATCAACTATGCAAAACTTGAAACCAAAAGCAACAATGACTACTTTGCAAACAACAAACTAGTACATAAAACAAGAAATGTTTTTTTGGTTGATGCAATATGTCTCAAAGACCTAAGATGCTCCTACATCTTATATCATATTTTAATACTTCAAATAATAATTTTAAGCAAATAATAAATACTCAGATAAAACATAGTTTTCTCCAAAATACACATATCAAATATATCCAAAACAATGCCAAACTTTTTAGAACTTCAAATATTATTCATAAATATGAAAGTAGACACCTATAAAAAATATAAAAAATAAAATATTAAAAAATCACTTTAAAATCTACAAAGGAGATTACAAAACAACTTTAGAAATGGAGTTCAATTTCATAGATAGCATTCTCCAAAATAGCACACACTACCTAAAAATACTAAACTGGCTCAAAACCAACATAAAGTAATATTAATGCCCAAATACATATCTTACAAATGATTTTAACATAATTTTTTTTTTCAATACAATAGAGAAACAAACTAAAAGACAAACCCAACTAAAAATATTGAAACCCTTGTAAATCACATTTGCAAACACACCTAAAACACTCATAAATTTGCACCGCTCAAGATAATGGAAAACTTAGAATAAGATTTATCATGGAATATCCTCAAAATCCCATCCTTATCCTCCATGAAAACCAACAAAATATCCTTCTTTAGTCTCCTTCTCCATAGGTTTAGCAACCTCTAAAGAAAAGAAAAGTAATGAACAAAAATCAAGTCTAGGAATGAGCCAAAATGGTACCAAACCCTTTAAAATTGCACATAACAAAAAATAATGATAAATAAAGGGAAATAATTCTATTGAAAACAACATCAAAGAAGTGGTAGCCACATTTCTAAACAACATTTACAAAAGGTATGATACAAATTCTTCTCAAATAGCCAAAAATAATGACATATTGCTCTCAATCTAGATCGACCAATACATGAAAATTAAATTAACTTTGTAATGTCTGCACAATATTATCATGCACATTAGTAAAATAATATGCTACCACATTGTACCATTTGAATATATGTGACAAAGGATACAATATAATTTAAAATACACATGCAAACCACAACCCAACTTGGTTGGGATCTTTATTTGAGACATGGAAACACCCAAATAGCACGATATTTACGACACTATGTAACTCCCCTCATCCCATTGGTTGCCAAAATTTACACACTTTCCTAAAAATATGCCATTTAAAACCCCACCTACCATAATAATTATTGATATCTTTTATCAAAAAAACCTTCTTGTAACTCATGCCACCTTATGGATAAAATAAAATAAAATATTTATTCAATGATTAAATATTATTTATTTAATCAAATCATTAAATGGATAAGATTAACTCCCTATTTTAACTGATAGTCTCAATTTACTATTTGGCAACTTGTTGTAGATGACTGCAACTATTTTTGAAAAGGGTACATGACAAGTCCACCCTCCTAATTTTTTTTTCCTCAAGAAATGGAATTTGGAATGCTCAATAATATCTACCCCTTTCCAAGTTGCATCCCCTGATGTAAATTCTTTCCTTTTTAATAGGTGTTATTTGATACTCCTATTTCTCAAGCTTCCCTCTCTTGTTTCCAACACCTACTTTGGTATTATAACTAACTTACCTTCTTCATCAAGAGGTAGTGACTTTGTAGATATAAAAAGATCTATCCCAAAAATTTCTTCAAGTAAGAAATATTCGAAACATTATTTGTGTTGCTATTACGTGGACGCTTCAATTCATAAGCTACCTCTCCTACATTCTTAATGATCTTGTAGGGCCCATAAAATATTTCCTTTATATTCTCCAACCCATCCTCTTCAAAGTAATTTTATTATATGGTTTCAACCTAATAAATATGAAGTCTCTTACCTAAAAATATAATTTGTTCTCTTATTGTCTGTGTGTTATCCTTGAGAGACCTTAGTATGTCTTGGCTTTTCTTTATGAAGTCATTTGTTGTATACACTCTACTATATAAAAGAACTAAATTAAAAAGGAAAGGGTATAATAACCATAGATATCACATAAAGAGGCACACTAGTAGACATATTATGGAGTTTTATGGCTATACTCTTTTAGATGCAACCATTGTACCCAAGCATGTTGTTGATTTGAAACATAGTTCCTCAAATATTCTTCTATCTATTTATTAACTATTTCTATTTGTCCATCAATTTATGGGTTATAAATAATGTTGGGGGTAAGTTCTATTAGTTTCAAATAAAATATATCTTTCTAAAAAGAGATAATAAATCTACTATACATATCACTAAAAACATTGTTAGGAAAATCATGTTATTTGATGTTTTTTTAAAGAATAATTATGCCACTTGTGATGCCTTGAAATCATAATTGAAAGGAAATAAATGTGCACACTTTGTTAGTATATATATGACCACATATATTTAATCCTTTCCTTGAGCCTTAAGAAAACCATTGATGAATTACATAGAAATTATTCCCATTTTTGTTTGAAAATGGGGAGTGGTTACAATAACCCCACTATAAAATTATTCTCACTCTTGTTATGTTGGCATAGCATACATTCCTTAAATTATTTATGAACATCTTCCTTTACAGACTTCCAAAAATAACACTATTAGATTTACCTATATATTTTAATATACCCCTAGTGACCAACCAATGGCATATCATGAAAGGCCTTTAATATCTTTTCCTTGATCTTTGATCCTAGCACTAAGAACACCTTGCTCTTGCAACAGATCAACCCATCAACAAATTTTTATCTATTAACTTCCTCTAATGCATCCAAGAAATTAGTAGAAAAAGAATCCTTAGCATATTATGAAATTATGGAGTTTTTTCAATCGAAAAAAAAGATTTTAAAGAACACAACATGCGCTTCCTTGAGGGAGCATTATAAAATACATATTTCTTTACTTTGACACACTCAACCTCAAAATCATAATCTTTTAATTTACTCACTCATTTGTGTTGTTAGTCATGCAAAAATCTTTGGTTCAAGAATATGTTGAGGTTATTATGATCTATCTGAAAAATAATGATCTCACATAGTAAATATTGTCTAAATTTGTCAAGTGCATGCATGATTTCCATATTTCCTTATCATAGATGGAATACCCTCTCTTTAAATGTTTCAATTTTATGATCTCAAATGGTATTCTATGTCTCTTTTGAGATAATACAACACTTATACCTTCTTGAGAAGCATCACACTAAATAATAAAAGGTAAAGAGAATTAGGGAATTGCAAGCACATGACATGAACTCATTACCTCTTTAAGCTTGTCAAATATTTTTTGTGCTATTTCTAACCATACAAAGGATCCCTTTCTAGTAAAATATATCAAAGTGGTAGAAATATTATAAAAATACTTTGACCAACCTCTTGTAGTAGCTACACAACCCAAAGGACCCTCTAAGTTATGTAGGATTGGTAGGTGGTGGCAAATGCAAAATTGCTTGAATCTTCTGTTAATCAACAAATACTCCATTAAAGCTTATAACATGTCCTAAGTATAAGATCTCCACCATACCAAAATATCATTCAAATAATTTAGCATAGAGGGATTTATACTACAGATGCCCAATATAGTATCTATATGCTCTAGATTACCTTTCCATGTCTTATTGTAAATCAAAATATCATCAAAGAACACCTAAAGAAATTTTTAGAGATTCTTTTTTATTACCTTATTTATACAAGATTGGAATGTTTTTGGTGATTTAGTAAGACTAAATGATATTATGAGGAATTAAAATTTCTCATAAAAACATCTAAAAATAGTCTTTTCAACATCTTCCTTCCTTATACAAATATGATGATAACCTAATTTCAAGTCAATTTGTGAAAAGCATACTACACCATGTAACTCATCAATGAGTTCATCTATGCATGATATGGGATTTGTATTTTGATGGTCTTCTTATTTAGGCCCTTGTATTGCATAAGAAATCTCATTATACCATACTTGTTCTTCTCAAGTACCACATAAGTTGCAAATGGGATAGAGCTAAGTCTTATGAGTACCATGCCCAAGATTTCCTTAATGGTATTTTCTATTTCCTCCTTCTATCCCCTTTGATGGTGGTATGTAGTAGTTATAATTGGTTGGGCACCTTGTTCAAATCTCGTATCTAGTTGTAATCTTGGAGGCAAATCATTAAAAACTAAACTATGATTATCAAGAATTCTCTAAATTTTAAAATGGAAATTTCCTTTTTTTCTTAAGAGAGCTTGTAGGGTGGATTATGATTCCCATTTAGCATACTAGTTGTCCTCTTGAAAAAATTCCTCTCTATCCTCTTTGTAGTGACCACCCTAGGTGCTCAATTAGATAAGCCTTTTATTTCCCCTTGGACTTTAACTTGACCTCCATCATTTAATTATTTATACAATAGCCTCCAATATGGTGCAACCATAAAACACCCAATATGATATCTATCTCCCCAATGCTAACAACACAAAAGTCATCACATGGCTCATAATATCCCAAAGTCATCCTAATTATTTTCACCACACGTGTGTAAGGCATAATGAACCCTTAACTACAATCACATTGAGTCCCTCAAAATCAAATGCTTTAAGCCTTCTCTTCATGAAAAAAATTTCATCTATAAAGTTGCGATTTTCTCATCTATAAAGAAAAATTTTCAACCTTTGCCATGCCATAACCTCTCTAATTCAAAAAGGATGATACCTCAATGCTCCTGATAATGTTTTAGAGTCTCATTCTTGATGACTTCTTTTTATTTATCTTGTTCTTCCTCCTCCTAAGTTTCATAAAATTGCTCATTCTCATCTGGATTATATTATGAAGCAACTTCAATATAGTTCACTTGATATTTTCCAAAACACTTGTATCCTAGATCCCATGGCTCTTTACAATTAAAGAATTTTGTTTTCCTCTAAAGTTCACTCTTAGTCTCTTCATATATCTTATTTTTTCCAAATTGGTCACTTAATTTGGTGGTGGTGGTTGAAATGTCTTTTTCTAAAAAAATCCCTTATGTTTCAAAAAATGGAGGTTTTTGATTAGTCACAAATTTCTTAGGCACGGATGTTTCATGATGAAAACTTCTTTTGATTTCTTTTTTAAGGTTTATGGCGAGAAAGTCTTAATCAAAATCCTAACTAGATCTTCAAGTCTCGCAAGGAAAATATACATGTTTTTTTCTCATTTATATCGGGTACCATAGCAACCAATTAAAAAAATTCTTCTATATACCCATTAATTTTTTTGGTTTGCATCAACTTTGAGAATTCTTTAAATTATTATTCCTCATTGTTGAGTTTAAGCTATTTCTGATTGACTAAACTCATCATATAATGCCTACCCCTAGTTTACTTTCATGTCTTAATGCCAAATTATTTTAGGCGAATTTTATGGTTATGTTTTACAATTAGTAGTACTTGGTTATCAGATTTGATTGGATGTTATATCATACTTAGTTTATATATTTGATGAGCTACTTGATACTCAATTATTTCATGCATTCATGATTATTCTTTCAATGATGATACATGTATGTGTTGGAAATAATCCAGACTAACAAGGTTACTGAGAGGGGAGGGGTGAATCAGTAACTCTAAAACTTTAAGTTAATTCTGCATAATAACATATTCACCATTCATCCATCTAATCTACTATATGCATGAAAAGATAAACATTTATAACATATGAACACACTGATTTGGTGACCTAGAAACCTTCCAATTAGAAAGTAAAACTGGGGTCGGAATGATACCCACAAAACTTCAATACTGCAGTATAAAGTTGGCCTATTAAGGCTTACAATGATCACTTCTGATGATCTACCCTGTTAGGAGCAAGTAGGATTGCTAGATCCACCTTGTTAGAGGATTTACAAACATACAATGAAGTATGCACTCTGTTAGGAGATTTACAAAAGATTGTTAAGTCTACCCTGTTAAAGGATTTACAAACTGATTCACCTGTTAGAATGAAGCAGTGGATTTGGTTACAACTGATTGCTAATAAGGTCCTTTATGCGCCGATCATCTGATGTGATAGATATGACTTTTCTGCACCAATGTTGACCTTGCTATATTCCTTTTTTCTGCTAGTGATTCACTTTCTCTCTTCTCAAAAATTGCCATACAATACCAACAACATCATACAACATTGCTTCTTTTCAAGTGATATATATCATTCCAATATTTACACTGGCAAGGTCGGCCAAACACAAGTGATCAAAACATTACTGTGTCGACCAAATGGTAGAAAACTCAGGTTCCTCAAACTGACTTGGTGACCTTCTGATACTCGGCATCCACTACAATACATTGCATCATCATGCACTTGGTAAGAGTAGAGGAACGACCCATACTAATCATTCTAAGTAGCTTGGAACCTAGTAACCATTGGTGACTCGGTGAATATTGTGTCACTCGGTAAAAATTGAATCCATTGATAACCTTCTTCACTTGGTAAACACTAATTCCTTCATTTACCTTGTTTACTCGGTAAACACTAAGTTCTTCATTTACCTTGATCACTCGATAAACACTAAGTCCTTCATTTACCTTAATCACTCGGTAAACACTAAGTTATTTGTTTACCTTGATCACTCGGTAAACACTAAGTTTCTTCGTTTACCTTGATCACTCGGTAAACACTAAGTCCTTTGTTTACCTTGATCACTCGATAAACACTAAGTTCTTCATTTACCTTGATCACTCGGTAAACACTAGGTACTTGGTAGATACTACTAAACTGCCCATATGCTTAGTTTCCAAGGGAATGCTCGTTATAAACTGTAGACTGAGTGATGAGCTTGGTAAGTATTCAGAATCGAATAAGTGTTGTAACTAATGACAAATATATCATAATTCCAACAATCTCCCCCTTTGGCATTAGTGACCAAAAACACTTATGAGCCAAAACTTATATACAATATCTGACATATTGACGACTGATTCAGCTAAATATACATGGCTTCCTTACATATAACTCCCCCATACAATATACACAAGGTATTTACATGAGTTATATGACTTTTATTTACAGTATCTCTTTATCCCTTTTGTACATTTATCTCACCAATATTTCTTCCTGAGTATCTCTTTCTCCCCCTTTTTGACAATAATGCCAAAGAATCAAATAATATATTTACATAGAGACACCAAAATGTGAGATAAACTCAGAATGTACCTGGAGAATGAGTTGTAGAGTTTTATCCCAATTCTTTTGCAGGATTTTGCATGTGGATAGAGCTACTTGAACTTCTGCAGAGAGTTCAATCACATGTTCTGCAACAGAGAAATTGTTGTCATGGATCAATGTCTTTGAATGTGCAATATGCTTCTGCATTGTGTCCATGATGGGAAGGATCATATTCTGAATATCTAACAATGTAGATCGGATCCTTGCCTCTTCCCTCAACAATTCTGCCTGCTTCTCTGATAAAAATTTGATCCTAAGGTGATGAGATGAGCTTGAACTGGGGTCAAGCTTCAGGTTTTGTGTGCTTGCCTTCAGATCCTCATCTATCTTATTCAATTTCTCTCTTATCTCCTTAGTATACTCGGTAACATCACAAAGCTTATCAAAAAGAGATGTTATATTATTAAAAGAATTTTCAATGTTGGCCAAAACTGTGGTTAATTCAACCTGTTTTATTGCTATATGCTGAGCAATGTGCTCAAGCACCTTATTATCAAACTTCTTTTCTGCCTTCTCCATCAACTTTTCTTGACCAGAGGTGTCCTTATTGAATTTATTTACAGCCTCTTCTAACTGAATCAAAATGTGTTGAGTAGAATCTACTTCAACACCTATAGCTTCTGTAATTATATTCTGGGCATTCTCAATTATTCTATATTCCTTATCCCTTTCAGACCTTAGCTGCTTCTGTGTAGCCTTCATCTCAATTAGTTGACTAGCATACCTCATTTCCTCAATGGTAGCATTTTCATAGTCAATCTTTGGGATTACTATCTTTGTGTCTAAGTCAATATCTTTAGGAATTTCCTTTCCAGTGATCATAAGTCTTAATGGTTGCTTTTGTTTGACTTCTATGATGATTGGTTTGACCTTAAGAATAGACACAATAGTAGATATGGAAGGACTAGCAGTGAAAACTGGGATGCTTGAGGGTTGAGTGCCAATAGGAGTATATACTAGATCAAAAACTCAAGTACTTGCCAAAAATGGTGATACACTCGATAATGCAGTATCTGAACTAACTCGATCTGAAGTAGATCCAGATAATGCTAACAAAATTGTAGAACAAATTGGAATTGACAAAATTGTGGAACTTACTGCTATACCGACTGATGATGATGGAGCTGAGGAGGCTAGCTCGATAGATGAAGAAGAGGGATGCAGCTCGGTAGATGAAGTGGTAGACACTTCCATTGTTGATACCTAGAGCTGAGATGTGGCAGGTGCAGATGATAAATCTAATGTAGATCTTATCAAACCTACTAAAGCTGACTCCAACCTTGATGATGTCACAGTTTTAGGTGGAGAGTGAGGAAGGGATGCAATCACCGCTGCTGCAATTTTTACCAGATCATCTTCCTCCTTATCTTCCTCTTCAGCTTCTTCCTCCTTGTCTTCTTCCACTTTATCTTCTATCAGTGCATGCAGCTCTCCTAGTGAGACTGTGATGGATGGAGTGCTCTCAAACTCATCATTGTTATTGCTATCATCATCTTTGATTTCTACTGTGTCTTCACTGGGCTTATGTAGATGATAGATGTTTTTCCACATGTTTGTAGCATCATTTACAACATGTTCAATGTCTTTAATCAAAATCAAATAGGTGTGGAATCTGATCATCATTTTACCTTCATGGCTTTTCATTTCAGTTTTTACTTCTACTCCAGTGAGACTTGGTCGAAGATTCTTTAGGGATTGCTCATAAATATCTTTTACCATTTGGGTGGCTAACTCCCATCTTGGTTGCAATATCTCTAGTAGTTCTTTTGAGATTTGAGGGGCAATCTGGTCTGGGGAGTATTTCCATTTACCCATCTTATTGAGTACCAGTTCCTCAATCTGCATTTTCTCAACATCTGTTCTAGTTTCAAATTTCAATGCCTTGAAATTTGTGATGCCAGCTCCTTCTTCCAATTGTTTGAGCCTTTGCTTGAATGTGGGTGCAGGCTTGACTAGTATAGGTTCTTGCTTACCTTTTCTAGTTCTTCTGGTAAATACTGCAGTAGGCTTTTTCTTAGGTTTGGTAATGATTACCTTACCTTTCTTCTTTGGTTGTTCTTCTGTAGATTCTTCTTCTACTTCTTCTTCTCCTCCTCCTCCTTCTCCTCCTTCTTCTTCTTCACCTACTTCATCTTCACCTTTTCCCTCGGTGAGCATAAGAGGACCAGTTGAAGTTTTCAATTTGGCTATTTTCCTCTTGCCCTTGCTTATGGCCTGTGGTAGCTTGATTTCAAGCTCAATTCTGGCCTTAGCTTCATCATAGTTTCCAAAAATTTGTTGCCTTGGGTCTACTGACTCATTTACCAGTGCTTCTATAATATCTCTGGCTTCATCAATATTTACCTCATAGGGAAGAGGTTTCACCCATGCAACTCGGGGTCTGACTGCCTGAATGTATACCTTGTCATAGTCAACCATGAAGCATACATCATCCTTATAATCTTCAACAAGCTTGGGAGGAATTCTAAATCTGTTATTCATCCTCTCTTTGAAGTCTTCAAAATAGTTATCCATTACCTTATCAAAATTTATACCCATTTCTGCAATAAACTCATTTATCTGATACAAAACTGGA
The DNA here is from genome assembly GCA_028749045.1 of Cupressus sempervirens. Lineage (NCBI taxonomy): Eukaryota > Viridiplantae > Streptophyta > Pinopsida > Cupressales > Cupressaceae > Cupressus > Cupressus sempervirens. The sequence continues at coordinate 410,500,440 of CM053790.1, forward strand.
ATATCTTTTCTCCATACAACTGTACCTTTAGAAGGAAAAAACTTTTGTACATAGAAAAATAAACAAACTAACAAAAAACCAAATTTACAAGAGTTGGTTTTTAAGGTCCTTATACTGTCCATGTTCTTATTTAGTTGTTTCAACAACACATCTGCTAGGTCAGACTCCATATTCTTCTTCACAATCTTATAGGCTAAGTCCACAGCCTCACAGGGCACACTATTCAATTTGCTAGAACTATACATATTATATGCAATTAAATGAATTTCAAATCTTAGCTCTGCATTAGATACATTGTTAAGTTTCAATCCTCTGCCATCCCATTCAGCTAGGGTTAACTTTTGAAGTTCATCCCAACTTAGGGTTTTAGTGGTTTTGGATTTGCTCAACATAGGTAAACCTGTGATCTTATGAATCATCTTCTTCGTTATTAGGACAGGTTGCTCTAACCATAACTGACCATTATTCACACGGCTTGAAATGTATCTTATCCATTTCATTTTAAAGTTCCTTGACAAGTGCGGGATATGGGTCAAACCTTTGGTTTCCAGATGCTTGTGCTCGGGTTTGAGGGTTCCATCCACACATAAATTGGCTAGGGCATTATCCATATCTAGTGTCCCTATCTCTTGAATAGTGCATTTGAAATGAGTACAAATGTCATTTATAAGTAGTACCTTTGGTGGAATTTGCAATTGGGCTCCATGCGGGTCGAGTGATTCAGCTATGGCAGGAACGAGCTTGAAGCTAGGTGCTTTCCATTCCACTCCCTTCACAAGCATTTCAGAGCCTCTCTTTGCCTTGCTGCTGCTGGTGCTTGCGGATTCCATTGCTGCTTGGTGAGTGAATGATTTCATAAAACAAATTCTTTGCTGGAAAATTACTTCAAATCACTTGAACTCACTTTCGTGCTCTTGGAGATCTCTTCGCTCTGTATATTCTAAATTCACGGTGAAAAATGAGATCAAATTCTGCCTTTTTGATGAAAAATTTGCCATTAATGCTCAGGTACGAAGGTAGCTAAGATGACCTAGGGTTTGTCAGATAGTCACTGACTTACTCGGTAAACCTTGCAACTCGGTGAACAAACAAAACTTTTCATATTCCCAACCTAGCTCGGTTAAGTCTAAAACCAACCTTGCTCGGTAGATGCACCACAGTGAACTATGTCTTGTATTTGATATACTGACTTTCCATTTCCACTCCTTCATTCTAGAACTGCTTAGGATGTTGGTTGAAGATGTAGTCCTTGATCTTCCTTGATGAGTCTAATTAGAAATGGTGGAGTCACCCACTTCTTGAGTGACATTGCCATTATTTGAACTTTCTGGCTCGGTAGATTTAGGAATCCACTGTTGTCTCATCTGTTTTCGAATGCTGTTAGCTCTGGCTTTCTTTTCATCTTCAATTCTTCCTATGTTCATGCAATTCTTGGATATATGACCAAGTTTGGTACATGTATAACATCTTATAGTAGTATCTTTCTTCCTTAGGTGATGCCTTGCACAGTTAATTCCAATATGTCCATTTTCTCCACAATAATGACATCTGCACCAAGTATTGTAGTCCCAACCAAATAATGCATTGACAATTTGTTCTGCTGGATTGAATGATTTAGATATGCACTCAGATGCCTTGTGACTTTGTTTCTTGCATTTGTGACATTTGCCTTCAAATTTTGGTTTCTCTTTTCATTCATTTGCTTTGTGACCATGCTGATTGCAGTTGTAGCATTTACCATTGAATTTTCCTTTACCATTGCTCCAACATTTGTTTGATGTATGTCCTATCTTGCCACAGTGATTGCAAGTGGATCTTTGATTCCTTTGAGCACTATGTTTGGAGGTTTCACCTTCTTCCTTGTATCCAAGACCAGCTTTACCTTTTTGCCTATGAAGATTCTGCTCATTTTGCTGATTCAATTGATCTATATTTGCTTGAGATTTTATCATCCTTTCATTGACTTGCTTTTCAACATTTAAGTCATTTTCCAAACTTTCATTGATTTGTCTTTCAGATCTCAGACCACTTTGTAAGCTTGCATTGATTTGTCTTTCAGTGATTAAATCATTTCTCAAACTTTCATTCTTAGATCTTAGATTCATAATTTTTTCATTTGCATTAGATAGTTGACCTACAAGATCTTCATGCTGAAGGGATTGATTATTTATTACCTCTAAGTCTTCATTTGCCTTGTTTCTTTGTTCCAAAACTTCACATAGCCTAATGGATTGGATTTCTTGTTCTCTTTTGAGCTTTCTTACTTCTTCCTATAGAGAACCATTCTTTGCTAGGAGTTCCTTGATTGCTTCATCATCTTCATTTGAATTGCTTGATGGTAAAAGGTCTTCAATCTTTTCTTCAATATATTGATGATCATTCATTTGTCTTGCAAGTTCCTTCCTTCTTTTCAGAGATTGAGAAAGATGCTCCTTTGCTTCTTTGAGTTGAGCCATGGCCATTTCCAGATCTAGCTTTTCATTCTCAATAGATTTATCAAGTCTGAATATCTCCATTGTCCTTGATCTTTACTCAAGCTGTCAAACTTTATCCTGAGAACCACAATGCTCTGATACCAATTGTTGGAAATAATCAAGACTAACAAGGTTATTGAGAGGGGAGGGGTGAATCAGTAACTCTAAAACTTTAAATTAATTCTGCATAATAACATATTCACCATTCATCCATCTAATCTATTGTATGCATAAAAAGATAAACATTTATAACATATGAACACACTGATTTGGTGACCCAGAAACCTTCCAATTAGAAAGTAAAACTGGGGTGGGGATGATGCCCACAAAACTTCAATACTGGAGTATAAAGTTGGCCTGTTAAGGCTTACAATGATCACTTCTGATGATCTGCCTTGTTAGGAGCAAGTAGGATTGCTAGATCCATCTTGTTAGAGGATTTACAAACATACAATGAAGTATGCACTCTATTAGGAGATTTACAAAAGATTGTTAAGTCTACCCTGTTAAAGGATTTACAAACTGATTCACCTGTTAGAATGAAGCAGTGGATCTAGTTATAACTGATTACTGATAAGATCCTTTATGCACCGATCATCTGATGTGATAGATATGACTTTTTTGCACCAATGTTGACCTTGCTGTATTCCTTTGTTGTGCTAGTGATTCACTTTCTCTCTTCTCAAAAATTGCCATACAATACCAACAACATCATACAACATCGCTTCTTTTCAAGTGATATATATCATTCCAATATTTACACTGGCAAGGTTGGCCAAACACAAGTGATCAAAACATTACTGAGTCAGCCAGATGGTAGAAAAATCGAGTTCCTCAAACTGACTTGGTGACCTTCTGATACTCGACATCCACTACAATACAATGCATCATCATGCACTTGGTAAGAGTAGAGGCACGGTCCATACTAATCATTCTAAATAGCTTGGAACTCGGTAACCATTGGTGACTCGGTGAATATTGTGTCACTCGATAAAAATTGAATCCATTGATAACCTTCTTCACTTGGTAAACACTGATTCCTTCATTTACCTTGTTTACTCGGTAAACACTAAGTTCTTCGTTTACCTTGATCACTCGGTAAACACTAAGTCCTTCATTTACCTTGATCACTCGGTAAACACTAAGTTCTTCGTTTACCTTGATCACTCGATAAACACTAAGTTTCTTCGTTTACCTTGATCACTCGGTAAACACTAAGTCCTTTGTTTACCTTGATCACTTGATAAACACTAAGTTCTTTGTTTACCTTGATCACTCGGTAAACACTAAATACTTGGTAGATACTGCTGAACTGTCCATATGCTCGATTTCCAAGGGAATGCTCATTATAAACTATAGACTGAGTGATGAGCTCGATAAACATTCAGAATTGAATAAGTGTTGTAACTAATGACAAATATATCATAATTCCAATAATATGTTCATATAGTGATTTCAGTTATTTCATGATGATAGTTAGACAGATGATCTATATGGATTTTCTATGGTTACTTACCCCATACTTGCATGTGTATGGTGTATTTGTATGTTTTAATTTATGTTTGATGTTTCTGATGTGGTTGAGGGAGGGAGTCATAGTCACCTTCTACTCGGGATCTACATGATGCACCACTCCCTGACATTGCCTGTTTAGTTTAGATTTATATGTATATGTACATGCTCAACTTTTATGCAAATTGTAGGTACCAGGCATCAACTTCCCTAAATTACTTGGATGAGCGTGCCCTATCACAGTATCTCAATGGTAAAGAGGGAAGATAGTTCTTGAGTCAAATCCTAATCCTAAGCCAATTGTCCTAGAAAATACGACAATTATGAGTTAGTTACCCTTCCAAATTCATCAAGTGATGTGAATTCAAGATTTTGATCCCTGAGTTTGATTTAGTACTTTGTATTTATGATGGGTTTTCTTATTTGGATTTTGTGGGTCTATTGTGATTTTTAGTTATAATTATATCAAAATAAAAAGGATTATTAAATGATTTGATTTAACAAAAAAATTATAAAGAAAAATCAATGTTTAATTTTATTTAATTAATTAAGAAATTAATCAAATAAAAGAATTAAATTTAAAAGATTTAATTACAGTCTAATTTTGGTGTAATTATATTTATTTAATTTAATAATAATTTATTTAGGAGTTTCATTTTAATAATAAATTCTAACAATTATTATTAGCTAAATTAATAAATACATTATTAAAGATGACTCATGATTTAATAAAAGAGAGAGAATAAATTAAATAAAGTTTATTTTAATTAAAAATGCAAAAAGTTGCATAAAATTAAAATAAATTAAATAATAAAGAAAGGGGGTTTGTGTGTTTGCAAAACCAAAACCCTAAAGGAGAAAACTCTTTATTAAGAAATTAGAGCTCATTTCCCCAGACACAGGTTTAAAGGAGCAAATTTTGAGAAAAGTGTTTTTTGAGGAAACAAGAAATTCTTGCAATCTTCAAGTGTTTGTTTGGTTAGCATCAGACCAAGGTAGGATTGTTGCTTGAATTTATCTCAATAATTTCTTTTTGTCTTCTTTGTGCTTGTTTGAGAATCTTGTTTTGGAAATGACTATGTTTGAAACCCTCGTTTGTGAAAAGATTGTTCTTCATTTCAAAAACATCCATGGTTGACATCAATATCAAACCCTCGTATGAGAAATCTTGATTTTCATTATTGAATGCTCATATTGGAAGATGAGATTGTCTTAGAAAATACTGAACTGGGATAGGGTTTGGAAAAGAAAACCTAAACCTAATTAAACAAATTTGATAGTTTACAATTATTTTCCTACCAGATCTATTATTGAAATATATATAATTCTACAATAATACTATATTACTATGGTAATAATATTTTAAAAAATTGAATATGTATTAGATATTTATAGGGTACAAATATGGTTTTAGTGTTTATTAAAAAAAAATTTAAAATGAAAAGAGGGGGCGATGACATCCCCCTCCCTGTCTGCAATGGCAGCACACATTGCAGTAGTAGTGGACGTTGCCAAGACAGCAAGGTCACTTGCGGCCTCCCCAACTTTTGGGTATGCGAAATGTAATCACATTTTGATATTTGTCATTTAAAAAAAATATTTTATTTATATTATTATTATTTCATTAATTATTATTATATTTAATTTAATAATAATTATTAATAGTAAATAATATATTATATATATTATTTTATTAGTAATCTAATAATTATTAGTATCAATAAATTTTAATAATAGTATTTAATTATAAGGTGTTGTAATTGTATTTTTTATGTATAAATAATTAGCATAGACATGTTTTAGATTTTTATTTAGGAGAGAATTTTTCCATTTAAAATTTGAGGGTGTTATTTAAAAAAATGGATTCAGTTTATATGAAATTGATTTTTATTTCTTTTGAGAACTCAAAAACCTTAGTCAATATGATACTTGAATAAAAATAAATGATAATTTGAACCCACCTTTGTGATTTTAAAACCAAATGAACTATGAAACACTTGTTAAATTACTTGATGAGATGTATGTTGTATTTCATGTTGGGGTTTGGATTTGACTTAGTACATTGACCAATCAGGTTGTTTACTAGAGGCTTGGGGGTTTTTGTTCTATGACAATGTTATGGTTATTATTTGGTCACGATCTTTTATACCCGACCATGGTGATGTATTCACGTATTTCTATGATGAGTTTTTGATTAGTTGTTTGTTAGTGTTTTCTAGTTATTTGTATAGAACTAAGATGAATGGTGTGATTTTCTTGCTGTAACCCTTGACTTTTGATCCATTATATTTTGATGCTTTCCAGTTGTTCGTATAGGATTGAGGTGATCATTGTGAATTTCTTTTTGTAACCCTTACGTTTCGATCGATTATCTTTTTATGCTTTCCAGTTGCTTGCATAGGGCTGAGGTGAATATTGTGATTTATTTATAGGTGCTTTCCAATTTCTTGCATAAGACTAAGGTGAATATTGTGATTTATTTTCAGGTGCTTTCTAGTTGCTTGTAAAGGACTAAGGTGAAAATTATGATTTTATGAGTTGTACATTTTATGGGCTTAGGGTAGATAATCTATGTGTATGCTGGGAAGTGGCTTGCAATAGAGGTCGAAGCCCTAAAGAGGCTTCCTAGGTAACCCATTAAATGGGTTTAAAATGAATTAATAAGAGTCAGTATTTTTTCTCACCCATGCTTTGAGTGCTAGTATAAGCTAGGATGGGAGTAGAGAGGATACTTGGTTGCGACCTTGCTTTGTTACTATGCCTTATCTATACGAAAAGATATTGATGCCGCATAGAGACATTAGGGGGCTGAAGTCCAGAGAGGCTACTAGGGTAACCTTAGAGTTGGGTCATGTGATGACACTTGCCCACTTACATAGTAGATTTCCTTCGTGTCTTTATTGATTTTGGGATTAGATGTTATTTGTGTCTTGGTACATTTGAGATAGATTGCTATCAGGTTTTCCTTGACCTAGAGGTTGTGACTTGTGGATTAATATCCATATGGGACTTGAGATTATCTCCTTAGCATGGTGAGAATGGTCCATTTAGGTTCCATGAGGTCGGATGATAGTATTTCTTATACCATTGAGATCTAATAGCTGGATGTCGTTGCTAGATGTACTTATGTAGTTGTTCCTTTTATTATGATCTTGTGTTTATGATGGATGGTTATATTCTGTTGTACCATACTTGTTTATCTAGAGATCTTATGAGATGATGTATTTATTCATTATGTATATTCTTTGAGCTTTTCATACCTTGTGACTTGTACAATGGATGATTATGCATTCTGATCATGCCAAGTGGCATCTTATGCAATTGTATATTATTTAATTGGATTTGTACTTGTGATTATTCTATGATGTGGATTTTGTTATGTATTAGATTTAGTATTAATAAAACTTATATATGTGATTCAACGTCATGGAATCCTTAAGAGAAGTACTCTGTTTATGGATTATTTGTATATATGTGAGTTATTGCTTGTGCTATATTATTTATTATTGTTATAATCTTTAAAAAAATGTTTGGCAAACTTAGTGAAATTTTAGGTTAATTTCTTTTGGGTTCCTTGGTGGGGTATTACACATCAAAAGTAGCTATTATTATTTTGAATAGTCATTCCATGATACCACCAATCATAAGATACTTTTTCTAGGCATAGAGTTTTAAACTAAACTGTATCATTTTGCTTCATCAGATTTAGAGTTAAGAAGGTTTTTAAATTTTTTGTAATCATGTTTTAGGAGAAAGTTTTCCTATCACATTGGAGCTAGTGGTAGTATATTTGCTTATTTTATTTTTGAGTTCCTTCCCACTAGTTTCATTCTCTCTTCTACACTTTTTCTTGAGAAGAATAGTGTTTATCATTGCCAAATATTCTCCAAAAGGCACTAAAATCCTAAAATCATCATAAAATGTATTATAAGTGCCTTCAACAGAACTCGGTTTCCTATAACCTTTCCCATAGGATTAAAGGATTAATTTGATACCAATGTCTTATTTGTAGGTGAGAATATAATTTTTATTTATGTAGAGGATTTGAGTTCTAAACATTTTGGATCCTCTAAAGTGCATCTTTTCTCATTAGTAGACATTACTCCTATGATTTTTCTATCAATAATCATAGAACTTCTCTAGTTTGTGCAAAACTATTTATAGTTTTCATGTAGTAATTTGGGATTCCTAGAAAATAAATCATACTAATTTTGTCTGGGTCATCTATTTTTATTTATTATTTTGATTTAATATTTGTTATTTTTTACCAACGACTTGTCCATAATCTCTTTATACTTCTATAATTGCAAATACCATTTTTCCTACTCACTTGGTTGCATACAAATTTGTATAAATCCTTAGGCTAGAAGATCCAAAAATTGATACCACTGTAAATTCCCCTTATTGATTTTATATCATATTCAAATGTGTCATATCATGTTTTGAATTAAATAAAAATACTCATATAAAACACATATTTTTCCAAAATGTTCAAATCAAGTAATACCTTAAACAATGCCAAACTTTACACAATTTCTAATATTATTCATAATGTAGACACCTAAAATTGTCCAAATACCCATTTCATGACCAATTAAATAGATATTAATTATTTATTTAATTAGCCTACTTTTAATTAAATAAATTTACATTTATTTAATTACATTCGCCTTTCCTTGATTTAAATAAATTTAGGTTTATTTAATCCTAGCCTATTTCTCCTCATCCCACTTACATCTTAACCCATTCACTTTAATTAAGTAAAGTACTTTGTTTACTTAATTAATCCTTTTTAATCCCACTGGGAATTAAATATTAAATTTAATCCTATTTGAGCACATGGCTCCTAACTTTAACCCTCACCCAACCTCACTTTCCTAACCTAACCCATCATTCTAAGCCTACCCACTACTTAATCTCACTCACTTTTCCTAATCACCTTCTTAATCGCCTTTTAATCCTAAGTGTGTGCTCACACATGTGTGAGGAATCCTCACACATGAACACTCACACTTCCCACACCCCTCACACTTATCACACTTCTTACACACTTATCCCCCTTCACATGAGAATCAAGGTGTCTCACACATGTGTGAGAAATCATGCTTCTCACACCCCTTACCCCTGTCATTGACCTATCACATCAAAGGTTGCTCACACATGTGTGAGCATCTTTCCCCCTTTGAATGGTCAAAAACCCTAATCCACATGGAGTCCACTTGGCCTCCACCTCACAGACACCTCATTGATCCTGAGAGATCCTAGCCCTTCATCGTGCATTGAATCTCAACAGTCCATTTCATCTCATTTCCTATAAAAGGAGAGCCCTCTCCTCATTTCCATAAGCACTATCTAGCCCATTATTATGCTGCAGGATTTGTGAGCAACCACATCCCACAACATGAAATCATCAACTACTTGGTGATTTTACGAGGTTTGCATTAGTACTATTTTGAGTAGATTAAACTCTTTTGATTTCATGTGTTCACTATTTACATGTTGTATTTCATATTTGAGGTTTGCATGAATATGTAGGAATAGGCTTTAGTTGCTTATTGTTTATTCCATTTTAACATTTTTATGCAATACATTTTGGCATGCCTAGTGGGACCCACTTCATGGGTTCAAACTAATCATCTAACATGTTTTTGAGTTTATTTGTGAGTTTTCAAGCTTATAGGTTGAAGGCTTGTAGTTGGAGATCAAGTTTCATAAGGAGTCTCAAATTGAACCAAAAAACCCATCATCGTGCTTGAAGTACACAAGAGAAATCTTTTGACATATAACACTCTATATTTCTTATTTCTCCATTTCCAAGTTGTAGGAGTGTATATACGTTGAGTATACTTCTTTGTTAATGGGAAAATAGAAATCTAAAAAAAAATCTCTACCTTTGTTGACAAGTAAATAGGTTAAAAAAGGGAGTTTGTTTTTATTTTCTTTTTTTTATCACTTATATATATATATAGATATATGTATAAAGATATATTTTACTATATATATTTATATACTATATATAAGTTGTAAAAAAAAAGTGTGGTAAAAAAGTCTAAATGGAAAAAAAAATATTAATTTTTAAAAATTAAAATAGTTTGTTTTTGTAGGTTTGGCACCCGCAGATGCCACCATTGGCAGCACCCACGAGTGCCACCCCCGCCCAAGTGTGGCCCACTCTCTGCAGAACACTGTCGAACAACTGCACCATCGTCGAACAACTCCATCCCCTCCCCTACAATGCACCTCAAACCCTCTGTCGGCCACTCCCTGTGCCTTGCATCTTAGCCCGCCACTTCCGCAGCTGCCTTGCATCTCTGCCTATAGCCCTTCCACCTCCGCTCCCCCTACAATCTCTTCTCCAGTGCAACCTCCTCCTATGGCCACTATTTGCAGCCACTTGCCCTTTGCTTTGCCACCTACTCTCCCAGTACCACCTCCTCCTGCGTGCTGCTACTACTAACCCTCTCTCCTATGCTCCCTCACTGTCGCTCGGCTTCCTTGCACCACCCACCACCGCATCTCCTCGGTTGCCTCCTCTATCCTACTCCCTTTCTGTTGCTCAGCTTCCCTACACTGCCTATCGCCACTCGTCTCCCCATTTTTCCCACTATAACCCCCGTTGCCACTCCCTGTTCACCACCATTGCACTTCTTATGACCTTTGCTATAACCCCTACTTCTCTTTCGGCCCTCTATTGCTGCTCCTCCCTCTGCTCTTCCACCTCCCATCGCTATTCCTCCCCTTCCTATGGCCCTGCTCTTCCCTGAGCCCACACTAAAACCCTTCCCTATGCCTCTGCTCAACCTGCATTTCCTTTTTTTTAAATTTTTGATATTTTATTTGAGGTTTTGAGTATTGATGTTTTTTTTCAATTTTTCAATTTTTTTTTTTAATAGACCATCTAAGATTTCACTTTAAAAAATAAATGCAAAAAATAATTTTTTTTCCCTGACATGAATCTAACCATAAAATTTAAGCTCGCAAATCACTGATGTCATCACTGCACTAACATTCCACATGCCCTTCTAGACCATAAGGAATAGTGTTAAGTTTTTTTGCTCATAACTTGAGCAAACAGACTCTGTTTTTGAAAAATGAAATATCACCAAAAAGCTGATTCTGAGCTTGTCATGATGGTTTGGTTTCATCAGATTTTGATGTTATTTAGATACTTATTTTTCTATCAAATTTTAAACTTTGTGTTAACATTTTCATTGCAGGGTTATTTCATGTTTGTCCTACATCTTTGATGCCCTAACTTGTGGTTTTGCAGGGATATTTTCTCACTTATGCATTGCAAGTTGGAGAATTCTAGAAATCACTAACCATATGCCTTGTAGGTTTTTCCTTAAGTTTGTTTTTGGAATGAACTTTTATGCTTAAACACTAATCTTTGAATGCATGGTTAAAGCTAAAACAATCGAACTCAATCTTGAATGCATAGTTAATTGAACAACACCTTTAATTTGGAATGCATGTTTCAACACAATCATGAATGCCATAAGGAAATTGAACAATTTAATGGAATGAATGATAACACAATCTTGAATGTCTAAGGATCAACAAACATTACAATGCACATTTCAATTTGGTGCTTAAAATGAACACTCACTTAATCTTGAATGCATAAAAGGAATTGATTCTTTCCTTATCGAACTTGCTCATGTTGATGACGCTCGATTTACTTATGTTGGTGAACTCTCAATTTTTATGTTGATGATGTTGTCAAGTTGGAAAGAACATTGTGTGCTATAAACACACATGTCATCAAAGTAAATTAAAAAACCTAAAGCTTCATTGGGAAAGAACAAGTGTCTTTTGAACCCCGAGGCCACTTATGTATTCTCTCCCCTCGCGCCTTTGGGTGATCTTGGGTGCACAAGAAATAAGTGGTCTTGTTTTTATTTTTTTTAGGAGGCTTGCTTGGGGATTTCATCACCCCTTGGGATGACCTCAACTCCAGTGTTCTGGCAGAGTCTAAAAATTGGGAGGTGAATCGAAAGACACCTCTCTTGGAAGTAAAATCTTGTCACTCTTGGCTAAGCCCTAAAGAACTTTATACTTCTGGGAAGTGAAGGAGGAGATTTGGGTTACCGTCCCCCCTGACTGTGTGGCATTATTTTCTTTTGTCTATAGATTTGGGCCTCACATACCTTGCATATATCAAGGACGCCATTTAGTTGATCCTTGTACATCCTAGTTGAAACCTTATAGGATTTTTGGTGTGTTTGACATTCTTGAGTGTTTGAAACCCTCCCCCATTGAAGGGGACACATCGTCTACACTTGTCTTGTATATATTTCATTGTTTGATTTTGCATCTTAAATTTGAAAAATCCATAACATCATATAACATAAAAATCTCAAAAAACATCGTAAAATTTCAAAAATCCAAAAAAAAAAAAAATCCAAAAAAACAACCAAAAAAAAGCCTTGGTTTCAATCCTCTTAGTCAAGTTGTCCATATAAATTCCACATCACTTCTTCTTTCCATCAAATTCATCACCCTCACATATCTCTTGTCTTCATCATTCAAACCATTCCTTGAAGTCTTAATCATTTCTATTCATCCAAATAATTTCCTTGTCTTCCTAATCATTCAATCTAATCCATAATCTTCATCCTAGTCATGATTCATAATCCAAATCAAGATCCAATTTCCTTAGCCAATCTCATAATTCATCCTTAATTCAATCCTTCAAATCATCATCCTTCTAATCCAATTCCTTGTCAAATTCAGTCATTTCTAATCAATTCTTAATTCAATCCATTTACATCTTCATCCATAATCAATCTTTCTAATTTCATTCAAGTTTTCTTCTAATTCAACTTTGCATCACATCTTCTACTTTGGACATAGGAGCATTGTCATAAACATTAGACTTTAATTAAAATCCCACATTCACTTGTTTGCAATATCATAAGGTTTTTTTATCAAAGCTATATCAAAACTTCATCCAATATCAAATCATATCAAATCAAATAAAATTCAATCAATATCAAATCAAATAAAATCAAATCCAATCAATATCAAATCAAATCAAATCAAGTCCAATCAATATCAAGTCAAATCCCATTCAAAATGAATTGACACAAAGTCCAAAATTGCTCCTAGTCCCAAGTTCATATTCCATCCATCATCGAACCTTTTGTCACAATTTGTCTAACATCTATGGATAAGAATTGGCCTAATCAAATGGTTGACGATCTTCAAAGGCAATCTGGAGTTATACCTCCCTTTCAACCTACATATCACATCCATCCTCATAACTTCATATCCAACTCTAATCCATCTCATGTTCATTCTTCTTCTACCTTTGACAAGGGAAATCCACCTCATTCTGTTCATAGCCCACACAATTCCTCAGATATAAATACCATTGCCAAAGAAATTGAGGAACTCAAGAATTCTATCTTGAGCCTAGCAAATCAAAAGCAAAAATCTACTTTGCATGGCATGCGCCCTCTTCCTCCATGTTTCAAAGACCATAGTCCTTATGTCCCATCCAACCCCAATCCTCCATGTGATTCCCCATACTTTGACCTTAATGCCAAAAACCATCATCCCAATCCCCTACCCATACTTTCACCTTCACATAATCCTAATCCTCCAAAAACATCATCCCCACCTCGTAATAGGTTTTTTTCACCCGAATTATTGTCTACGTGCAAAATTCAAAATAAAGTGATCCAGTCACCCAAAGTCATATACCCAATTCCATCTCAAGACCTTCCTCCAAAGCATGTCATTATAGATTCCTTTTCTCCTCTAGATTTGAGCATTTCTCCATCCCATTGTTCCCTTATTGCTCAAGATCCATTTATCCCTCTTAGTCCATCTCATGATCCCCTTCCTAATCAAGATCAAGACATTCCATGTACCACACATTACTAATTCCACTCCATCTCCAGACTTAGCATCTGTCGATCCTCCACTTCATGAAGAAGTTCCTTCCACTCCATCTACTAATACTCCTCCATGTCAAGATCAAATCAGTACATCTCATGGTTCCATTCCCTCCACTCCATTATATGATTCTATTCCATCTCATGATCCACTCATTCCACCACATGATCCTCTTTTAAGTCAAGATCAAAGTAACCCTTTATTTGCCTTTCATGATCCTACTCCATCTCAAGATCCTATTATCCCTCATAATCCCCCTGACAATCTTAATCCTCCACATGTTCCTATTACACCTATCCAATCCACTCATGAAACCCATATATAGGGACTCACATCTTGTGTTAAAAATGATAAGTATCCCATTGAAGAAATAATGTCTCAAGATGTTGGTACACCTTTGACTCCTTCCAAATCCAAGATTATTACTTCCAAACCTAAACGTTCCCATCATCCATATTCCAAGTCCATTTTGGGACCTTATATCCATAATCCACTTCCTTCCTCATTACCATCCATTTTGGGTCCTTATGTTTCAAAGCCAAGCCCTTCATCCCTTCCTTCCATTTTGGGTCCTTACGTACCTCCATCCATCATATCCATGTTTTCCACTTCATCCCCTCATAGTCCTAGTACAGATAAAAAAGGCACACATCCTTGAATTCCTCATTCACCATCCATACGCTTTCCACTCCATTTATCTTCATGCACCCATACTATGGCCAATGGAAGCAAATTGGATGCCAATGATAAAGAGAATAAAACTAAAAATCCACAAAAATCCAAGGATCAAGATGTCCCATTTAAAAGACATGTCCAAGAAAAAAAAAAATACAATCCAAAATAGAACTCAAAGGCTACAAAGGCTAAAAATAAAAAATGCAAAAAATTTGTGGATCCCAAAGCTACTGAATGTAGCATTGAATCTCAAAAAAAGATTCAAAATGACATCCAATTTTGCTAATCCAAAGGCTTCCCTCATTCATAAATCATCCCAGCTTTCATTTTCCAAATCCATTTTGGGTCCTTATATACCCAAATCCACCATCCTAAATCCATCATCTCCTTCATCCATTTTGGGTCCCTATATCCCAAAATCCAAACTTTCTCCTACCTATCCTCCACAATTTCCTCCTTTCCATCACCCTTCAAGGTGAGTGCCAATGATGATCTTTCTACTTCCTTCATCCACTCATTCATAATTCTTCCAACCTAGCATCCATCAACCATATCTTCCTCCCACCCACTCCACCCTCTTAATCCAAACTTTTTCATAAGTCATTATCCTCCATTCACTATCTTACCAACATCTATGAGAAACTAGTACAAATTCCTTGAAAATAAAAATAAAAAAAATACATAAATATCAAGGGATACCATCCATGTATCTAGATGCTTGAGTCCTCCCTTTCTATCCAATGTCTTCCACTCCCACTTATCCATCCATTCACCTTTCCTCTTCCACATGCACTCTACATTGGGGGCAAGCTCCAGACATACCAAACTTCCATACATATCTTCCATACTTCCATCTACTATTCATCACCCTTTTCCATCTTTGATCTTGACTATCATTTTCCTTCCATCCATCCATATGCTCACTTTCCATATCACTTGCACATTATCCACACATTATCCTACATATTTCCATAATCCTTCCATATATTTGATCTTGACATGCTATCCATATCTTGCATCCTATAGTCCTTATCATGTTCATCCATTTTCCATCCATACTTCTACATACTTCCATCCCCCTTTCATATGTCCTTTGTCTTGGTCATCCCTTCCATTTCATCCGCTTCATATCCTTCAAATCTCTTTATACTTCTATAATTGCAAATACCATTTTTCCTACTCACTTGGTTGCATACAAATTTGTATAAATCCTTAGGCTAGAAGATCCAAAAATTGATACCACTATAAATTCCCCTTATTGATTTTATATCATATTCAAATGTGTCATATAATGTTTTGAATTAAATAAAAATACTCATATAAAATACATATTTTTCCAAAATGTTCAAATCAAGTGATTCCTTAAACAATGCCAAACTTTACACAATTTCAAATGTTATTCATAATGTAGACACCTAAAATTGTCCAAATACCTATTTCATGACCAATTAAATAGATATTTATTATCTATTTAATTACCCTACTTTTAATTAAATAAATTTACATTTATTTAATTACATTCACCTTTCCTTGATTTAAATAAATTTAGGTTTATTTAATCCTAGCCTATTTCCCCTCATCCCACTTACATCTTAACCCATCCACTTTAATTAAGTAAAGTACTTCATTTACTTAATTAATCCTTTTTTAATCCCACTGGGAATTAAATATTAAATTTAATCCTATTTGAGCACTTGGCTTCTAACTTTAACCTGCACCCAACCTCACTTTCCTAACCTAACCCATCCTTTGAAGCCTACCCACTACTTAATCCCACTTACTTTTCCTAATCACCTAGTCAATCACCTTTTAATCCTAAGTGTGTGCTCACACATGTGTGAGGAACAGTCACACTTCCCACACTCCTCACACTTCTCACACCTCTTACACACTTGTCCCCCTTCACATGAGAATCAAGGTGTCTCATACATGTGTGAGAAACCATGCTTCTCACACCCCTTACACCTGTCATTGACCTATTACATCAAAGGTTGCTCACACATGTGTGAGCATCTTTCCCCCTTTGAATGGTCAAAAACCCTAATCCACATGGAGTCCACTTGGCCTCCACCTCATGGACGCCTCATTGATCCTGAGAGATCCTAGCCCTTCATCTTGCATTGAATCTCAACCATCAATTTCATCTCATTTCCTATAAAATGAGAGCCCTCTCCTCATTTCCATAAGCACTATCTAGCCCATTGTTATGCTATAGGATTTGTGAGCAACCACATCCCACAACATGAAATCATCAACTACTTGGTGATTTTATGAGGTTTGCATTAGTGCTATTTTGAGTAGATTAAACTCTTTTGATTTCACGTCTTCACTATTTACATGTTGTATTTCATATTTGAGGTTTGCATGAATATGTAGGAATAGGCTTTAGTTGCTTATTGTTTATTCTGTTGTTACATTTTTATGCAATAGATTTTGGCATGCCTGGTGGGACCCACTTCACGGGTTCAAACTAATTATCTAACGTGTTTTTGAGTTTATTTGTGAGTTTTCAAGATTGTAGTTTGAAGGCTTGCAGTTGGAGATCAAGTTTCATAAGGGGTCTCAAATCGAGCCAAAAAGCCCATCATCGTGCTTGAAGTACACAAGGGAAGTCTTTTGACATATAACACTCTATATTTCTTATTTCTCTATTTCCAAGTTGTAGGAGTGTATATACATTGAGTATACTTCTTTGTTAATGGGAGAATAGAAAACTAAAAAAAAAAAATCTGTACCTTTGTTGACAAGTAAATAGGTAAAAAAAAAGGAGTTTGTTTTTATGTTCTTCTTTTTATCACTTATATATATATATTAATAATATAAATATATTTTTTACTATATATATAAGTTGTAACAAAAAATGTGTGGTAAGAAAGTCTAAATAGAAAAATAATTATAATAATAAAAATAAAAGGGGACATTATTCTATTTCCAAAACTATTTAATGTCTCTCATCCTATTGGTTAACAAAAACTAGACACTTTCCCAAAAGAGGGTTTTTAACACCCCACCTACCGTTTTAAATGTTAGAAACTTTTATCCAAAATATCTTCAAAAAAAAATCCATACCACTTTATAGATAAAAAAAATTAAAATATTTATTTTATGATTAAATATTACTTATTTAATCAAATCTTTAAATAGAAAACCTTAATGACCCATTATAACCAATAGTCCCAATTTACTATTTTGGTAACTAAACTTGTTGTAAATGGACAAAAATATACTTTGAAAATGGGACATAACATTTATTAACCTCCAAAAAATATTTCCTAGTCATCTCTTCCTTGACCCCAAGATTATCATTTTCATGATCTTTGGCTATGGGGATCAAGGTGTCAATCCATCATCGTAGGGGGTTGGTTGACCCTAGATATCTTTTATTATCTTTCGCTCTCACATTTTTGTCCTCTAAAACTATATTTTAAATTTCACATTAATATCCTAGCATGGGGCCTTCATTTTCCCTAATATTTTAGCCATGGATTAAAACTTGGCCATTTTTTCTATCTTTTGGTACAACCTCTGAAACTATCTCTTCTTGTTTCTCAAAAAATTTATACTTTGTTATAAAATAACATTAATCTATAATACACTCACCTTCTTCAAGATCCTTGGAGGTATAGGAGCCATTTGTGACTTATCAGGAGCCTCTACTTTGTCATGATACATTTTTTAACTGTTATAAAATATGAGGAATCCATAGCTAGGTCAACTACATTTGAATTGATAGAGATGCAACTTTTATTCTCAAAATGCATCTACCCCACTTTAAATCCCCTTCAATCTTGAATTATCCCTTCTATGTTAAATATTTACAAGTTGTTGAGGAATGTATGATCTATGTATAGATCTACTAATCTTTTTACCATTTTTGATGTACCCAAGAATTTTTTTGATGCAGTGCAAGGTAGGAGAATCCTCAAGGAGATGTCCTAGCCCCCAAAAATAACCACACAATAGAAGAATATAAACAATAACTTAGAAACTTAGATCAATTGTAACACATATTCTCATAATAGAATCAATAGATTAACATCCAACATGCCCAACTATAAGGCCTTCCCAATTATGGCCAAATACATAAGCAATTACAATAATAGTTTTGCAAGACCTCACAAGATCCAAACACTAGCTGCTCTAGACCCACAATCTAGTATAAACCCCAAGAAGAATCTAAACTTTTTCTTGCAGGCCACCAAGCAGCCATTTTATTTCCCAAGCCCACACTTACCTACTAGCTCAACTAAAATTCACTCCTCTCAACTACTCCATGCTTCCTTCATGCTCCCCTAATGTCTCAAGATGAGACACAACCCCCTACTTATATTAAACCAAGCCACAATTTGGCCTAGCACATTACATTAAATAAACACTCAAGCCACAAGTTGGCCTGATAGACTAAATAAAAAACATACTTAGGACAAGCCCCAAGTTTACAATCCATAACAAAACAATAAGGTAAAATAACATTATGCAACCTTAGACATAAGACCACATGCCATCCAACAATCCACATATAAGAGTGCACAAGCCAAATTGCACATACCGAAGCTCCCAACAATAATCTTTCAAGCCTATATAGGAAATAGAAATATGTTACCAACAACCACAAAAATAGCTCTAACTCTAATATGACCACTGTAATAATTATGTGCACATAGGACAAGGTCCACCAATTTGCCTTGAACATAACCATAACTATGTGAAACATAGATCCAAAAAATTAAAGCTCAATGCCCCTGTATACATGATTACCACTACCCTAGGATGCTCCTATATCAACCACCTTATGTGTGAAAAAATGATGTTCTTAGAAACTAGAAGAACATCTTTCAGGGTTCAACACACAAACCTCAAACTAGTTCTTCAAATACATGTCCTACAATTCATGAACTTATACAATCTTGCATTTATTCCACTTATGCAAATCCTTTCCTTCAATATACATTTGATTACTCTACCTCTTCACATATTTCCTTGGTATAACACAAGTTTGTTTTCCACACTGATTTCTAACCCCTTAAGAATCTTTCAACTCAATTCACATAGAGAAACTTAGGTTCCTCCTATTGATTTCTAGTTTCTACATAGGAATTAGTGAGAAAACTTCCTGCCACCCTTCTTAACAGTAAACACATTCTTGACACAATCATGCACTGTCCTGCAATCATACTATTGAGGTCTACCAAGAAATATGTGAAAACTACTCATGTCCACAATATCAAACAACACTTGATCCACATGCTTCCCAATATTAAAATTAACAAGGCACTTCTCCCTCACTTCCAAAGCATGTTCATCCTACAACCAACTGATCTTATAAGGATAAGGATGTTCCACTCTCTTCAAAACAAGTTTCTGAACCATCTCTTCAACAACTAGGTTAATAATACTAGGACCATTGACAATCACATTCCAACATATACCACTAAAATGGCATCGAGTCTTGAACAAATTCCTCCTTTGACAAGGTTCCAACACCCTTTTACCAAATAATACTCACCGAACTAGCAAATTGTCCTCCACTATAGGCTCATTCACTGAGTCCACATTCTCATTCACCACAACAACTCTTCTATTACCAACCTTTCTATTAGCAGTGGGACATTCAAAATATCTATATCCTTTTTGACCACATCTAAAACAAGTATCCTTAAATGCACCTCTACCTCTTCTTCTCCTCTTCTCAATAGGCTTTGGTTTATCTTTAAAAATCTATTTGATCTTCACTAGGTGATCCTACTTCTCCTTCTCTCTAGAATTACCTTGATGTCTCATCCTAAATATTGAATCTCAAACCATTGATATACCAAGCCACCTTTTCCTTAGAAATTTCTCTATGCACAAATCAAATAGTTAACTTGTAGAACTCCTTGGTATAATCCTTCACAGTCATATCCATCTATTTAAGATTCTGCAACTTCTTCAACAATTCAAGTTCATATTCAACAAGAATGGACTTAACCATCAATATTTGTCACCATCAATTTCCATCTAGTGATTTTCATTTCAACCTCCTCTTCTCTATCTCTTTGCAATTCTTTCCACCATAAATTTTCATGTTCACTCAACTTAGTTTGTGCCAACCTCAATCTTAGTGGATCTTCAATATCCTCTAACTCAAAGTAGTCTTCCAACTCACCAATCTAATCAATAAGGTCTTTAGGACTCAAAGTACCTGAGAAATTAGAAACATCCATCTTATGCTTCAACTTTAACCAAGCTCTACATCTATCAAACAAACTAGTTTTGTCTTCCATAGGTCTCTTCATCTGATCACCTTTGTCTTCACTACTAGATCTAGCAACTTCAAAGTCTTCAACAACTTCTTCATAACCATTGTATGTACCCACATTCCTTGGTACACCAACTATAACTCTCATGATCTCAATGACCATATCATTCTTCCTTAACTCCATCTCATATCTGATACATGAGATAACCTTCTTTGAAATCTTAGTCTCCACAACATCACAAAGATGTACAATTTCCCTAAGAACAAATATTCTTGGAGGCATCTTTCGAGATCTTTGTAAACCCTTTGCAAAAAATCCACTAGATCAACCTTCACTCTAGTAAGATTAGCCAGATCACAACCATATTTGATACTACTTGATGTAGTTCAAGGTAGAAGAATCCTCAAAGGAGATGTCTTAGCCCCCCCAACAAATAACCAAAGACTAGATGTGTTGGAATTCTAATTTAATAGTACCATAATGTTGACCTAATGGTCAAATCATTTTTCTATTAGTGACTTAACACTTAGTTAGTTGGTTACATTTCTACCAAGCTCTACAATTGCCACTGAGCTTATCATACTACTAGCATTGTAAACCAAGTGTTTTAGTTGCTACCAAGCCAATCAGTCTGATTGTTGTTCATGTGGAGCTTCATAGTGTCTATCGAGCATCTAACATAGGATATAGTGTTAACCAAGATTTGTAGTGTCTTCAGAGTTGTCAGTGTTAATAAAGAGAATGAAGGTAGTGTTGACCGAGCCATTCAACATCAACTGAGTCTACCAAGTTCTTCAATGTTCACTGAGTCATCCACTGTTGACCAAGTTCTTATTACCCCAAGTGATTAGTATGGATTGAGCATCTACATCAACCAAGTGCTAGATTTTTTTGAGTGCTAACAAAGGTTTTCGAGTTTTAGAACATCACCCAAGTGGTCTTCAAAACCTGAGTTACAAAAGTGAGCTGGCTTTGTGAATATTGTTTGAATTTGGTATTATAGTTGACTCTAGAAGTTAATTTATTAGATTGGTATATATATGTAATATATCTTTTCATATCTAATGCATTTCATATTGAAGAAGCAAGAAGCAGATGAGTGTGAATTAAGAAGGCTACAATAAGTATAAGGAAAAGTAGAGTTTTGTCTATCATAGTCAGGTGATCATTATATTTTAAAGGAATCTCATTCAACAAATTGAGTTACAGATCAGAGATCAACCACTAATTCATCCTAACAAGTTCATCAACCAAATCCTTTAACCAAGTGGACTTAATAGTATTTTCCAAATATCCTAATAGAGTGCATACTTCATTGCATATTGTAAATCCTTTCACAAGCTAGATCTAATAGTCCTTATTGCTCCTAATAGGGTGTTGGTAAACAGATTTGTTCTTTTTATCTTTTGTGAAATTATGACTCTTAATGCCCAGATTATGAACAATATCTATTCACAATAGTTGAAAAGCCATTTTATGGTTAGTGACTTTTCTCTGAATTGGTAGGTACAGCTCCCTAGATGAATGATATTCAAAGAATTCTATTTGTTCCTCCCATCTAATTTGGGGTATGTTCTTGACCCAAGAACAATAGAGGTATAACCAAGTTAGACTTAGACAAGACCTAACTTAGGTGAGTTTGAGTTCTAAGCATCTAATTATTTTTGTGTATTCACAATCTTATGAATTCACAAAACCTTCAAATATCTAACTACGAAAACTTGAATCTAAACTACTGTTATTAATTAATTATACTAAAGTTTCCTCTTTGAATGAACAATAACAATGCTTATTATATTCACTCACTGTATTATGAACAAGGGAAGTAAAACTCTGTTTATTCCTTGTTCCAATTCCAAAACATCTGAGGAAAACACTAATTTCAACAATTCTACAGAATAGAAAATGATTGATATTGAGTACTCTCAATTTTCTCTGCAAAAAAAAGCATCTCACACCAAAAATTTGCTGACCCTTTACAATGAGCCTCTTTTAGTATTTATAGAATTACTACAGCACAGAGTTCGTAGGAACTCATGATCTTTCAAAAAGTCATGGAATAAAATATTATGAAACATGAAGAAAATAGATCAAGTTGATCCTATCTCTTTGGTTACCTTATTTTGAAAATATGAACTGAACAGACTTCTACATGATTGAGTCTTCAAACTACTTGACTAGAATTTGGAATATATTACAAACAAAATTAACTTTGATAATGCTTCTTCAGTTTCCTATGTATGTTCAAGAATTCCAACTTAATTTCTTGCTGGTATCTCCGTATTCTGTGAACATAATCATATCATTCATATCAATGTAAACTGCAGCAAATATAACTTTGCATGAAATGATAAAGAATATATACAACATTTATGAAGATTATTCTTTATTCTGTCTTTGCTCGCTATCATGTTTCCAAGTCCACAAGATAATTTATCTTTGATGAACTTTCCAAGTTGATTCTTATGATAAATAGAATCTCTAACATGTATCTTCTATTTTCTGAACAAGACAGATCGGTAATCATCATAGTAATGGCCGCTTACAAAGAATATCCCATCAGTTCGACACTTTGCATTTTCACATAATGAAAGATATTAATTGGAATTGAAGTTTGGAAATAATCTTGGACTGTAAACACCGAATGCTCTCTCACAACAATAATAGATGAGCCCATAATACTGCATCTCTATTTTGGTGGGAATCGCACTGAGGAGATGCGATTCCCGCCATGTATATAGCTTCCTTGCAAGAATCGCACCTTCTTAGTGCAATTTTTGCTTAGTGGGAATCAAACTGAATGTATTTTCGCACGTCAAGTTCAAGTGCATAATGCGGCCAACTTAAACCACATGCCTTTAGAAATACCAAAGTTACTTTTTAATATAACTCAATTTATTGGCTTGTGGGAATCACACTTGCCAAGTGTGATTTTCGCATAGTGAAGGCTATTTGCTTTGAGGGAATCGCACTTGGTAAGTGCGATTTCCACAAAAGAGCAGCACATGACCATTTTTCTGCCTTGTTCAAAATTTGAAATTTCAAATGCAAAATACATTCCTTCTTTGATTGTAACGACATAGAGCCTCAAATAAATGATTGTCGCTTTCATATGGTGAGAAATACCAACATTAATGAACTGTGAAAGGCATAAAAAGATGCAAGTTTATCATATGCTGTCGCACTGGATAAGTGCAGAGGCTAAACCAAGAATCACATTAATTAGAATACATGTTTACTCCAATACACCTCTATCCATAATGTTTACTGTTAAAAAGTTGTCTTCACGTCCATTGTGTAGCTCGGCTCTTTAGATTCAACAGAATTTGGCATTGAATTTTATTATTTTCTGACTATCATTAGCATAAGAGTGCTAAATTTATGTTTAGCATCTACCCAAGAATGAGCAATATAATGAATCTGGTGACCGCTTCATACTGATTACAGGATGCACTATACTTTTTGGATACCATTTCTATATTGAAAAACACATATTGAGCCTCCAATTTATATCATTGTGTATGCAAATACTCTGATCTTTTTCAAGCCACTATATCAATATTGAAAAGAAAGAAATTCTCATCAGATTAGCAATATCTATTGAACAAGGTAGCATAATTTCCATGTTTTATGATTCATTTATCAATCACCGTACTTAAATCCATTGCCAATGAAAGAATTTCAACAACAACTTCTCACATCTACTATCATGAGAAGGTTAGAAGCATAATAACAGTCTAGAATTTGCCTTGAAAGAAGTATTCATATAATGACATGAATTCTCTAAATGAGATGAACTTTTGAATAATCAAACCAAGTCTGTCAATGCATAGTCCATCTGTAGAATACTGATTTTTATGAATACCTGAAAATCATGATTCCCATTCATTCTCTTGTTGAAAAAGATTGCCAATAAGAGAAAATTATCCTTGTCGGGTTAGGATCTACAACCTACCCAATGTGATAAAGACCTTAGAATAACCCACCCGACTAAGAGAAGGAAAAGGTAATGACAGGGAAACCCGACAAAGGAGCCTACCTAATAAAAACTTAGACCTAGACTCGACCATGAAAAGACTGACTTGACATGACCAATACTACCAAAAAAAAAGGGTGACTTAAAGTCAGACAACATAGGGTAGATCATAAAAAATGATCAATTGTAAGCTTTAACATGCTAAATTTATATTGCAGTAATAAAACTTGTGGTTATCATCCCCACCCTAGTTTTACTTTTTATTTTTGAGGTTTCTATGTTACCAAATATTGTGTCAAGTGTTATAAATATTTTGTGGCTTTCATGCATACAATTGAATTAGGTTACATGGTGAATGCTTAATTGGTGAATGAGAGTATAAGTTTTATTGGTTCCCGATTCACCCCCACTCTTACTCACCTAGTCTATACTACATTTCCAACAATTGGTATCAGAGCTTTTGGTTCTCACATCAGAAGTTTATCAGCTTGAGAAAAGATCAGAGGTAATGGAAGTATATAGATTGGAGAAAGCTATTGAAAATGAGAAGTTGGATATGCAATTGGCCATGGATCAATTCAAGAAAATGAAGGAGCAACTCTCTCAATCCTTGAAAAAAAGAAAAGATCTTGTAGCACAAATGAATGAAAATATCTATATTGAAGAAATAATTAAAGACATTTGTCAAGAAAGAAGTTTAGATGAAGCTGATGCAACAATCATAGATTTACTTGAAAATAATCTTACTCTTCAAGAAGAAGTCATAAAGTTGAAAAGGGAACAAGAAATTTAGTTAGTCAAAATGTGTGAAGTCATGGAACAAAAGGAAAAATCCAAAGAAAAAATAGAAGAAAAGGGAAATGAAATTAATCAACTATCTCTTCAACAAATAGATTTGACTAATCAACTCAATGATGAAAATCAAGAGCTTATCAACTTGAGGACAAAGAATGAAAGATTGTAGAAAAACCTCAACACAAAGAAGAAAACCAATAAGAGGATGATGAAATATCATGAAAGCATGAATAAATTGAATGAGTAAACTCAATTTAGACACAAATGCAAAGCTCAATTAGGATAGACAAAAGAAGATGAATCATCTCAGCAAGAAGCTCAAAAGAATAAAAGGCCTACATGTAATCATTATGGAAAGATAAGACGTACATCAAACAAGTGTTGGAGAAATGGTAAATCAAAGTTTAGTAAAAAGTGTTACAATTGCAATAAACTAGGACATAGAGCAAGTCAATGCACATAAAAACCTAAGTTTGAAGGGAAGTGTCACAATTGCAACAAACATGACACAAATCTCTAGAGTGCAAGACCAAGAAATGGAACCTAGCAAAAAAATTTGTCAAAGCTATATTTGGTTGGAATTACAATACATGGTGCATATGTGACTACTATAGTGAGTATGGGCACATTAGAGAAAATTGCATAAAACATCACACAAGGAAGAGAGATACTACAAAGAAATGTTTTGTATGTATAGAACTTGGACATATTTCCAAGAACTATATGAATCGAGGAAGAGTTGAATATGAAAAGAAAGTAAAGGTTGACAATATTAGAAGTTAGATAAGGCAAAAATGGGTAAGGAAATCTCTTGAGGCTACAAATCAGAGTAATGAAAGTGTTGAAACCCAAGTCGATGAGTTGGGTGACTCAACTATTTCAAACTTGTTACCCATAGAGATTATTGGAACTATGATTCAAAAGGAGATATCTCACATCCATTCTAGTCAGGAAGTAGAAGATCCATATTAGCATTCCAAATGTATAAGATTTACTGAGTTATAATGATAACTGAAGCCATGTCTTAGACATTACCAAGCATGGTTGGGTTGCAAGATTAGATGTGGATGGTGAGATTAGAGTTTGTGCTAAGTCAAAGAATTTGTTGAGTTGAATAGTTTATCTAGTCGAAGACTGTACCAATTTAAAGGTATCTTCTGAGTGTTGAAGACTTAGTTGAGTGGAGGATAACTTGTCGCCGAGACAACTATTGTACAATGCATTAATGACAAATTTTAAGATTGAGTTTCATTAAAAATGGAAATCAAAGGTGTTATTGTTTCACCATAATTTTTAGAGAAAAGAGAGTGAAGAGAATTCCAAAGCCCCTGAGTGATTTAGAGCTATTTCATCAAAGTTCTTTTCAACATTTGAAGTTTTACTGAGCATTATGGCATCCTCTAGCAGCAAAGTGAAGAAAGGTATAAAGATGTTAGTTCGAGGAGTCAATTATAAAGCCCCAACATTCAAACTAAGTCTAAAAATTGCTAAAGAACTTGATCCAATTGGAGCACAATCAAGAATTCCTCCCAAATTCCTCATTTATGATATTTGGTCATATTATCATTGTTTAATTCAAGAGCTAGGAACCCTAAAAATGAACTAGATGTTCAATGAGTTATGCGTGGATGGGAGTTTGAAACCCGAGCATAAGAATTTGGAGATGAAAGGTTTAACACATGTCCTACACATGCCAAGAGATTTCCAAGGGAAATGGATTAGGTTAATCCTCAATCAAGTTCACAATATGAATTTTTTGTTGGACCAATCTATTCAATTCACCAAGTAGATGATACATAGAATTATAGGGTTGCCAATGTTAAACAAGGAAAAGACCACAAAAACCCTAGGTCAAATTGAACTGACAAAGATGACTCTTTCCAAATGGGATGACAAAGGTATGAAGTTGAATGATGTGGTTGACATAGAGATAAAGTTCAACATCCATGTTATAGACCACAAGATCTACAACTCTAGTCAATTGAACAACATTCTATGTGAAGCTATTGACCTAGCTTCCAAAGTTTTGAAAAATAACTTATCTTTTGATCTTGTCGAGCTATAGCTCAATAATCTTAGTGAAAACATGGAAAGAATTAGGTCATCAAAGAAAATTCCATGTAAGTTCAGATTTATATTGACTTGTTTATTCTTTTATGATCAAAATTTCTTTCCTTCCAAAGGAACTATGGTCCTGAAGAAGGATACACCAATTTTGTATCAGATTAATGAATTCATAGGAAAGATGGGTGATAATTTTGAAAGTATAATGGATGCATATTTTGAAACTTTCAAAGAGAAAATGCAAAGAAGATATAGAATCCCTAAGAAATTAGTGGAAGATTATGAGCAAGATATTTGTTCTCTTGTGGACTGTGATAAAGTACACATCCAAGCAATAAGGCCTAAAGTGGCATGGTGTAAGCCTCTAGGTTATGAGGTTAACATAGATGATACAAGAGACATTATTGAAGCCCTTGTGAATGAGCCAGTAGACCCCAAGGCACCATATTTTGGTACCTATGAGGAAGCCAAGGCTAGGATCTCATTGGAGATCAAACTTCCTTAGGTCATGAAAAGAGGGAGGAAAAAAGTTGAGAAGATTCTCAAAGAAACCAAGAAGTCCATCTCTTCTCTTCTCTTCTATTAATAGAAGTTATAGGAGATGACATTAAGGAAGAGGAAGAAGAACTTGAGGGGAGGATCCACCTAAGAAGAAAGGAAAGGTTATCATAACTAGACCTTCAAAGTATTCCCCTGCTATATTCACTTGGAGACTTGCTAAGTCTAGAAAGAAACTAAAATTGGGTGAAGAAGAAGAGGAAGTAGTCTTTAAGAGGTCTTCCCCTACCTTCAAAGAAATGTTATCTAGAATACAAAGTGGAGGAGGCATGGGAGACTTGAAATTACTTAAGTATGAGACAAGGAACAAGGAGGAGTAGGAACAAAATGAGGAAGCCCTAATGGCTAAAATGAAAAAATGGAAGTACTCTCTAGAGGAACTAGCAAAGAAAGTTCTTGATATCCTACTAAAGATAGTAACACATTATTGGGAAAATGCATTAAAAGTTTCCAAAGACATCAAAGAAAAAATTCTTAGACAACTTATGTTGAGTCTATCTAATAAGGAAGTCAAGGAATCAATGAAGGAGAATGAAACAAAGATGAACCCTAGATTCAATGAATTCCCAATCCTATCAAAAGACATTCAAGTAGTTGTAAAGTCTAACAAAATTTCATGGAAGAATATCTATGGGCTACACAAACCTAGTGAACAAGTTGTGCAAATTGATGATGAAGAAGGTGTTGAGAAAGATGATGAAGAAATAAATGATGATGAAATTGATGATATTGACAATGTAGAAGGAGATGATGTAGAGGATCAAGAGGATCAAGAAGCAAGAGGAGGTGATCTTCCTAAAATTCAAAGTATTGAAGACTCAGGTCTTGAAAAGATAGTAGTAGAGCTAATAGCCTCCCCTACCTCTCTTTGAGCAAACCCTTAGTGTAATCTAGCTCAGAGAAGGTTGCTATCAAGTTAGTTGAGGTAAAAACTACTTCACCTAGTACCCAACTAACTAGTGGAGCAATTCTATTGAGTGTAATGATGAGTGAAGTTTCCATCACTTCATCTACCGAGCAACATGCTCAAATCATCTCAGCATAAGTGTCACTACCACCATTAGTAAGCTTTCCTATTATAATTATTGTTGATACTATTTCTACTATTTTTAATTCATCTATTATTTCTTTATCAAGTACATTTACAATGAGTCCAAGGACAAGTGAGGTCAAGCCTCAACTAAGCACTAAAGTTTTCAAGAAAGACAAGGAATTATTCCTTCAGTTATTCATAAGGAAAAGGGTAACGAGGTGGAAGCCT